>JBBPCZ010000001.1:32411633-32425930 GCA_037974445.1 Brycinus macrolepidotus
CATTAATACAATGAACATTCCACCAATAACCAATACAGGTTATTGGTGGAATGTTCATTGTATTAATGTAGAACGGTGCATTCATGTAGAACGTGTACATTCATCTACACTTTTGTAGAAAACTAGATAGAAATCAAATTGCCAGGCCACTATGAAAACAGCTCATGTGACAGGAAATGATAAGATGGTGCATAGCTGAATTACATACACATTCTAGAGTGTGGGTGAGAGAGGAAGTCTCGGACTGAGTCATGGTGTGACTTTACTGAATGTACTACAGACACCAGCATAGAAGAAGTTCACTTTTGTAAGTACACAAAATGGATTTCAAGTATGTCACTCCTTGAAAAGATCAGAAAGGCCATGACCTTTTTGGTTTAACACAAAATTAATGCTTATTTTTCAGTCAACCCGTTAAGTGCTTAAAGTCTCAAGGACAACATTCTGCAACTGGTAGGCCGCTTTGTGCTCCTGCAGCAATAGAGATCTGCAAGACCATCCACTGCGAGAACAGTTCTACAAGTCCACCCCCTCTAAACCAACATGGACCTGTACCATGGTGAGTCCTGGTGTATAACCACCCTGAAATGTTCTTTAGTTTAACATCACTTTGACTTCTCATGAAGTACAAGAAGTTTTGTAAACTTTTTTAATGATGATGGGAACAGTATTGTGTGACGGTGGCAAAAACTGCTCCGCTGGCCAAGCACATTTGGCCACACCCCTTCCGTCCTCTGACTAGCTAATATATCCAAATCCAGAAGTAACAGCTTCATAGCTTCAGCATGGCTTTGGTGACATTTAATCAGTTTCTGGTTGGACTCCTTAGTTCATTTATATAAAATGTAAAAATGTATTGCTGCTATTTGCTTCCAGGGTGTTGCTCTGCTTTTTGCACAACATGAACGTTTGTGTATATTTTCTCTGGGAAACTTCTATTTCTTTCTACAGGAATAATTTACTCATGATCCAGCATATGAGTTGAACTCAGTATTCATCAGCATTCTGCAGTGGAACATTCTGAAATGCTGAACTGGGCTTAATTTACTAAAACAACATGGGAACACCAAATTTCTGAGTGTATACTCTCAACTTCCAAATGGGCGAACCTGTTATCCAAACATGGCTGGAAAATGAATGGTGAAAAAATGGCTTGTGGTGCCATCTTGTAAACCCTGTTAGTTCTGCAGACCATCTGCCTTAAAATCACCAAACTATTACCCCTGGGTCATTAATTAAGAAGCAAGAGCAGTGGCACTGACTATTTAATTATGTCCAACATGACAGAGAACCTCTATGAGCTCAACCACTTGCCCAATGACAGTAATGGAGCTTACTCGCTTCAGAACAGTCCAGCTGTTATGACACCTGCTTACGGTATATCCTCTACGGGTTCGGTGCATCCTAGCGCAGTGTCTCCACATTTTAACCAAAGGCATCTATCATCGCCTGCCACTCCGCAAAATGAGCTTTCTCCACTGCTTGATGTACCTCATGGGGGAGGATCTTGGGACTATAATCTACATGAGAAGTCTACATCTACTCTGTGGGGATCTTCGTCTAAGGATGAGATGACAGAGACTATGGGCTCCCATGTTCTCTACCCCTTCGGTCTTGTTCCTCACTGCAGTGCTGCACTGTCTAGCAAATTTAACGCCAATGCTCTGCCAAGGCTGGATTCATTTTCCAAAGCCTTTCCAACAAAAAACCCAAATTTGGCTTTCAATAACAGTATGAGTGAAAAGAGTTCAGAGGACAACCAAGTGCCAGAGACGCTGATGTCACCTCAGAGCGGAGCACCCTCAGATGGGTCAGATCGAGAGCCTTTTAGTCCAGTGGCCATGCAGAGTCACCCACAGCAGCACCACAATCAACCAATGTATCATCCAATGGACAACCAGCACATCACTCATAATCTCTACCACAACCACCAACCATACCACCATGGATATCAGCAGTACAAACAACAGCTGAGAGAAAGCCATCCAGAGCAGGTCTACAAGTTACCCTTCTATAAGTCACAGAACCAATATCACTTCCAGCAGCAAGGGATTCAAATCAATCAAAACCAGCTCACACCTTACTCATTAGCCCTGCAAAAGCAACACCAGAGAGGGCCGTTCCTTCAACAAAGTCCCTTAGAAGGCCCTGATTCTGTTGGCTCGCCTACCTATAGCTACACTGAGGACTACAAAGCACCTGAACAACCAGCTTTCCAGGGTAATCAAGGGTTGCCTCTTCACTCACCCAACTTCAAGGAGCCACAGCATTTTCATCCATTCTCTCACCAGAATGATCTCTACCAGCACCAGCAGCCTCATGAGCAAGCACACACATTCTCATTTAAGCAAAATACCGCTTTTGGAGATAATCACTTGGCACCACTTGACATGCCAGGCGTACCAGGATTTCCTAGTGTAAAAGAGGAAGACTGTACAGATTTAGCTCATCCTCAGAAAAAGAAAGATCTCTGCAGCTCCCATTATCAAAGTGTGGGGCCTGGGGCCAATCAAGCTGCACAGTCGACAGCTCTGAGGGGAGGAGTGCTTCATCACCTCAGTTCCTACAGACAGCAGTGGGCACAGGTAGTGCATCAATGCATTTTCAACATAATCATTAATCTAGCTGTGCTCTAATTAAGCAGTAACAGTCTTAATAATCAACATCTTCTATCTTTCCTGAAGCACTCACTCGATGTTCAGACCGACCAGACTTTACCTGCCTACAGGTTGGAACTGCTTTATGTATTGCAATTTACTATAATGTTTTGATGTTTACTCAAAAAGTTTTTGCAATGCATTTCTCTTAATAATTCTTAATTTAATATTGTCTTCTGTCCTATTTTGGTTTTGCTTAATAGGAAGGAGACAGAAGTGGTGAGGGGACAAGGGTCCAATTCCAAGATGAAATGCATCGTCTGCCACAGGGAGTTCAAAAGTTTGCCAGCCCTTAATGGTCACATGCGTTCCCATGGGGGATTCAGGACACATCCATCAGCATTCAAAACTGTAAGATCCATTACTTAATAATCCTGTTCAAATGAAGAGTTTTAAAATGCTGACTAAATCTACTGAATCAGAGTCAGGAGTTCTTGATGAGGTTATTGTACTGCAGGTGTTAGGCCAGTATAGTACTACTAAAACTAATGTTTAAATTGAACTTTGTGTGGTGTGGTTCACATGTAAATTACATCACTTGCTTTATGATAAGGTAGGATAAGACACAGGATTAAACATCACATCTGTAATATTTTTAACAGGACTGCGCACGTTTTTGCTGGACTGGCACCTGCTACTACTAATAATAACAAAAATAATAATCTTATTACTATTGTTGTTGTTGTTAATAATAATTAATAATGATAACAATAATAATAACATAACATAAAATATTATAAATAAGTAGCTATTTAGTCCATTTTACCACCACTAAAAAAGAATCGCTTGGACACCCTTTCATTTTTTCAGTAATTTGTTATAGAATGGGAAGAATAAGAAGTGGCTTTTTTTAAATTCTCTATTGTCTTATCATGACAAAAGAATTTCCCTCGGGATAAATAAAGTTCTTTCTTATCTTGTCTTATCTTAAACTGCCTCATAAACTACTACTCCTATTTACTATTAACTAACTAACAGAGGAATAATTTGTCACACCAACAAAACAATATTGATAGAACACTGATTCATATTCTAAATAGTTTTTTTCACCTTGGGCTTTCTACAGAGTGAAGGACAAATTCAGCTGTCCAAAGAAGCAGCTCAAACTGACCCCATGGTGTTACCTGTGTCTGTTCCTGTAAAGGATTACCAAACTCCCTCCAAACTCCAAAATTCCCTTAATTATCACCTAAGACAAAATGATTTGAGTAACTCAGCTGAGGCTTGTTCACAGCTACCAGCTCCAACACATAAGGACCAGGCATCACGTGTGAGTTTCATTGCGCCTCATTTCCATGTCAGACGATTCAACACCCTTTCAAATCTCTTGGGCATATGACTCAGCAAGTGCACCCTCTTATATTGTACATTGTGCGCTCTATGACATTCTACAAATTCCTTTTAGGCGAAGAGTGATCTTGGAGTGGGAGAAGGTGTGGAAAAGCGTGAGAAAAAGAGGTACCGCCACTGCCTAGTGCCGCTTGTAATTTCCTCGTGTAAGGCTGGCCTTGAGTCCAGAGGTCCAGTGCTTTTCCAGAGCCAGCTGCGTTCCCCAAGCAGCTGCGGAGATGACGTCCCCTACACTCCCCCACCCATGCTCAGCCCTGTCCGTCCCGGCTCGGGCCTCTTCAGCAGCTTTAATGCAGGACACCACAGCACTGGAACACAGGCTGTCCAGAGAGTGCGTCTATGCAAGGACAGTAAGTGTCCACCTAGAAATGTACACTCAAATGATGCATAATTATGTCAGAAACAGATTTTCATTCAGTATGATTTCATATCCATGATACATGATGTATCTTTGATTTGCAGGTCTGGTGGATGACTGTATTGTCACTGTAGGCCCAGAAAACAAATCCAGCATCATGAAACCGTAAGAAATAATAATAATAATAATAATCAAAAATACTAATGTACTTACATTAAATACTAATGTGCTTACACTAAAAAAGTGATACCCAGTTTCAATATTGGCCCAATACCAGCATAAAGTGGTGGATTGGTTTTTGGAAGAAAAAAGAACAAATCCACACATCTTTCCATGAAAAAGAACACATTTCAACCATTTAAAAATATGAGAATGGTATCAACTGAGAACCAGTTTTCCAGTATTAGCTTCATATGATGTCTTACCTATTTGGGATATATATTACTGCAAGATAACGCTGTCCATTTATTTTCTGTTTATTTGTAAATGTGCTGCAGTCGGATCAACATTGGTGAAGATTTTCAAGCAATTATTCCACATATTCAGATTCACTCCAAAGTAGCAGAAGATACCCATAAGGCTACTCTGTTATGGACACCGTGCCATCTGGATACCACTCCCGACCAGCAAAGAGGTAATCTCCGTTCAGGCACTCGTATTAGTCTGGTAATTTTTGATTATCACTTTACACCTTCTCTGTCCACTAAAAAATAGCTCATGATAAAAAAGTGGTTCAACACAAAATATCTCACATCAGCACAACTGCTATCAATCATCTTGTGTTTTCTGTGTTGATGTAACGTTTTATGTGCGACCACTTTTATTTGTGCAACCAGTTCAAATGTTCTAGTGTGATCTTAGAAAATGTTTCATGAGTAAACTGTAAAATTCAACGGTTCCGATGACCATCTGAATGTCTCTGTGATCCAAGTGGATGATCTCCTGAAACTGGCCTGCTCCAGTGTGCTCCCAGGAGGAGGGACGAACACAGAATATGCCCTTCATTGTCTCTTTGAGTGTAGAGGAGATGTTATGGTGAGTATGTGCAATAAACTTCTTTTCACAAACGATTTTCATGAAACCCCGGCTTTATTAAGCACCACTATTTTGTCTGTGGTCTTCTTTTTTCCAGATAACTCTTGAGAAACTACTCTCGCTGGAGCCTTTGAAACACATATCCAGCCCTCAAACAGACTATCATTACGCAGGTGTGTAACTGTCTTTATGTCTTTTAGAAATATGTGGGCCTGTGGTTGATTTCATTATTTTCCTCTCAAAATATTCAGAGGTCACAGCTCAATTTAGCATTCATAGTAAGATTGCACATTTGTTGTTTGGTAATGGCTAACCCCTCTCACCCCAACCCATCTAACTAGGATCAGATAAATGGACCCTGCAAGAAAAGAGGCAACTGAACAAGGCCCTAGTCATTTACAACAAGGATTTTTACCTGATTCAAAAAATGGTAATTACACCAAGATTAGCCAAATAAGTTAAAAAAAATCCTTCATATTATCTTCAATCAGTTTAAGAGAAGGTGCTGTATGGTATCAGCATGCTCTGATGTGAACAATGTACTCTGATGCTAGGTGAAGACAAAGACAGTAGCTCAGTGTGTTGAGTATTATTACACATGGAAGGAGAGGCTCCGTCTGGGAAAGAGACTTAGTGCAGTTCCTTCAACGCCAGTCCAAGAGAGAGTGGTGAGATGTGTTTGTCTTCTTCTTCTCAACTTTATTTTAGTCTCGAGTTTGTCTCTGTTTACATGCTTTTTTCCAGTAGCCTGCAATCCAAATATAGGACAGTAGATAGACTAGATTAGATCAAATGGAAAACGTATCGGTTTCTTAAAATATTCTTTAAAAATACATAAAACTAAAGGTACCAAAAAGTGCCATGGAAAAAATAAAGGTACCATGCATGGTGCGATAAGAGAACTGTTGTGGATGGTTCTTTTGGAGAACCATTTTTGTAGAACCTTTTGGAAGTATTAAAAGCCACCACATAATGTAAAACCTCTAGTAAGAACCCTTAAAGTGTTATAGAAGCTTTACATTTAGTGGAGATTCTTTAATAGATGAAAAAGTTCTTTCTGAAATCTCTTTTCCAAACATGGTTTTTAAAGGAACCAAATGAGTGTAATAAAAAGGAAAACTAAAATTTCATAACTAGAAGAACAGTTTCTAAATTCATACACACACACACACACACACACACATATATATATATATATATATATATATATGTGTGTGTGTATTAGAGTTCATGGAGGTAATATGCCTAGTATCTTAATTTTGTTTTTTTAGGAACTTCTTGCTCTGTTGTTGCAAAATCACTGACTGGGGTCTAAGTAATCATTATTATATGTCATTTGTTCTCTTACATCAGGGTGGCTCAGAGGAAACCAGAGGACAGCCAGACCAAGATGCCAAACCCCAGATGAGAGGCCAGAAGTTCTCTGATGTTTCTGATAAATCGTGTGCTGCAGTTGTTTGTGAAGTACCCACCAGTGGGCCTGTGAGTGGTTATGTCCTGTAAACAAGCTTCTATTGCCACAAAAGCTCAACCTAATACGCCTTTACAGTTCAGTTTCCGGTCCCGTGCCCCTCTGTCAGAATCTAAACTTAAAGGTTAATTGTGTTGCTTTGCAGTTGCTGCTCTTTAGATCAGAGCTGCATTAATTAATGTGACATTATATTAGTTAATATAATGAGTGGTGTGTCTTTTTTCCAATTTAGATGTTTAATGGAGACGAATGGAACCAGAGCAGTCTGGGAGGACTATATAATTCGCCAGGTGATTACAGCAGACCCAGATCAGCTCACCAGTTAGTCGCAGGTTCTGTAAAAAGCTCTCTTTCAAACAGTACCACCAGTGGAGAAACTGACTCAACTCTCATCTTCCCCTGCACTGAATGCGGAAAGTAAGAGACGACTGAACCACATTTAAATGTACAAACATATCACTGTTGGTAATGTGGCTTGTCTTATCTAACTATCCATCAGGGTGCATGCTTATTGTCAAACTAAGCCATTGCTTTATATCATTCTTGCAGGGTGTTTTTTAAGGTCAAAAGTCGCAATGCCCACATGAAGACTCATCGGCAGCAAGACGACCCACAGTTTTGGCAGCTTCATAGACTTCCTGAACAGGAAAACCAGACTGTGACACCTGCCAACTCTTCTGTTACACCACTTCAGCTACCCACAACTCCTCACTCCTTACCGTGCAGCAGTGGTGAAGATGTAAAAACATTACTCATTAATGATGCAGAAACACTGCAACAAGTGGACTGCCTCTTGCAGAGCCCAAAATTTAAAGAGTGACTTCAGGAACCTTGGTGAACTGGCACAAACTGGGTGGTGCTGGCTTTTAATAAAGTCACTGTTGTAATGGAATTTTGCACAGGACACCTAGTCTAGAGAAACATAATGCAAAGCCTAAGTAAGACATTAAACATTATGGAGTGACAGTATGCTCTGAATGATGAAATGTATGAATGATGAAATGTAATTTGATGGTTTGAGGTTAGCATGTTTCTTTATGCCACTTCTGGCTAAACTGCTCATTTCAAAATGGCTGATGATAGAAAATATGACATGCTTTGTTTTCAATCAGTGTATCTGTTATCCTACAGAGTCCAGAGTGCAAATGTTAGGTGACTTAAAGTGTAAATGTGACTGGTGACTTAAAATAGCCACGCTGGATAATATTAGGGTATTGAAATATATTTTTTCATGTCATTTTCTGACATGTCATACAGGCCTAACTGTGTTTTGTCAGTTGATACTTGGAAAAGCGCTGTACAATAAAACCAAAGCTTAAAAGTTTTACATTTTTCAAACTAACAATAAAAAAAATCCACTCTGCAATGAAATTGCTCTAAGATCTCACACTAAGATCTCACACACACACACTGATGACTTAGATCAAAGCTAGTCCACCTTATTCTAGTTACTCGACAACAGGTTTGAATGTCATTTCTCACAACAAAACACTGCATTCAAGAGTGGGATACTAACCCATACCTCATTGGGAGACCTACACTTACTACTGATTAGTGTCTCAAAAAAACAAAAACAGTTGGAAGATGTTGGACAACCAATCACATATACACTATATGGGCAAAAGTATTGGGACGCCTGACCATTCCACCAACAGGGACTTTTATGACAATGCATTCAAATACATAGACTCTAATATGGAGTTGGTCCATATAGCTCCCCTTGGCAGCTATAACAGCTTCCACTCTTCTTGGAAGGCTTTCCACAAGATTTTGGAATGTTTCTGTGGAACATTTGTGTATCCATTCATTTTGTAGAGGTGAGAAGGCCTGGCTCACAATCTCCGTTCCAGTTTATCCCAAAGGTGTTGGATGGGGTTGAGGTCAGGGCTCTGTTTATTCCACACTGAACTCATCCAGCCATGTTTTTATGGACCTTTGCTTTGTGCACTGGGGCACAGTCATGCTGGAATAGAAAAGGTTCTTCCCCAAACTGTGTCCACAAAGTTGGAAGGATGATGTTGTCCAGAATGTCTTGGTATGCTGAAGCATTAAGATTAAGCCCTTCACTGGAATTAAGGGGTCTTGACCAAACTCTGAAAAACAGGTGTGTCCCAATACTTTTGTCCATATCCTATGCTGGACCAAAGGCAGTGGAGGTAGGTGTGCCGTTAAAAATGACTACAGTCAGGGGAGGAATTATAGTTAGCCAAATCCAAGAGGAATAACAAAATGATATTTGATGTTTTTGTATAAAATATAGAGCTAACTATTATACTGTAACTTGACCTACTGTACCTTGTTGTGAAACCTTTTTCTCATATGAAAACTGATTGTTACTGATGGTAAAGGCCATTAGTTAGCTATGTAGGTGTGCTAACAGTGTTTTATATTTAGCATCTGTTTATTTATAATCACTTAAATAGTTTGTATTTCTTTTTATTAGGTTGTATAACCAAAAATAAATGTGACTGTTAATGTGAAGAGGCAGTATAAACCTGTAGCTACCTGGTCAGTCACAGTTCTGAATGGGAACTAATTAACTAGCCAGTCTGGAACTAAATTCTTTATGTTTCCAGATGTTTTGAATGTGTCTTACTGACAGTTATCATATCTTTAGTCTGACTTGCTGGAGCTGGAATTATGGAATAACTATTACATCCCAATATAATACTATTATTATCGTGATGTAATCATTATGGAACAAGTTGTGTTTATGCTGCAAGTTATTTTTTTAGTACTAAGTAGTAGTATTGTCTTGCTCTGTATTCTTGACATAGTTCTGTTTTGGTGATAGCACCCTTTGTACTGCTGGAATTACTGTTTGTATTAAAAATAGATAAAGTATATCGGTGTTTATGGCTTGTGTGGTTTTATTGTGCAATCTCTGAATCTTTATATTTGTTTGATCATTTTATGGTTCTGTTTTCTTTTCTATTCTCACTCTTAGAAAGTAAGACAAGCCTACTTAAAGAAGGAGTAAATATTTAAGCACACACATTTAACTAACAGTGCACATTTTGTCTTACTTTCACACCAGAAAATCCTGTTGTACAACATTTTCTTCATCGTGTTAAGCAAATCTTCCGTTTTGTGTAAGAAATCACTATATTCCACTGTGGGATTGAAACATATTCCGTTTCAGTCCCACCTGTACCCAATTCTCCTGTATTACATTTCATTCTTGTGCTACCACATTTGCACTATTATTATTATTATTATTATTATTATTATTATTATTATTATTATTATTATTATTATTATTATTATTTCTCTATTAACAGGGATACAATTACTGATATTATTATTGCTTTAGTGGAATTCTTATTATTGACACTACTGACACTTTACTACCTAGTTCTAGTTCCTACCTCTCTTTAAGTCTGCTGCTATATATTTTTTCAATATTATTATTAGTAATAGTAGCAGTAGTATTAATATTCAAGTTCAAGTTGGCTTTTATTGTCATCCACCCACAAACACAGTAAATTGCGCTTCTTACAGTCCCAGGTGCACGGACAGCACAAAACAATCCCACACAACATACCGCATGAAGACATAAGGATACGAAAGCAGCGCAACAGACATTTAGGGGAAAAATTACTACGTGCATCAGTATTTGTATTTCTATTTGACCATATTTTATTATGAAAATCTTTTATTCATTTAAATGATTTGGCAATACTGTACATGCTCACGGTCTTGCCAGTAAAGCTCTTTGAACTGAACTGAAATTTACTCATTTTACTCCACAGTCCTAAAAATTGACATGGCAAAAGTGTTTTGTCAGAAGTGGGATTCGAACCCACGCCTCCAGAGGAGACTGCGACCTGAACGCAGCGCCTTAGACCGCTCGGCCATCCTGACATATACGTCTAAACGACAAACAGCTTTTATAATCTTTTATATTAAATATTTAAATAGAAATTGTAATTGATGTTGGATAAACCGTTCGGTTATTTGTTGACCGGTGACTGATATCTACTCCAGATAACCTGTTTTCAGATAACGCGGCATTTTAAATGTTTTAATGAACTCGTTATCTGACTAAAGTTTGTAGCCCACCATGCTAGCCAGTCACTTTAGCTTCATGCTAGCTAACGTAGCTGGCTTGTAAGGGAGTTCTTAGTGGCCAAGAATAGACTGTGCGGTTTCTCAGCCGTTTAGATATACTCGGTTTAGTGTAAATGTTCATATTATTTAACATGTAGCTGGACTTAAACACAACTCGTCGTTGGGAACTGATTCAGGTAAGCTAGCTAGTTTACAAGCTATCTTTATTGAGACTCGAGTGAATGGGCTAATCTAAGCTATTAGCAAGCCAGTTGTCTATTTAGCAGTCATACAGTAATTATTTTAGTTATTTTATCGTGTACAGAAATTTTATCGTGTTCCTGACTGTACAAGTAATTTATCTTTAAAATACATTTTTAAGTGTAATGCTGTTTCGCTGCCTAAATTAAGCAAGCAGACTATAATACACTGTGTGGACAAAAGTATTGGGACGCCTGACCATTACACCAACAGGGACTTCAATGACATTGCATTCAAATACATAGACTTTAATATGGAGTTGGTCCCCCCAGCTTCTACTCTTCTTGGAAGGCTTTCAACAAGACTTTGGAGTGTTTTTGTGGGAAATTTGTGCCCATTCATTCTGCAGAGCATTTATGAGGTCAGGCACTGATGTTGGACGAGAACAGTGTCCACAAAGTTGGAAGCATGGTGTTGTCCTAAATGTCTTGGTATGCTGGAGCATTAAGATTGCTCTTCACTGGAAGTAAGGGACCTAGCCCAAACCTTGAAAAACAGGTGTGTCCCAATACTTTTGTCCATATAGTGTTGTCCCTAACCAGAGGTAAAAACACGCTTTCCATGGAAAATTATCATAGTTAATTTTGTTACCTGCAGAGCACATTCAACCATATACTGAACCCATGACAACCCAGAAAAGATAACTGGAAAATGTTACCTTTGCTGAAAAGTTAAATGACCAGAAATGAGATATTTTACACCAGTGGCTATGTCATGGAGAGTAAGTAATGTCACAGTGATATTTAATCAGCATTATTCCTGGTTGACAGGTCAGTGGAGGAATAACGATGGCATCATCTCCACCTCACAATTTCTCTTGGGTTGAACCTCACAAATTAGCTGGACTGGCAATGCCACGAATGCCTGGTCACTATGAGTACCTGGTGAATAACGGTATCAAACACTTAGTCACTTTGTCTGAGAGAAAACCTCCTTATCATGACACTTGTCCAGAGTTAACTTTGCATCACATCAGAATACATGACTTCTGTGCTCCCACTTTTGATCAAATCAAACGCTTCTTGGCTATAGTGGAGGAGGCCAATTCAAAAGGAGAGGTAAAATATCAATATGTTCTAACATATGCCAAAGTGTGTTATTTGCATGCATGTTTTCAAACATTCTGCTTTTTCTGCTTTAGGGTGTTGCAGTGCACTGTTTACATGGCTTTGGAAGAACTGGAACAATGCTGGCCTGTTACTTGGTGAAAGCCAGAAAAATCAGTGGGATTGAGGCCATCAATGAAATCAGAAGGATACGCCGTGGATCTATTGAAACACGAGAACAAGAGGGAATGGTAGTGCAGTTTTACCAACAAAATAAATTCTGAAACTTAAAAAAATATGAAATAAAATTCAAATACTTAATGAAGTAACAGTTCCTTTTTCCATCATTAGTCTTTATAGGGACTAATAATGGTTCACTTACCAACCTTAATACTATGGTAAAATAACTTTTTGTATGTTTGAGGCAGGAGCATCAACACTGTCTACAGAGTTTCAGAACTTTACTCAGAAACACAGAACACTTTGATTGAAAGGCATCTTGTGTGTCTCACACTTTATTATAACAAACACTAATTTCTATGCAAATTCTACATTTGAACGTTTGTAATGTGAATTGTAAACGCTAAAACATTGTTAAAAAATAATTTCTACATTTATTGTGAAATATTCATTTATTATAAATGCAGTGGTGTTTTTTTACAGTAACATTCTAAACACTAGAGTTAATCTTTAATCTGCTGGCAACAAATTTAGCATTTCCTGTTGAGGTTACCACATAAGACTGTCATTACAGTGTATGAAAATATGACCGAAAACAGACTTGGCAATGTGGACTTCAGGAGCACAGTTATGGTACTTTGACGTTGTTTGGTTCATTCATAGTCAAAGAGAAGAGCTGCTGGCGCTCCCTGAAGGTCAGATTCTCTGGAGCTCTTATATTCTTGAAGCTCTTCTGATCGAGTTGACTGTAATGAATTGAAACACATATAGCATGTAAATTGTGTTTGAGAGAGAGAGAGAGAAAGGGAGAAAGAGAGTTTGGAGGTGAATTAAATGTTACTTTAAAGTAAGTAATTGGATGACGTTTACGCTTAGAAATTCAGTTTATTGTATTAAATCCAAAGCTGATCCCATATTGCTAACAATTAATCAACTTTAACCCCTTTCTACCGGCCTCCAAGTGGCCATTTCCATTTGACTTGTGACTTGTCAGATATTTTAACTAATATTATCAAATTTATGAATTTAAATGAAAATGAATCATATTTAATAAAATGATAATGAAAAATAAAATTCAGGGCTGAACTAAGAGATCTCCAAAACCTCCAAAATCGCGCTTCTGTGAAGAGGTTAACCTCGGCAACTGTGAGACGTTAACCTCAGCAACTGTGAGACGTTAACCTCGGCAACTGTGAGATGTTTCATACCGTATATACTATAAATAAAGTAAGGAAGCTTACCCGAAAGAAACTCTGACATGCTGGGTCCTGTTAGTTTCAGAACAACCTCCGGGGGCTGCTTCTGTAATAACGGTAGATGCGTTTACAATTATAGACATCAGTCAGCTTTTCTTTTCACTGTATTTGGTTTTCACAAGTTCCCTGCACGCACCTTTGAAGTCGTTCTCTTCCGCAGGATGGTCTTTCTTTTGAGGTGAGAGATGATTTTGAGTCTTACACAGCTTCTGTACATTATGCAGCTCCCCTGCTTTGAGCTGAAACAACCACCAAGATCAGAACTGCTGCACAACAATCCAGCATTTAATAATATTTAGCTGTATAGCCAATATATAGTTAATGAATAGGGTTATACATTCATTTGTCTGTGTATGTACAGCTCCAGAAAAAAATAAGAGACCACTGCAATTTATTTTTAAATCAGAGTATGACAACCATTCCATGCCAGTGTCTGTAAAATTCCTGCACACCTCATTCTGCTTTATGAGGTACTGATTAGGTGATCACCTGAATCAAATCTTCTTTAATGAGGAAAAGTTGCAATGTGCAGTGTGACCAGTTGGATGGCAAAACTCTACTAGAAGTACGTCAAAGGTAATTATTGCCATTTTGTTTAAGAGTGAACAAGAGATTTGTTTTCTTTGAATTATT
>JBBPCZ010000001.1:32432028-32443395 GCA_037974445.1 Brycinus macrolepidotus
GCTGGAATAGAAAAGGTTCTTCCCCAAACTGTGTCCACAAAGTTGGAAGCATGGCATTGTCCAAAATGTCTTGATATGCTGAAGCATTAAGATTACCCTTCACTGGAAGTAAGGGGCCACTTGAACTCAATAATTAAGGTGTGTCCCAATACTTTTGTCCACATAGTGTATATCACAGATTTAAGTTAACATCTCACCATCCAGTTACAATTACACTATCAGAGATGTGAGAATTTGAACACATTATGAAATATTGTGTTTCTAACTATAATTATAAAATATTACAAAAGAAAATAATGAAGTTATAAAAACATACTATAGAAAGTGGCATGGTGCTATGCGCCGTGGGCTGCTGGGGTCCCTAAACTATCTAAATTTAAAAAGTGGTAAACAATGAATTGTTTGATTGTGGTTGATGAATATGTATAATGTATTACTGGGTGGCTCTGCAGGTTGGTATACAGGTAATGGTAGTCTAATGACAACTTACAACTGGTTTAACAATGCTGGTCAATGACTTGTGACTTCCATGTTCTGTAACATATAAGAGATCATTTGAGATTAGTGTATTGGACTTTTACATTCTACAGATCTATATCTTTGGTCCATCAGTAAGGGTGCCAGACAGGATCCTTTTAGCGATGCTATAGAAGAACCATTTTAATTTCCTAAAGAACCATTTTGGAAATGAGATATGCATTTATGATAAACCTTTTATATGTATAAAGAATCAAAAACCTTCACATTATATGGAGGTTCGTTGAACTTTACAAAAGATTATTCACACTCACCCACAGCCAAAAATGATTCTTTCATGGCATTATGTAAAGAACTCTACCTGGCACTTTAATTTTTAAGTGTGTGATTTGTTTCAACCTGAGTGCATCTGCTCATTCCTCAGCACACAACATTCCAACTCTGCTGGATTCGTCACCACCTTGAGAGTGTCAACCGTTGTTCCTTTCTCTTGTTCATGATTGTTCTTGCTTGAAGAAAGATTTAATTGCCCGTTAAACAAGACAAAAATGTAAAGTATGTTTCATACTTTTGCCTGAGCTTGATTTAGATGACTTACCAGTTTATGTTACCACTAGATAGTTCATCTATCGCCGTCAAATGGTTGTTAAAACTCGCTTTACTCTTCTGTTTATTTGTCTTCTGTTTCTTTGACAATGTCCTCCTGAAGTTCTGTATCACTCCAAGTTTTTCTTTGCCTTCCAACCCCTTATTCTAAACAGAAACACATTTACAGCAAGTAATCACTAGTATCTTCTGCTAAGTAGCCTGATAGAACACTTATGAAAGTAAGTGATCTTGTCCTGAATCCTGAACACTGCTGAGGTAGTATCAGAAGAAGAAAAATGTAGGTAATCAGAGCAAATAACTTACCTCCAAAGTCATGTTGCCACCATTCTTCAGGATGAAATGGCCTTCTTTAGTGCTTTTATTCCAACTTAGCTGAACCACCAAGGGTTTCTCATTAGGATCCAAACGCCTTCCCTCTAAATCCCCAGAGGATCAGGAAAAACATTTTACACCAAGATAGGCAGCACATAGGATATAAGCTTTATATAAAAGGCCCCAAAATCAGCAGAATAAAAATGTTTTATGAACCCACCATTATTTCCACAGACCTCATACATGAAGTATGAGTGATGCTCAGTGCTGACATCAGGCCTAAATTTTTCAAGCAGAGTTTCAATGACCTCTTTCGTGGTAGAAGTGCTGGAGACACGAATGCATTTGGTTGCAAAGTTGTCTTCAGCGTGGTCTTGAAGGTAAAATCGCATAACTCCTTGGAACACCAGTTCCTGAAATGAAATGAATGGTTAATTTTATTCACTAATGCCACCAATAAATAACTTTATACTGTTTTTTTCCTTCTTCAAGAGATGGTATGAACAATAGGTATTCCACAACAGTTTCACTGTTCCTTCATCTGTGACACTTTGATGTAAAGTACAAACAGATGAGGCATGTGTCAGTAAGTTACATGTCAGTTAATTGTTTTTAAATATTTTAAACCTGTTGAGACACACAAAATCATGATATTCATTGTATATTCATCCTTAAACAATTTTCAGCACAAATTACTGCCAAAGCCAGGTGTGACCCTGGCCTGTTTGAGTGTTTTCTCTGCTCCAAATATACCTGAATTAGTTGCTGTTTTAGTGCTGGGAGGCACTAAACTGTGCAGTACAAGGGGCTGGTTTTTGAGGAATCTAACGATTATTAATCAAATGATGTCAATTAATTCAAACCACTCACACTTAGGATTGTCGACTGCCAGTTAATCCTGCATATTTCCCAAAAGAAAAAGAGATTATGTACTGCAAACACACACACACACACACACACACACAGATGTGCCCAGTTCCAATGTGACTATGCCTATTCACATTAACATTCGGCTCCTGAGGTTTTCCTGATTCCTGATTCTTTGCACATCCCACATTTTTGTGGCAAGCAGAACACCAGTTGGGTTCAAATCCAAAATCACACTTGCTTTGCAGAAGCCCATATTTTACCTCATTAGGCTCACTGATCTCAAACAGGTCCAGTCGCTCAGAGTTCCATTGCCGGATGGTTGCCTGAAGTCTTTCACGCTCCAGTCCCCGGTGAACTCGGGTTAAAATGCCATCATCAGCCAGCGAGACAAGACTCCCATCATGCGCCATTTCGTTTTGCTCTGTGGACACTCTCGTTCTGTATAGATGGATTTTCTCCACAGTAGTTCTCCCTGCTTTTGAACACAGCTAAAGACTCACTAGTCCATATCTCCTGGCACAACAACACTGAAGCATCCAGCTCCTTTTTTCCCACACTAAAATTAAAACAAGTTCCTGCCTCTGTCCTGGTTTTCATACATATAATGTGGAGGCCCAGTCTACTATTAATAGAAAACAAGAGGGCATTGTTCTTGTCCAAATAGCCTTACTTAGGCCTAATTATATGTGCATAGCCTTTTATTCAAATTCTATGGATAATGAGATGCATCTAATTAAGTGACTATGTACATAAACATGCTATGGCAACACACACACTATCAAGGACACAATCTGCATGTATTTAAATTGTGTGCACATAACAATATAGAAAATGTAGAAATATAGTAAAGTATTAGGTAGGGCAAAATGTTGCCCAGTTACAAAGTTCTAAAAAATCTAAGCATCTATCTACAAATAACATTTAATACCTAATAATAAACTTTTGGTTTTCAACAAAAACCAGTTTTCCTTTCTTTTTGTGAATCTTTGTGGTTTGGAAAAAATCTAGTGATTCAATAATGAACACTTAATTGTAGGAATCTTGTTTTAAAATATTATTCTTTTGGGGACATATTATTAAATGATGTCCCAGAAAGATCATAATGTAAGAGAATGTTTTGTCATTTTTGTTTTTAGGTAATTACATGCAGCACGTCATAACACAAAATGATAGGTGATCCAATGAATGTCCTCATGAACAAAATCCTATTGTCTGTCTGTAAAAGCACATGAAAAAGCACAATGGTGTTAAACAGTGAACTATAAACTGTGGATTTCAATAATTTCATGGATGACTGGATGTGAAAGTGACATTTTCAAAACAGGCTTTCCTTCCTGTCCATATTTCAGAAATAACAATAAAAATACAACATTTTTGTCATCAGTAATTTATTCCAACTACTTTTTTAAACTGTAAATGTTAAGAATACAGCAACAACTAGAAAAACAGTAACAATAAGCATAATAATGAAATAATAATAGTTGTATTATTTGTACTTATATAATACAGCTGGTGGCCTAGTGGTTAGGAAGATTGCCCCTGTGATCAGAAGAGTGTAGGTTTGCATCCCAGGACTGCTAGTGGCACCATTGAGGTACCCTTGAGCAAGGTAACGTCCCCACACTCTGCTCCCCGGGTGCTGCATCACTGGCTGCCGGCTGCTTCACTTGGTGAATGGGTTAAATACAGAGAAAGACTTTTGTGCTGTTCACACTGTGTGCTGCGGTGTGTTCATGTATGACAAATGGACACTTCACATATGACAAATGGATATAATAAACTCATAAACAATGACAGACATAAACAGCCATAAAGTATAAAGGGAGTCTATTTTGAGAAAAAAGGGTGTGTTCAACAAAAATACCTCATTTGGGGTTTGAATTATTAGATTTAAATGTATACCTGCATCTCCTGTTGTCTTTTCAAAATACATGTTTCTCTGGAATCCACCGTAAGTATTTGTGTGAAATGTGTTATTTTGAACAGCAATGTAATAATCCCGAATTGGAGATCCTAAACTGCCCTAAGTGTGACTGTGTACATGAATATGTTTGAGTGCATGTGCCCTGTGATGGACTGGTGACCTGTCCAGGGTGTTTCTCTGCCCTTCGCCCTAGGATTGAGGGAGATTTTCAATGGTATCAAAGGCTATTCAATATGGTATGTTTTCGCTACCATTAGTGTTTAAACAGAACGAGGGTTAAAAGTTGAAGGAGCCTCTCAAGGCAATCTATAAATGAGTAACAACATATGTCCTTCACTTCTAGACCTTTTGACCTCTTGAAGGGAGCTAATAAAATCCAGAGAACTCTTAGGGGATGCCCTTCTAGGAGCCCCCCCCCAAACTTAAAGTAAAACATTTACACTTTAATGGGCATGACCATTGTACCATTTAGGATCTAGCATCCAAGTAAACAGAAGACTGTGAGATATGTGGGATCTTTGCACTTAAAGGTTGTTAATTAGCCACAAGGTGTTCACATGCCCAAGGTATGATATAGAAAAAATGAGAACATGACTTGTTAGGACGGAGGAATATTAACTAAGTGATACCTGACCTCGTATCTATAGAAAAACACATGAGAAGGTGGAGACATTAGAAAAGAGGTGGAGATTTGCATATTCAATGACTGACGAACAACCAATGAAAAGCCAGAATCTGAAAAGGGGTGTACTACTCTAAGGTCTATTTAACTTGTGTGTAAAATCTTCTGAGGAGAGCATCTGATCACTGCTCCCAAGGACCGTGAAGTTGCCTTATTAAACAGCATTGCCTCAACTCTCTGACTGCGGTTGATTTTTTAGACTTAGAAAAACTTTCAGACTTAGGTTCCTGCTCCAATTTTCTCCATGACAGGCTAGGATCCAGCACCCCTTGGTTATGGACAAGCAGCTCAGAAAGTGGACTGATGGTTGGATGGATGTAACAGTCCCTCGTAGTACCAGCTTTCAGAGATCCACTTACTTCATCACTGGGGTCATATTATGTTAGGCATTTCAACCTTTTGTGCATCTTTTTTCCTGAAAATGTCAAATGTAAGTTTTATTTTAAAACACGTTTCAAACTTGATGTACTGAAACATAAGTATAAGTTAAGAAGGCCAGAGCCATGTAGGTAAAACATTACTGCTGAATGACCTACCCTATATTCTCCACATCATCTATGGTCTCCGGAAGATCCATACCTTTCATTTCTGGCAACATTGTTACCAGGCCACTATATACAAGAGACATGACAGCTGCAGAAGACACATCGCAGACACTTCAGAATAACGGGATAACATTCATATTGTGTCGTGCCTGCAACAGTGCAAAGTATTATCTCACCGTACAGAAAAAGGGGAAGGTGTTGCCACATGCTGGCTAGTCTGTAAAGAAGAAACGGTGCTGCGACTGCTCCAATATCACTGGCAGATGAGCAGAGAGACATGCCCAAGTTTCTGTAAAACGCAAAAAACACATTTACTGAGCACAACTACTGCATAACAGTATGGCTGATCAATATACTATTACTGAGACCACCGTAATACATCAATAATAGTGTTTATATTTACTCAGAACACTTCATTACCTTACGGGAGTGGGATACAGTTCAGAGTTGGCAAAATTCACTGTCTCAAACCCTAGGGCAACAGCCATTCGTCCTACTATTGCAATGGATCTCTTTAGCCAGGAAAGGTCTTGATAGGGAGATGAAGTTGTGACACAGTCATGATTCACATTTAGTAATACTGATAATCATGTCAACAAAATATTGACCATATTGTAGATAAAATTGTTAAAGATTAACATACCCTCTGTAACAAAAGGCACAATCAAGCAAGCAACTCCCGCAACTAGGTTTGCAGTGGCTATTAAAGGACGTCTGCCAACTCTGTCCACCAGGACGTAAAATATAAGCCCAGTAGGGAGTTCCACCACAGCTGAGATGAAGAAATCTAAAAACATGTTATCCCCTGTGATGCCTAGACGTAGTAGTAAACCTTGGTATACCACTGTGCTCGTGAACCTTAACGAAAGATAAATGGAGAACATTTAATACAATAAGCATATAAAAAATATGATTTTTTTTATAACAAAATATATTAAGCTTTATGACTTGTAAAATCATTCAATTGTTATAAACATTTGCAGTTCAGTGTAGAATTGAGTTCTGAGTACATATGTGAACAGCTACACTATATGGACAAAAGAATTGGGACACACCTCTTAATTATTGAATTCAGATGTCCCTGTTAATGGCAATCTTAATGCTTCAGCATACCAAGACAGTGCCTGACCTCATAAATGATCTATAGAAACAATGGGCACAAATTCCCCACAGAAACTCTCCAAAATCTGGTGGAAAGCCTTCCAAGAAGAGTGGAAGCTGTTATAGCTGCAAAGGGGGGACCAACTCCAAGTCTATGTATTTGAATGCAATGTCATTAAAGTCCTTTTTGGTGTAATGGTCAGGGGTCCCAATACTTTTGTCCATGTAGTGTATTATGAAATATATTTCCCTATTTAAATGTCTATCATGATAAGGCAGTACACTGTCTAATAATAAACAACAGAACAGTCATTTTCAAATTGGGCATGAGGAAAAACATTAGGGTATAAACACTCAGCAACTACCACTGGTGTACAATTTAGGGCATGGAAGAGTTGGTTTATACCATGCATAAATGAAGATCATGGTGTGTTTTCTTATTTTTGGTGTTCTGAACAAATCCTTAAAAGATGGAGGAAGAATCTCCTGATGTTGCTCCACCAAAAGATCCATCTGTCACACAGACATAGAGCACGTTAAAAATAATCACAGTGACAACACAGATAGTCAAAATATCATGTCCTACAGGTTAAAAATCACCAAATATTCTTTTTTGTTCAATTATTAACAAAAAGCATGATAATATGCAATAATATCATATCTTGCGAAAAGATTTTAAAATGGGACAAAAATTAACTTGTGATCTGCATCACAAATCTGATCAGTATGGGGGAATATGGTTTCCCCTTTGAAGTGATATCATTTTTTATTTATTGGTATTATTTAAGTACTTTTCTGAAATGGTTTAATTTATCCATGAATGCCTATCCTCCAGTTGGTTTTGTTTTAACTGTATGTCTACTACTGCATAATCACCTTCGGCTGTTCTTTTGTTACTGTCTCATTCTATTTGGTTTCTGAGTCTGTTTGTTTTTGTATGTCTTTTTTCCTTTCTAACTGAGAAGTAGCCCTGATTCATCCTTCTGAATATTTACATTTGAAACTGAGTGTATCTGTAAATGTGACCGTAGCTACAAGTGTAACAATGAAGAAGAAAAATTATTAACTTTTTCATGCTATTGCAGTATGAAACAAAATACCATAATGACATATAAAAAAATTACATGTTTAAAACCTACATGTTCTATAACCCTTTGTTTATATTATGTGCATCGCAAAAGTGGAGGAATAATGAAATTATGTTACTGCACAGTTTCAAAAAACCATTTGCATTTATGGTACGTAAATTAAAGTTATATTTTGCTCATAAATGTTACCCAATGATCTGAGTGTGTAATCTAATCATAATACAATCACACTAAAATGCTTTCATGTAAAACAGCTGGAGCATAATAGGCATTTTAAGTCAGCTAAATTAACTCATTAAAAGTTCTGGCTCAGGCAAAGTCTTCAGAAAGTCTTCAGAAATGACAAAGAAGCCATATCACAATTAGGTGAAATCACCTCTCTTAAGTTTTCAGGGATCGATCTCTTATTGCGCTTGGCAATGCTCTCGACAATACTTATAGCTTCCTTTGTCTTCTTTTGTGATAGCAACCATCTTGGAGATTCAGGTATAAGCCTGAAAAGAATTCCAAGAAGTCTGATCATTTCTACGCAAGTAGAACATACACTGCTGGGTAACAAGTTAAAGGAAAAAAACAACATAAAGTATCTTGGCATAATTGTATGGGCAGAGCTGGAGAGCACAGTCTAATCTGTGCATGAGGTCATTATCGTCCTCTCACTTCAGGATAGAAATGTTTCATCGTAAGATGAGGGTGATCAGCCAGAACTTTGTATTGTTTTGTATTAACCCCTAGAACTCAGAATGCATTAGTAAAATCTGATATCAACAAATAAAAACAGTCTAAAACAGTCTAAAACAGTCTAAAACTGGTGTTTGTTCTCCTACACGCTCGCCGTTTGCTGCTCTTTCACTTCATGTGCCACCGCTCTTTGGGCCCCCCTCCCTGAGTTCTCCTGAGTTCAAAGATCTTGTGGTTTTTTCGTTTATTTGTAAGACCTAAAATAAAAGAAATTTGGGGAATATTGTTCTTTATGGGCATTTGTGTGTGACACCATTTTTAAAACCCCAGTAGTGGTTATTATTATTACATGTTTTTTAATTGACAATAACTTTGGTTCTATGTGACATAGAAATACCAAACAAAGCTCAGCATGACATCTGACACCTCAAGCATCAACACAAACTGGGGAAACAAATAAGGAGTTGTTTCGCTGTATGATGACAATTTACCATTGTGTTGTGCTTCTGGCATGGATCCATGCCCCTCGCGTTCTGAGAGTTTTAATCTGCAGTGACCCAAACCACGCCACAGTAAAATAGAACAACTAGACCCCCTGACTGTAGAGGTCAAGCATTTAGACCCGTTTAGTTCTACTAACGTACACTACACAAGCACTCACCCACTTGTCGAGAATATGGTGAAGAATGACACATCTGACCATTTCACCATTTCCACATTTTTGTAGACCTGCGTCTTTGAGTTTTACACCACTGGACTCTCAAATATACATTCGTGAGGGGTTTATGCTCTACAACCCTACTATAATAGCCCTCTTGTTGACGGACCGTCCTGCTGACACAGTCTGATCATGTCCTGAATCAATATTCTCAGATACCTGAAGAACAACTGCTTTTCTGTTTCTCCTTTCATATCATACTAATACATGATAATACACTCACACACTGAACGGGTGCTTTAACCTGACTGTAAGCATCTGCACCCATTGTGTTTCTGCACTCGTTTATTAAGGTTTTTCCTTTCACTTGTCACGGATATAAATATAATGTATTATAATGTGAAACCTATGTCAGTGCATTCTTTGAGGCATAACTACCATAACTTACCAGTAATAGAGCGCAAAGACAAAAATCGGGAGCGTCATGGTCAGTTGAAGGTTCTTCCAAGAATGGATGTAATAAGCTAGACCAGGAATGAAAACCATACCAGTGGAGTACAGCGTACGGGACACGACAGAAACAAATTTCCTGTTGCTTGATCCAAAGAATTCAATGACTGTTTTGAAGAGAGAACATTAAAATACAAGAGTTTGACATCAATCAGTGACTGTCATAACATGAATGCAATAGCTGCCCAATAGTGTATTCTATACAGCTGCACCCAAAAGCGAAAAAGCCAAGAATAATAAAAGATCCCAATTCACATGTGTGACACATTGTTGCAAAGTCAGCTGTGTGTATCTACCGACCCAGCACATATGTTGTTGTCCAGGCTCCTTTTGCAAAAAAACCCTGAAAAAACCTGAAGACCAGGAACAAGGGGTAATAAGTTGAGAAGATAAGACATAAGCCTGACACTCCAAGGCCAAGCATTGAGCCAACAAAACATGACTTCCTTCCAAACCTGTCAGCAGAAGCACACAAAACACACTATTTTATTATTAATCATCATTTACAATTTCATGATTAATTTGTTCTTTTTCAGTCATGGTGAATTTGTGAATTTTTCAGATTTCAATTTAAATCAAACCTGTCAGCTATATATCCAGTCACAAAGGCTCCGATGAAAAACCCTGCAGCTAAAGTTGCCTGGTTCAGGTCAGCGAGCCAGGAGTTCTCACAGACCAATACAAACTTGAAGAAAGAAAGAAAGAAAGAAGGGATTCATTTTTGGTGTTATTACAATAAGTTATTATTGCAGTTACAGCTTTTACTGTAGATATTTTTTGTTCCTCTTTAAAAACGTGCTGACATGTCAGGGTTGACATTTCAAAGCATCACAAAATACACTACAGAAAAACAAGACATGTCACAGACTAAGAAATTTAATGTCTGTAAATCCTGAAAACTTGTGATGACTTCCATCTCACTTTAATAAATACTTTGCTTTTATATGAATTTTGTAGTCAATAATGAATAATAGAAATATCACTACTTATTTTCAGATAATGATACCAAAACTTTGGTCAGCATCCATTACTGAGTTTTAAAATAGATATTTAATGAAGGACTTACTTAAAATGAGCATCTAAAAGTAAAATAAGTCTAAACTCAGTATCAGTTACTCAACTCCCAGGAACAAGTGCAAGGTATGTGAGTATGTGCTGTTAAATGCCATCTCTAATGAATAAATCATAGCAGTTACTGAAGAATAAGCCTTTGTCTTGGAAACTTCTAGCAAGAAAAATAGTAATACTAACATCCATTAACTGTTCAGCAATCTATATATTATAGATTGTCATGCATGCATTGCCACTTTACTCCCAGGAACAAGTGCAAGGTATGTGAGTATGTGCTGTTAAATGCTTGGACTGTATTAAGTTATTTTTCACTCTGATATCAGATCCAACTACACCAGTATTGTTCCGACCAGTGCCATCTCTAATGAATAAATCATAGCAGTTACTGAAGAATAAGCCTTAACATTAGAGCATGAAAAGTCAAAGAAAGTCATAGAAATACCCTGGAGAATAAGGGGCTGAGTAGCATGACTGAGTTAAGTAGCAACCAACGGTGCCTGCTACACTATATGGACAAAAGTATTGGGACACACCTGTTTTTCAGGGTTTGGGTTAGGCCCCTTACTTCCAGTGAAGGGCAATCTTAATGCTTCAGCATACCAAGGCATTTTGGACAACACCACACTCCCAATTTGTGGACACAGTTTAGGGAAGAACCTCTTCTATTACAGCATGACTGTGACCCAGCGCATAAAGCAAGATCTGTAAAGACATGGTTAGACGAATTCAGTGTGGAAGAACTTGACTAGACTGCACAGAGCTCTGACCTCAACCCCATCCAACACCTTTGGGATGAACTGGAATGGAGATTGCGAGCCAGGCCTTCTCGTCCAACATCA
>JBBPCZ010000001.1:32448300-32469143 GCA_037974445.1 Brycinus macrolepidotus
TGTTGGATGGAGTTGAGGTCAGGGCTCTGTGTGGATCAGTCAAGTTCTTCCTCTCCAAACTCATCCAACCATGTCTTTATGGACCTTGCTTTGTGCACCGGGCCACAGTCATGCTGGAATAGGAAAGGTTCTTCCGCAAACTGGGTCCACAAAGTTGGAAGCATGGTATTCTCCAACATGTCTTGGTATGCTGAAGCATTATGACAATTGTCTTTCACTGCAAGTAAGAGGCCTAGCACAAACCTTGAAAAACATGTGTCCCAAAGCTTTTGTCCATATAGTGTAGCATTTTAGACCTTCCCATAGTACTTTACTTAACGTTGTGCGGGTTAAAATATGGCTAGTTCCAAGAAAACCAGATGAACCGAATGCACACGATCCTCTCATTAGCAAATAGCAATTGTCTGCTAAGCCATATTTAAACTCATTTTCACATATGTTAATCACTAAAGGTGCAATGTGTCATCAAACTTCAATATATCACATGCCTCAACAGAACCTGCCAATAGTAATTTTGACTATATAGTACTTGCTTGCTGCTGAAGTTGGCTTCCTGTAAGGCAGCTTCTAATTGGAATATCCCATGCACCTTAAGCAGGGTTGCCAACTCTCACGCATCCGGCGTGACAGTCACGCATTCACACATGTGGTGTGTTCACGTATGACCGAATGATCACTATCACTTAATCACTTAATAAGCATGTGTAAAACTTAAAGCGAGAAAGATTGTGTCCGTCCATCGCCGCTCACTGCTCGGAATCGGCCACACACACCCCAATATCTCACTCCAAGGTATCAAAGTCTGGAGAGTGACTGAACTCTTAGTGGCCATCTTTGCAATACCAAGGCCACGCTTGATTCTGTTTTGTCTTGATTTTTGGATGGTCTAGCCCAAAGCCTCACTGAACTGGCAGAGCTGACATAGCAAAATCAGAGCAGAGAAAGGAACTTAATTAAAGTATTCAGGAACAGCTCATATACACTGGCTGTGTGTTGAGTGGAATTACTTTGTCAGGAATAAATGGTGAAGCAAGGCATTATGGGAAGGTCGATTCAGGGGGAAAGTAATTAGGAACTACCAACATTGCTTTTCCACTTTATCAGCCCAATATTCCTTAATAACATCAGAGTGCAACATCAGAGCCAGTGAGTTTAATTTAATGATGAGGTCAGTTATTCATTTAGCTGTATGGGCAGTCATTACAGTATCCCTCTGCAAACATTAATCTCCAGGGGTTGCCGAATGCAGTTTATTGTCCTTTTATCTGGCACATGTTGTTGCTATCCTATCAGCAATGCTAAAGTGCCAGTTTGCCAAGGAGACTGCTGCTGTTAGTATAAAAACAGAAACACTAAGAAATATGAATGCAAAATGATATTAACTCTCACATTTGGAAACAGGAATTTCCATTTGCTAAACTGAATGGGGAGCTATTCCGCTGTCACAACTCTTCAAGTACATGATCTGTACATCTTCCCTTTTCACAACGGTATAAATCTGAGTGCCTCTAATCCAGTTTGAGAATTGTAAATTGGATTTCCTTGCATGATAAGTTCAGGGACCTCTGATGATCATTTAATAAATGTTTGATTAATTGGCATACATGCCCACTTGCTAGTCACACTATGTAAGATCAGTGGTTTCTACCACTAGGTCCTAATACTTGCAAAAAACCAGATTTGTATATGCTAAAACTGACGCTTGTTTATGGTCAGTTACCTGCAAGCTGAAACAAAAAGAAGCCTGTACTACCAAGAAAATTAACCAATACAACTTTATTGTTATATTCTTGTAAAATTATGGCGTGTTCAACATTTTGTGTAAAATGGGTTATGACAAATTGTATTTTTGCTGACATTTGACAAGTATTTAACAGTACTTTCAGTCAACAGTCTCAATTTCTTTGTCTCTGATCTCTTGCTCTTCATTGGACCATGTTTCTGTAGAGAGGATTTCTTCACTAAGTTGAAATTCCAGATCAGTGATGGCTTCTGTGGGGTCTTGGGGTTCCAGTACAGAGTCTGTGCTCTCGGAGCGTTGTGAAACCTTGCTGGCCGCTGCAGGGAGAACAGGCTGCTCAGGGATTTTTAAAGCTGCTGCTGTCTCCTGAAGTCTGGCTTTTTCGACCTTCAGATTAGCCAGCTCTTTAGTGAGTGATGTTGCAACAGCACTGGGCTCACTGAGTGCTTTTTCTGAGGTTCCTGGTTCCTGGATGATTTCTTTTGTTTCTTCTGTTAACACCTCTTTGGTTTCTACGTCTTTTGCAGCTCCAGGTTGTTGGTTCTCTAGACTGCTTCCCTCACCACCAGGCTGATCCAGGTTGCTGTCTTCACCTCCAAGTTCCAGAGGTTCGAGGCTGCCAGCATCAGCTCCAGGCTGCCCATTCCCCTGAAGCTTCTGATAGAGGTTCTTTCTCTCATCCTGCAGTGCCCTGCAGAGCTTTTCTAGTTTTTGGGTCTTCAGAGTGAAGAGTTCAATCTCTTTCTCCTTTAGCACTTTCTGGAAAAGGGTAAGTACAAGAAATAGCAGACCATGAATAGAATTAACACACTTAAACACCCTGTCCCTCAGTATAAAACACTTAGCATAAGGTCATACATTGTGAAAACACTCACAATCAAATAATGATCTGCAAAAGGTGGAAAGGCACAAAAGTTGAAATGCACAGCCTGACCATTTCTGATACTTTTGTCTGGATCAAGTTGGGTCCTTTTACATGTTATCATTATGGATGTGTGAAATGTGAAACGAGCTACTTACATCTGCAACCATTTCAACAAGGGCATTATTGCAGCCTTCAAAGCGTGATTTCCATGCATTGGCCTCCTTCTCTAGCTTCTTCATCTTCTTTGACATCTGCAAATAAGAATCCATGGTCTTAAACATTCTGAAGCAGCGACAACAATAAATTAGTACTACTGAATGATTTTTGGTATCTGGTAAAAGATTACTTTGGAAGAAAGTAGGTTAGTGTACTTTTTGGTGTAGCCCAATGTCTGTCTAAGTAAATTTTCTACAAGATGACCTGATCGGAATATACCTACTTTATCTATGTCTTGCTTGAAGCTTGCGTACACGCCACTGCTCTTTGATACAGTTCCCTTGAATTCATCGAACTTCTCAGAATACAGAGAGAGCTGTAGAGAGGGGAACAATTTCTTAACAGCGATGTATGTAACTGATGTTAAGCATTAGTGTTTTTTCTTATTTTACCTGGGCCTTCATGTCATTCTCTTGCTCTTTCAGAAGTGTTGCTTGTAGTTTGGCCTCAGCAGCTTGTTTCAGTAACTATCCATTAATAAATACAGGGATAGGTCAGTGTGAGATGAGCTGGTATAACGCAGAGTGAAACTGAGACTGTTGGAAGTTGTGTGTCACACCCAACAAAACTCACATGCGCTCTCTCCAACTTATGCTTCTCTTCAGCATCTTTCAGCATTGCATTTGCCTGAGCAAGTTTTGTTTCCAGCAGCTTCTGCTGTAAATCTCTGTGCTTGAACACCTTCTCAAGATTCTGCAAAAACCAGAGCCCAAATATAGAGACAAAATGTACATGCACACAGCATACACAGACAGTTGTAATCTTAACAGTAAACATCACCATGCATTGATTGTTCCCTACCGCCTCTCGCTGGTCATATTTAGCAATGAGGTCCTTGAGTTTCTCAGCTAAGTCACTGTTCTCCTGGCAAAGTTTATTGTTGCGATTGCTGTGCTCCTCGATCTGGATCTGGATGTCTGAAAGTGTGTTTTGGAAATGAGTGGTGATCTCCTTCCTCTTCAGATCATCTTCACGGCATCGCTGAATGGTCTCTTCCTGAAAAGGATGTACAACAGGTCAATACTCATCACAAAATTTTCACACACTTATGCAACATACGCCATCATAGTAAGGCTTTAATGTACATCTGTGCACAGTAACTGACCTCAAAGGTACTTTTAAGTGTAATCTTATTTGGGCTAAGGGCTAAAGGTGGGCATTAACTATTTACGTTTATTCAGTTAGAGGAATGGCAGTTTTCAGTACCAGTCCTGGGGAGCTACTGCCCTTCGTTTAAACTATTTGTGCCCTACACCTGGTGTTACATCTTATAGTACTTTCAAATGAAAATGATTCTTGTACTTCAGTATTTTTGTGAGGAAAGTGATCTCATTTTCACTTTAGCCATTCACAATGAGTTTGTCTTTTTTGTGGTTCCCTTAATTCTGTTCATGTCATTACTTACATCTCTCACTTTTGAGAGATCTCTGATAATAATGCTGATAAAACAGAGAAATAAAAGATTTATTTTTGAAGTATTATAGTGCCACACACTGAAAAAAAAGTCAACATTATAGCACAGTAACCCAGCAGAAACATTCTGTTCTTCTGGAGAATGATTTTTTTTTTTTTACTTGGCCACAACAGCAGATTTTTGAGTATAGATTTAGCTTACTCCACCTACTTCAACTAAAGACCGTAACATTATTTGGACAGAGGTGTAATACCTTAAGGGTCTTGTTGTGTCTCTGCAGCTCCCTGCAAAGCCCCTCGAGTTTACTGCGGGCCAGCACTGCTCTGCTGTGTTCACTCTGCAGCTGGTCTTTCTCTTTCATCACCTGCAGCAGTTTCTTCTGCAGCATCTTCAACTGCTTCTGCTCTGACCGATGCTCTTCCAGCTACAGTCAGCACACACACACACACACACACACACACAGGGCATATCTATGACCTCTTCTCCAAAGAAGCTGTTCTCAGTGCAATTTAATCACATAAATTGATCTTTCTATTTTTTAAGAGTATTACAGTCATATTCCACCTCATGGGCTGTAGGTACCTATACTCACCAGCTCTGAATGCTTCTTGATGAGGGCCTCCAGTTTCTGCTCTGGAGTACCAAGCTTGTTCAAGCTTTGCATAAGGAGCATGGCCTCCTTGCCTGCAATGACATAAATGCCATGATTCAACTCCGTACTTCAATAACTCTACCAAGCAGAACATCTGATTCTTACTCAAATTGTGGCTTTTTTCCTTCAGTTCAGTTCTGCTAACGCTCACCAAGGCCTTTAAGCTTTTTCTTTTCCTGCTTCTGGTCCTTGGCCTTGCCAGACTCTTTTGGGTCTGTGAGTACCTCCTCCTCCAACTCCTCAGTCTCGGCCGACTTCTCAGCTTCCTGATAGGTGCTGATGATGTCTTCTAATTGCTTACTTAAGTTCTCAGTGATGTCTGGGTTGACATCCGCCATGAGGACGCCGTCAGGGGTCTGTGCATCTGCAGGTTGGCTCTCCATTCTTAGGAGGTATCACTGAGAAGACAGAACTTCATCGTTATATTCCACCAAATCAAGTTTGTTATATTGGAGTTAACCAAAAGAATTAAAAGACAAGTAGTTGGTATAATGAGAACACAATTTATTGTGGATCGCCAGTGGCATATTCAGCAGCTTCACATACTTAAATGCTGTTTTACATTTATAAATCGTGCCTAATTGCTTATAATATAGTATGTAACATTTAATTTCATTTTCTTTGTTTCATCCTACGTATACCACATTTTCATATCCTAAAGTCAACTTTGGTTTTTGTTTTCAAAAATTCATATTTAAAGCTCCCTGAATTCCACAACTGCTGGAGTTCAGCAACAAAGAGTCTGTTAGAGGAATGCATTGTTTTTGTGTGCTGTTGTTACTGAAAAATTCCTCTGTTGTAGCTCTGAAACAGGCCTACAAGTAGCAGCAAGTCCTTATTGAATATGATATTCAGTTTTCGAGATATTAAAGCCACAGGTCTACACTTTGAGGTTGTTTACCCTTAGAGCTACGCTGCTTATTTCCACGGTTCATCTGGTTAATTTTAGCCCGTCCTAGCTGATCACCCCCCTTCACACATGGCACATGGCACCTGTTCTAGGCCAGTGGTCTATTTTGGGATCTTCTTAATATGGTCAACTTATTCATTAATCCCACGCATATTTCTGTTCGTATTAATGATTGCTGCCATGTTCCATTTAGAAACTGCTGCTTTTAATTTTTTATTTGTTTGTTTATGATTGTTTGTTTTTTTAAACCTTTCAGTTTTTGAATTGATAACTTTATTCCATAAGATGGTCTGTGCATTCCTATACATATTTCATCTTTGAGACACTGCTGCTTTCTGCAGGTCTGCATGACCCTCATGTCTTGGCAATGAATTCCTCTAACAGTCAGTAGACAAGTATGACATTCACTCCTACAGGCAACTCCAACTCTCTTCATGCTTAGATTGTGGAGGATCACAATCCATATGTTAAAGACTGACAGCCGTAAGAACTAGGGAAAGTAATGAACACTTAGAAAATCTATATAATTTACAACATTATTTAGTGCCTTGAGTTCAAAAGAGAAATCAGCTAGTACTTACCGACAGCAAGAGTGAAGGAGACGGAAGAGGAGTGGAGAGGGGGTCTGCGTGCCTGCTCCTGCAAAGGCAGCAGCTGTGATGGGCAGACCTCAAAATAATCTGGTAGGAGACTATTCAAACCCATTATAGAACACACAAGAGCGAGGGCAATCCAACAATTAAAACGCTTGTTCTATGTAAGTTCAGTAAATTATGTAAAATGTTCTTCTTTGTAAGTATTATTAAATGAAAACTTAAAATGTATTCATGCTCCCCCAAAGCCTTTGAGTTTTGTTACGCAATACTTTGGGATGAACAGACTATTAAAGGTGTTAGCACTGTAGAGGTACTGGTATTGTGCTATAATAAGAGATCACCAAGATGGCCAAGATGGTTTGTGATCTATTGTGATCTTTATATAGTTGTAAAGCAGCAGTGTGGATTAAGCTTTATTATTATTATTATTATTATTATTATTATTATTATTATTACTTGTTTTTCAAAATCCCTGTTAAATGTTTGCATAGCTTTAGGCCATTCTTTTCTTTAGCAGCGAGAAATAGTCACAAACCTAAATAACACCCATCTCCTTTATTCTGACCACATATTTATACTTATGTATTTATGTGCTTTATTACTTTGTTGACAGTCAAGAAAATTGTTTACCTAAGAAGTTCCATATCCATTACCTTTACTTTTCATACCATTATAAAGGCATATTAGAGAATGAATTTGCATGAAATGTGTCATTTTTGTACGGTATAGCAATATTTGCAACATGTTAAATGCACATTTTTGATCACCGTGAACTGCTGACATTGATGGCGACCACTAAAGCGCCATCATTGTTGCCATTTTCACCAACACAGCACTGGCTTCAAAAGACCTTTTGATGAAGTATGGACCACCCCTCTTTCAGGGTGGGATGCTTTCACAGTGTGGACCTGTGCTTGCATGGATGTGCCCGAGGCCTCTGAAACCTATGTTGATACAGATTATTTCAACAACAGACAATAGACTCCACCACTTCGATATCAGACCATGGATGAGCACGGCAGCATCACTCATGGACCCTTAAGCTTTTAATGAGTGACTTTGATGCATGGGAAAATGAACGAGCTGTGATTGCTGTCATTGGTTTACAAATTTCTCGGATGTATTATGGGGATCTGCGGCTGAATGGGAAGGCCAAATAACTCTCCACCTGGACTCGGGCTGGTATGTCCACTTTGAAAAGAGCATTTTAGCTAACCAATGAATTTATGGTTCAGTATTAACAGTCATCTAGAATTGTCTTTTGAAGGATAAAAGATGCACCTTTTTGTGCATAAAAAGGATCTTTGGATTAGCATTTGAGTGATTCCTACTAGTTTTATTTCCAGACAAAAAAAATTAAACAATTGATTGTGCTTATTTTAGTGTTCACATTATTGTTCAGAAGAAAAAATGATAATACTGCCATTAGTCTAGACTGGTTTAAACGTAATGCTACAGATGCATTGTATTTTCGTTGCCTGTTTCCCCTCATCATGCATGGTGTTTGCAAAGGGGCTGCTTTTTTGCTGACAGGGTTGAATGGGGATTATGGGTGGACCACATGTCCAGCGCTTTTGTTGATGCCTTTTTGTTGTCTTTTTGTACCTCGTGAGTAAATCGATGTAGGTACTACAGATGAAAGGGAAATATGCATTGACAGGGGCTTTTCTCCAGTGCAAAGGTCACCCGGAGCAACAGAGTTTTAGTTGGGTTTGTACAGAAGCTACAGGTCGGCAATGAGGGCCAAGCACCACAGTGTAGTTGAGCTTATAGAGCAAAGACAAAGCCATGTCATTAAACTACATAAAGAACTTCTATGAGGGATTTGTAAGTAAGCCAAATTCTGTGTGCCTATTTTGTTTTTCCTCATGCTTTTTATTAGTTGGTTAATTTGTTTGTTTTTTTTGTATACTTTTGTGACATAATTGAGGACCTCCTGGATGACTGACTAAGTTTCATGTGGATTTTATTATTCCCCATTTTTCATGATTGATGGATATTATAGGCACTAAAAATATTCTTTTCTCTTGTTGGAACCCTCAGACCAGTCAAACTGTTTCACATGCATACCAAGTTGTTTTGTTTGTGTATTTGTACGTTTGTGTTAGCTCCGGCCGCCAACTGTGATTGGTCAATTCCACACCCTGTTCTTTGGCTCTGTACGTATGTTTTTCCTGGGGGTTCTGGGATTTGCAGTTTATGGAAACGAGGCTCTCCACTTCAGCTGTGACCCTGACAGGAGGGAACTGAACTTATTTTGCTACAACCAGTTTCGACCGATAACACCTCAGGTAAGGTTCAGAATGATTTAAAACAATAAGAAGGGAGAGGGAGAAATAGAATCACAATATGTAAAGATATATGTATACTACAGTACAGAGTCTGTTTCCCACTCATTCATTTTTGTATGTTTTTTTTTTTTTCCAGGTATTCTGGGCCTTACAGCTTGTGACTGTTCTTGTACCAGGAGCTGTTTTCCATCTCTATGCAGCCTGTAAAAATATAGACCAGGAGGACATTCTTGAAAAAACCATCTACACTGTCTTTTACATCATTTCAGTTCTTTTGCGGATCGTCCTGGAGGTGGCAGCATTTTGGCTGCAGAGTCATCTCTTTGGATTTTTGGTTCACCCTCTGTACTTCTGTGATGCCAGTTCACTGGAAAAGGCCTTTAACGTCACCAAGTGTATGGTCCCAGAGCATTTCGAAAAGACTATCTTCCTCAGTGCAATGTACTTATTCACCATCATCACTGTGGTTTTGTGCATTGCTGAGATTTTTGAAATCCTCTGCAGAAGGTTTGGCTATTTGGGCAACCAATGACAGCTGTTGACCACCTCTTGTAAACTTTTGTGTAAATTGTCTTAGGGAGTTCTTTAATTTTTCATATTTTAAAGACTGTTAAACATCCATCCAGCCGTTGTTCTCTTATTTCCTATGAAGCATACTACACATTTAATCTCAGGTAGAATGGAATGTGACCGTGAAATGTACTATACTGGAGTCTTCCTTTGGTTACTCAATACTAACAAGCTTTTAACTCTGTTTTAGCTTTTTAGGGACGTCCTGTTGCACTGAAATAATCTATAGAAGTGTATTCTTGTCCTTCTGACAATGTCATGGAATTGGGTTTTTCTGTAATGTTGCTGAAGCGTGTCCTGATATTAATATTAAACATTTTTAATCTAGTGTCATAAATGGCTTCTGAGTGTTTGTGAATCCTGTGTCAGTTATTAATAATGGACAGGTATCAAGGGGGGAAATGTTTTTGTTCTTATTTTTTTCTTCTTTTTTTTAATTTTCCACAATTTTCCTCCTAATTCAGTTATGTCCAAGTCCACCAGTAGCTGGGACTCCACCAGTCACACAACGTCACGAACACTGGGAGGGTGAAAGGTAGCACATGCTTCCTCCGAATTACGTGAAGCCATACTGCATCGTTTCACTAAACTGTTAGTTTGTGCTAGCTAGCATCACACTGAATGAATGAGGGAGGCCCATCCTGCCTACTCAGAGAAGGCAAAGCTAATTGTGCTGTCTTGGACTCCAGGCCACCAATGGCTGTGACATCACTGGAGGTCAAACTCGCAATCTCCTGATAAGCTTAGATACACTATGTGGACAAAAGTATTGGGACACTCCGCACAGAGCCCTGACCTCAACCCCATCCAACACCTTTGGGGGGAACTGGAACGGAGTTTGCGAGCCAGGCCTTCTCGTCCAACATCAGTGCCTGACCTCAAAAATGCTCTACAGAATGAATGGGCACAAATTCCCACAGAAAATCTCCAAAATCTTGTGGAAAGCCTTCCAGGAAGAGTGGAAGCTGTTATAGCTGCAAAGTGTGGACCAACTTCATATTAAAGTCTATGTATTTGAATCTAAGTCCCTGTTGTGTAATGGTCAGGCGTCCCAGTACTTTTGTCCATATAGTGTAGTTGCACCACTTGGGAAATAATATGTGTTTTCAGTGGAAGTAAAGTACAAAAGAAAGATGACACATTGAAAACGTGCTGTGTTTGCAAAAAATCAAATAAAGAAGGGTTTGCTCAGCTTTCCTTATTAAACTTTTATTTGTAAGTAATTTGAGGTAAGAGCATTGCTGACAAATGCTTATCATAGAACTTTAATATACCTTTTGTCCCCCATTCCTAATGGACATCTTGTAATCAGAAGAGAAACAACAACAACAACATAAAATCCCCTCAGTATTACAGAGAGATCAGCTGCCTTTATGGGCAATAAATAAATATTTCTCAGTATTTGTGAATGATGTTCAGGTGAGATATATATCAGCCTTTTTGTGATATATCAAATGCAATTAATACATTCAAACTAACTGAAATAAAATATTCTATAGGTTGTAATGTAAACACGACATGAAACGTCCTTCATGTAACTAACGTTATGTTTTAACACCCCAGCAATGAATAGAAATTCCATCTATAGCCTATTGTAAGTGAACACTGAAAAGGAACATTGATCTTGTCCCAAAATATTTTATCATGCTACTAGATTTCCTCTGTATGTCTAATGAAAGATACTGATAATACTTCCCTTTGGAGACATTTAATTACGATTTCACCGTAAAACTGTATACAGTCAAACATAGTCCAACAGACACACAGCTCATTTGATGGCAAGAGAAACCTGTAAAGACATCAAACCTCTCGTCCATCTGTTTCCACACAGTACACACTAGAAAAAAGTAATTACAGTACATGATTGTGTGTGTGTGTGTGTGTGTGTGTGTGTGTGTTTGTGTGTGTGTAGTGTTGGGCAGATTACTTAGAAAATGTAATCAGGCACTGATTTAAAGTATTAATTAGTGAAAATTGTATTGATTACACAAAAAGTGGGCTGTAATCTGATCGGTTTTGGATTATGGGGTGTCTAAATTGTTTAACGACAATGTAAATACAAAAAGATGTTTAAGTCAACCATAATTTTGGTATACAGTTCAGTGCAAAAGTTTGTGAACCCCTGGTCATATTACATGTTTTGTTGAGAATAAGTACACATTCTCTACAGGGAACATTTAATGCACAATTACTGTTTATTTGTTGAATATTTTAATAAAATAACATGTGGTGTGTACAAAGTTTATGCCATGTTTAATTCAATTTACTGCAAATACAAAGAGCTGTACTGAACCTTGCCCTTCATTTTTTGTTTGTATTTTTTCTGTAGAGGGTGTGTAGTTATTTTCACTCAGAAAATCAAGGAAACACTCCATTTGACTAGGGGTATGCAAAGTCTTGCTCTCGCTTGTATATGGTTTCAGTAATTGTGCAATTAATGTAAACATAGTGTATTTCTTTCTATGAAATTATGCCTGATTATTACCTTAGTATATGCTTACATTATTCAAGAAGTAATCATGTAACACTTTTTAAGGTAGGCCATAATCCATTGACACATTTTTGACATGGCTTAGGCTGATTGCATGTAATGCACTTTGCATGTATGCATGTATGCATTTTCAATGCATAATCTATTTTATATGTAATTATACTGTAATCCATCATTTTGATAACCTGAAAACAAAATCTAATTTGTGTAATCCATTTATCCAACACTGCATGTATATTTATGTGCATATAATTGACTTAACAGTGGCTGGAATGTTGTGCCATTTGATTAAATCAATCATACATTGACTCCAAATAGCCCAAATATCAACTGCACAGCATCAGTCAATTAGTTTACAAGAAAGTGCTTTAAATAGTCATCTAAATGCATAACATTTACTAATTACTTTAGGTTATCATAGCAATATTATGTTGTCATAAGATAAACTACATGAACAACATCTAGATATGTCACTTTGCATAAGTGCTGAAAAGTAGAAAGATTAAACATGGGGAAAGGTGTACGACTTTCATAAAAGCTTAAATAAAAAGAGATATTCAGAGTTCACGTTCCAATTCAATGTTTCAATGACACAAAATGTAACTACATTTTAAAGTTGCACTAGCAAACGGAACATGTACAACTATATACCAAGCAATATCATAGCACTGCTCAATGCAATATTCAAAATGTAAAATGTGAGTTAAGTGCAATTTCAAAAGCTTCAACAGTACCTCAGATCAGGTAGACTTAACACTATATTCACTGCAACAATACATCCAACAATTCTGAGGCATAGGCAAACAATTCTAAAAAGGCACAAGCCGATAAGATGGGGTGACTTCGGAGATAGTCATGATCACTCTAGTTTAATGAAGAAGATATGGAAAGTAAAGGTACTTTTTAGTTGCTGTAAAAATAGAAATAGTTTACAAAATGCAGTTTCTGCTGTTCAGTTTTGAAATACTGATCTCATGTTGTGAATCTGTGGACAGCATGTGTATGGTTTGTACGGCCTTGAACGCATGAATAAACAAAATGTGGTTTATGGAAATGTGAGACCAGTGTGGCAGTCTGACCTAAATATGTGTTGTGCATCTGTATGCAAAAATGTGTGCATATACTCATCATTTGTTTTTGCCATATATTGCACCTTACCAAAACCATAGCTTCTCAGTCATCCTCTGAGCTTTATTATAGCTTGACAAAACAAAATGTCTTGCACAAAAGCTGTTTGAATCAGCTTTTTGGAGGGTTTTCGATGATATCCTCCGAAGTGATCCTGAGGGAGGCTATAGCCTCTGCACAAATGTGAACACTCTCCTCTTGCTTCTTGTCTTTGCTGGCAACACCAGTGTGAGAGGTTGGCTTCTCTTTCCTCTGGGATGACGAAATGCTTATTCCAGGTCCAGGAACAGGAACTGATGTCTGGCTGGAATTAGCCCTCTCTGATAAGTCCCCCTGTGGTGGAGACTGAGAGTGTCTGTCCACAGCAGCAGCAGATGGTGATACAAAGGGCATTCTTAGCCCTCCAATAGGAACCATTGGGATGGGAGGTGGTACCTGCCGTTGAGAGTGCAAAGGCAAGTGGCTGAAGATGTCTCGCTGGGGCAGATCATTATTGCTGCGTAGGCAGTCAGTGACGAGATTCTGAAGAATGCCATCTCGCTGATCCTGCAATAAACATCATTGCGAGTTTGAATAAATAAATAAATTAAATAACTGAATAATTATTCTCTCTAAACAAAAACATTTATCCCCAAAATGGGAAAGTACAGGAGAAGGCCAAAACATTCTTTTGTAAAAAAAAATATATTTCTAAGTCATTTTGGACCATTTCTATTGGTCCATGTAAAATGAAGTTTCACACGACGTAATGGGAAGCTGCTGGATAAAAAAATGGAAATACATAGTTTTATTTGGGCAGCAATGGTATAGATCATGGGGCTAAACTGATTAAATAATCACTGATCTTACTGATTAACAGCTCTGTGCTGGAAGAGTATTAATTACCACCAATGTCATGCACTATTAGAGTGCTGAATTACATGCAATGGCATGCAATTTGCTGAAGAATGCATGCTAAATTGTTTAGGATTAAAAGTTTGCCTAAACTTGAGTCTTGCCTGTATTGACTCAAGGCTCAACTTGAGACTTGACTGTATTAAAATGAGACTCGACTTGGGACTTATCTGCACTGACTTGAGACTTGAATAAAGAGTATCAAGACTTAAGACATGCCTGTTATTCGCTGAGTCAGTAACTTGTTCCCACCTTTGCAGAGTGCTAAACCACATCAACAGATCTGCACCACATTAATGAAGAGCTGGATGCAATATAAGTGTGAGAGAAGTTTTGGAGATGCATTTTTCCAGAAACAGTTTGAGTGACTATTGACTTCTAGTGTTTTTTAGCAAATATGATATTCACTACATGTGGGGTAGGTGGGTAAGTAGAGAATTGAGTAAATTGGATTTGACCCCAAACTGGTCCTTTATAATTGAACAGGATGAGGTTACATACCATTTCTGGGTGCATTCCAATGGTTTGCCTTAGGTGAGAGGCTTCAAATCTCATGCCCCTGCCCTGATCCAAGTAGGCTCTGTGGTGGTAGGATCCCCTGCGTGGGGATGTCGCCCTAAGCATGCCTCTCTGCCGACCACGTGGGGAGGGTGCTCGATGCCTAGACACATCTGCTCCAGGTGACATGGGTCTTACAGGGGAGAGCTGGCGAATGGGTGAGAGATCTCCTCTGATGCTTAGATCTCTCCTTGGTGAGATGGCCCTCAGGGGGGATGTATCCCTTCCTGGAGACAGATGACCTTGTGGTGACAGATCTCCCCTTGGACATATGTACCTTTGATGAGGTGAATCCCAACAAGGAGAGAGCAGATGAGGTGGACAGTGATCAAAGGAGCTGCTTGCTTGCTCTAGAGTCAGATCATCTTCATTACTGAGAGAGGAGGCCTCAAATCTTTCCTTAGTGTCCAGGTTCTTGGTGAAACAGCTGGAGGGAGAGGTTTTGTTAACTGCACAAGCCTGAGGACTTGTGCTCCTGGAGAGGGTTCTTGGTGTGGAGTCACCATCATATTCATCCTCCTCCTCGTCATCTGGTTCATCTCCGTCTTCATCGCCACCATCAGAGTCATCCGCATCTGAGAACTGATGTTTAATGGTTGTATCAACTGCTAGTCCAATGTCTGTGGATTTCTGCACATCATCTTCATGATCTGAAAGCAATACAGAGCCAAATTAACTGACCTTTCTCTTATTTTGGAGATCAGTTATAATGAGAAATTGTTTGCATTTCTAGCCTTTAGAAAAGTTATAATACAAAAACAGACTTTAAAAAGGAAAAAGGGAAAGGACATACCAGCACCCTCTGTAATGTCCATGGTCATAGGTGAAACCCCAAGCTCAAGGCATTTTTTCATATGAGCTTTTGATTTCATATGCTTGGTGAGATTCCCTTTATAAGAAAAGACATTGTTTAACCTCAAACTAACTGAAAACCAACTATTAATATTTGATATTAAATGTAGTGAAACGAACCTTTAGTTTTAAAGGCAAAGTTGCAGCACTTGCAAACATAAGGCCTTACATCTGTGTGAGTACGGATATGTTTCTTCAGCATGCTAGGCTTCTTGCAACGAATACCACACTCTTCACAAATATACTTCCCTCGCCCACGGCCTCTAACATACACATAGTCCTCATTTGACTTGTACCTGAGTGATAAAGTCACAATGATACAACACCTTCATTAGCAAACATTTATGCTAAGGACACAGTCATCCTCCTTCAAACAGAATAAATTCATCAGCAAACATTTTTGGCAAGGAGGCTACTTACCCCCCTTCAAAAATTTTTATTCGAAGAGGCTCTGTTTGCTTTACAGAGGCTTCATTGTCTTTGCTGTCATCACGTGCACATTTACTTTTGGGTCTAACATCTTTTGTTCTTGCGTCATATCGTATATCATCCACTGTACTCTCTACAGGCCCCTGTGAAATTAAGAAATAAGTGTATAGAAAATAGCTGTATATTTTTAATGGACATGTATGTTGTACATATTTATTGACTAGCTCAATAAGGTTAAAAATACTTACCTGTTCCAGCTTGTGACTCCACAGAGTTGAGTTAACAAATATTCCAGGCTGATACATAGCTGCAATTGTATATATGGTATTTTGGCTCCTCTGTCTGGATCGGAGAAGAGCAAGAACCATTCCGGTGCTAAGATTTGGTGGATTCGGGTTATGGCATCTCACAAACCAAGAGGCATACGCTGAGAAATGAGGGGATGAGGGAGCGCTGTTTGGCTTAGCTGAACTGAGATAACACCAGCTCACACATGTTGTAGTGTGAAGACTTGGGCACTGCGACATTACCCAAGCATTGGCAATGTCTCTGGGCAATGCAGCTACAATATGTCCTTGACTGGTGGCAGTTTGGATTGGCAATGGCAAATTATTCACTGCTTCTTGAGAAACACAGCTGGACAATGATAAGCCAGCCTTATGATAAAGATCTATATGTGGATCATCCATGTCTATCTCCTGTACAGTCACTGATGGATCCTGGATATTTGTTGACTTACTGTCTTTGCTGAATTTTTCTTTTCCCCCATCAGGATGGCCCAGTTCTACAGCACTAAGTTCTTCCACAATCTGGCCATACATTTTCTCTTCTTTGACTCGTTTTTGCTGCTTTGCCTCAATAAAAAGTTCAATGCTACTTGCAGGAGAAAGCATACGCTTGTTAGCACCACCACTGGGGGCCTCTGTGGTTGAGATGGTTCTAGAGGTCAAGGACAGGGGTATGCCTGTATTAAGCTTTGCAGGTGATAATTGTGGGTTGTGAAGCAGTCCTCGGGGGTGTCCTGATATTTGAGATAGATCAAAGCCTACTCTATGCTGTGATGTGACACTTACAGGCTGACTTTGAGAAGTGACATTACTATTTCCTAAGCTCGTGGTATTCTGAGAATCCAGAATATGAGATATACTTGTGTATGTGATATTTCCATAGCATGGCACTTGCATCTGGATTCTGACTGGAACCAACAAACCACAAGATCTCTGACTGGCTAAAATAGGCTGAGACTGTGAAAGTACTGCTGTGGTTGACAGAACATTGGTGATGATCTGCGCATGACCTTTGGCTATATCTGTCATAGCAATTCTGGGATCTTCAGCTGGTTTTGATTCTTCAGGATCTTTCTTTATTTTCTGCTTTAGACCACGGAATTCATGCCTCTGTAAAGTTTGGGAAGGATGAAATTGTTTATGACATGGAATTTGCACAGATTTGCAAGATGAATCTGAAATTTGCTCCTGTGGAGACAAACTTCCATGCATCAAAGGATGCCTCATTTTCTCAATGCCAACCAAGCATCCTTCTATGAAAAAAGGTTTGTCTGGTGAAGACACTCTCCTGTAAATTTCAACAGAATCTGAGCTGCCTGGAGTAACATGAACATCTAAAGATTTGTCATGTGTTAAAACCTCTGGATCGCCACTCAAAGATGCCTGTCTAACCAAATAGCCTCTTCTTCGCTCTTGGTATTTGCATGCACTGTCACTTTGCATAGAACTGGATGAAGAGGAAAGGTTCCCATAGTCGAAGGATTTGCTTCTAAACTCTGGAAACTCCAAGGATAAATTGCAGGGTGCCTGTTCTGATGCTGAGCGCCTCATCTCTCGTTGATGACTTAGTGAGCCCCCTGGCACTGCTAAGAACTCCAAGGGTTTACTAAATTCATCTGATTTAGCTGGAGACGCAACATTAACAGTTTCCTCTTTGTCAAGCGACTGAGAGAAACTTGAGCTGTGGGACAAATTACTGTCTTGACTTGGGCTTCTGGAAAGACTAGTACAAGCAGATTCAAAACTGGATTCGCCAGAGGAATATTCCATCTCAGCCAATCGCAAACGTTTCTTTTTTGGAGGTAGCTTTTCAACTGGGAATTTTGATAAGGTTTCACTCCTCTGAGGCCACTGGAATTCCTCCCCATGTTTTTCTTTTGGCTTTACCTGCATGTCTTTCTCTGGTTTCTCAGGCTCCTCAGTAACTCTTATCTCTGGAACTTGGATACCAGACTGAGATGCAAGTTGCCTAGATAGCTGAGACCTCTGGTAAAGCAAATTACTGCCACCCCATTGCTTCTCTGATTTTCCACATTTAGGGAGTAGGTCAGTTTTGTGTCTTTCCTTAATTTCCTCCTTTTCCAATAACTGGTAAAGAGCACTTTTATCAAACTGATGAGATTCAAAGTCAATAGACCTTTCTGCAGGGCTTAGCCTGCTTAATGAGTTGGTGTGTTGAATTACAGAGATAACATTGCTGCCGGCCCTTCTCTCTGTATCAGTATATGTAGCATCTTGAACATCTTGCTTTATATTAAGGTCCCCTGAGAGTTCAGGAAGGCCTAATGGCTTATTTTGTGTCAGTAACTCTTCCTCTTCCACAGCATTCTTACATTTTCTACGTTTTCTTGTGGTATTTTCTATCATGTGGCTTTGAAATATGAGAGATCTCTCAAATTCTGGACAGTTCCCTATTTTAGTTTTAGTGTCATCTGCTCTGTGAATTTTCAGCTCGGACTTCAGGCCACAAACCAGAGAAGAATGGTTATCTGATTCCGTGTGCCCTTCAAGATTAGAATGCTCAAAGGCAGCCTGTCTCATAAGCTTTCTCATGCCTATCGAGCCACGATAGGAGACTTCATCATTTGTCATCCGCTCATCAAAAGAATTACTACTCCTTAGTCCTTGTGGTGCATTTAAGTTGGAATCAGATGTGGTTGGAAGTGAGTTGCTTCGTAAAAGTAAACCACTTTCTGCTGGGGTTTCTAAAAGTTCTGCACTACACTGGAACATTTCGGGGACTTCCTCATAGTCTTCTTCTTGAAAAGAGTCGGATTCAATTTTGATTGATCTCACCAGGTCTTTTTTGCGTCCATGCAAATGAGATGCGGTTTCCCCAGGCACCCTCCCTTTCGTCAATTTAATCATAAAACTTGAAGTCTCATTTATGTCTGTCATGCAAGTTTGTACAGTGATTGATTGCCTTGGCTTGGAGCTCGGTCTATAACACTTCCCAAACATTATTTCTTGGTATGACTTGGCACTTGCACTTGGTTGATTGAACTGCTGCTCCGCACTCTCAGAGCGTGAAAAGTAGCCAGAGTCAGTGCTGCCTTTGCTGTATGAACTGGGAAGGGAGAGAGACTGGTCTGATTCCTGGCTCCTTTTCTCTGAGAGCCTAAGGGCGAGTCTTTGCTTGATGGTGGAGGACTCAACCTCTTGGTCCACCTGAGTGACAACTGCAGGTGGCATCATTTCTCTGAACTGCCATAAAGATATTTTTCCTGATGGTGGCACAGGCTCCTTTTTGGAAGAGCTCTGCGACAAGCTCATCACAGACTTATTCTGCGCGAGTTTACTGGACTCTTCTTGTGGAGCGTCCTCTGGGTCTTTCATATGGATAGAACTCTCTGTGTAAAAGTCTTCTATCACCTCTTCATCTGTGTCAGTGCTCTGCTCAGCATCAGAGTGCATCTCCCCTTCTCCGACTCCCAGTTCTTCATCCATACCAATATGTTTACTGTCTTGTTCTGAAAATGGAACCAGGCCTGCTTTGACAGCATGCGTATGAGACTTTCTGTGTTTGTACAAATTGCTTTTTGTTTTAAATGAGAAACCACAAGGAACACAAGGATAGGGACGCTCGCCAGTGTGAGAACGTATGTGTTTCTTCAGCACACTAGGTTTTGCACATGCTCTCCCACAGTAGTGGCAAACATACTTTCCTGTCTTCTTTGGTTTCTGCTCTTTTTTGTGCAGACCTTCTGACGGCAAGTCAACTCCTGACTGAAGCCCTCGTTTGCCAGGAGGGGCGTTACTGAGTGTCTTCCTCCAGGTGTGGATTGGATGCTGCTCACTGGGCTGTAATGAGGAACTAGCTTCTGACCCCACTGTCTTCAGCTCCTTACTAGAACATGAGCTTGTATCTCCTGTGTGGGGTCTCTCTGTCAGTCTTATTTCATCCTCAGTGCCAGGATTATGGGCTCTTTGATATATTTTAGAATCAGAGTGTTTCTCTTCTCTTGAACTTCCTCCTTTTTGGGAACATCCTGCTCCAGTAGAGAGTTCAGAGGTCTCCATAATGCATGTGTTCTTTTTTCCCAATAATTATGCTTGCTACATTTTTGCTACTTCATGTTGTCATGATAAGCATCAGGTCTGGATCAATTGTCCCACTTAATTAGGTTTAACGACTGCATCTTTCTAAGTGCCATTAATGCCTAAGATTCCTTTGGATGAATGCAGACTTCAGGCTGATTGCATAATTTTCACAAAATTTAATCATTTTCTTTCCGTATTCATGTCTGGATTTCTCTTCATTGCACTCAGTCTTCAGTGCACCATTTAGGCCTGCTTACCAACACCAGGTTATCTATGGGAAAATATGAAAAACAGAAGTCAATTTTTCCATATCAGTTTGTGTCATAAGCATTAAAAAAAGGAAGTTATTCTCTGTGCTTATAGCGACATTCCCATTATGTTTCTGTAAGTAAAAAGCCAGGCTACACCAAGCAAATAGTTTAAAAGTAGTACAAAAACTCACCATGGCCATATAAGACAGATGCAGGATTATCTGCAAGAATCATCCCTGGCATAAGAATGTCATGAGATGTTCCATCTGAACTGCAAAGCCAGTAAGGAGGGGGAGTTAGTAACTCCAGTAAGGGGCTTAATATGACAAGTTTATTTTTTTGTCATGAGCAAAAATGATTAACTTTATTAATCAGTATGCTGGTCATTACATCTTTATATTGTTCTTCATATTATGTTCTTCATATCTATGATGAATTGCCTTTACAGATGTACAGAAAAACATCTAACACCCTTTGTTCAAAAACTTCCTGTTCAATAATACAACCATAAACATTACTGACACTATAACTTATTAAATGTGAATGTCAAAACTATTATGAACTACACTATATAGACAAAAGTATTGGGACGCCTGACCATTACACCAACAGGGACTTTAATGACATTGCATTCAAATACGTAGACTTTAATATGGA
>JBBPCZ010000001.1:32492042-32504849 GCA_037974445.1 Brycinus macrolepidotus
AAAGCAAGGTCCATAAAGACATGGCTGGATGAGTTCAGTGTGGAAGAACTTGACTGGCCTGCACAGAGCCCTGACCTTAACCCCATCCAACACCTTTGAGATGAACTGGAATGCAGATTTCGAGCCAGGCCTTCTTGTCCAACATCAGTGCCTGACCTTATAAGTGCTTTACAGAATGAATGGGCACAAATTCCCACAGAAACACTCCAAAATCTTGTGGAAAGAAGAGTGGAAGCTGTTTTGGCCGCAAAGGGGGGACGGGACCAAGTCAATATTAAAGTTTATGTATTTAAATGCATTGTCATTAAAGTCCCTGTTGGTGTAAAAGTCAGGCATCCCAAGACTTTTGTCCATATAGTGTAGCTTCAGACACCCAAACATGTCTTGACTAATGGACCACATTTAGGTCACTGTTTAAGAAACAGTATGAAGAAATACGTTCTTACGAGACTTTGTTTAGACTCAAACTTCAGGCCCGGTTATTTAGGAAGTACTTTAAATTCCTGAGGAATCGGTAAGGAACACAAATGACCAACATTAAGTGGAAATAAACAGTCCATAGATAACCCACGAGACACTATTAGAAACAAGTGCTACAAATCCATATGATTTAACTGTATTCCATTCTTTTACATCACTGTGAAGAAGACAGTTTATGACCTATGGTTTTGTTTTATTTGCAGGAGTTCAGCGGCAAAGTCCCAAATGTTTCGAAGCTCGGAGGTGTTATGGAAGCGCTCCATATTTACTCTCTCTTTGGCAAAGGATTGACCGATAATGAATGTGCCAGAGTACTTAATTGCCTGAAGGACAATGCAGAGGTCAACATTTATTGTCGTGAATGTTTGAGGAAGTCCAGATACAAGTTATTTGGAGGCCGAACCCCCTCACAAATGTTGCTCTATGGACAGACTCGTTTATTCCATCAAAATCACTCGTGCTGTAGTGAAGTGAAAAAAGATGACACCAAGAAGCACAAGCAAATGGTACAGTTTTTAACCTCTGAACTTAAAACAGTGGTCTCTTTTGCCACCCAAAAAAGATCAAATGTTTTGACATTTCTTTCTGCTTTAAGATCCTTGCTGGGTGGTATCTCAAGCTGATTTTACATGGAATATCCTAAATCAGTGTATGCAGTTCAGCTGTGATCATTTGACACCCTGTTGTTGTCTGTTAACAGTTAGTTTTCTGCTCTCTTTCTTTTTTCTCAGCTCAGTGAGAATGCCAGGGAGCGCAAAGTACCAGTTACAAGATTGGGACGATTAGCAAATTTTGGAGGTACGACCGTTTTATAAGTGCAAGATAGTTACTCGGAGTAAATATGTAAAACTGAACAGTGAAAGAATAAGAATTTTCTTTTGTGGAATCTTCAGGCTTGGCAGTCGGGCTGGTCTTTGGAGCAGTGACTGAAGTGGCAAAGAAGAGCTTTAGATCTGAAGAGAAGAAAGGTGCATTGCTATGTATAAACACCTGTAATTATGCTCATTTAGAATTTGATTAAAAGGTGAACTGTTTAGAGACAAACAACTATATAACTAAGTGCTAGGTGGTTATAATGAGAAGTCAAAGCTTGGGGGTATGTCCTGGTTAAATGAGCCATGCAGTTTACCTCTTATTGAAGTGCTATGATGAACCATACTTCTTTTATTTCCTCTTTTCTTCAGGTGATAAGAAGGCTGTCCTTGACTCCAACCCTTTTGTTTCTGAAGCTAATGCTGAAAGAATAGTTCGGACTCTGTGCAAAGTGAGAGGAGCTGCTCTCAAACTTGGGCAAATGCTTAGCATCCAAGGTGAGAAATGAACAAATTCCCTTTTCTCATGATTTGGCATGTCATAAAACGTTTAACAACTATTTTAAACATAATTTGCTTCTTTTATCAGGATCGTAGTTTTAAATTTTGGCAAAGTTTTGCATATCTTTTAAACAAAATGTGCATTTACCCTTCATATTCTGCAGTATTTTGGTAGTTTGTGCACCTAGTCAGTGTTGTTTACTGTGCATGATTCCTCTCCCCCTTCAGCACCTCAATGGCCTGCCCTTGACACTGACTCATAATGTATACTGCCCCTATTCACTGCACCTGATTGTGTTTGTTCTTGTTAAGAATGTGGCAGCGTGCATAGCATTACATTACACCCCCCCCCCCCCTCCTCCTGAAGGCACAGCAGGACAGCTATATAAAGCAGTCGTTCAGGGTTTGCTGACCAGCTTGTATTGTTTTCACCTCAGATGCCTCATCAGTGGGCCCAACATAATAGACTTGGCTCTTTTCTCCCCCACACATGCCTACAGTTATGATTGGATAGCGCTGCCAATAATTAATGTAAAGAGCCGTTTAAAGGAACGGTTCACAAAAAATACAAATTTCCTCTTAGCTCATACAGGTGATCGGCCAGGACAAATTTGGTGCAAAAAGAATGTGGCTGAGTTACCTTTAGCCACATTAGCCTTGAAGCTCTAGTGCAAAACCAAAGAAGCAACCCTTGTTTTGGCCGGTTAACTATGTTTTAGGGGAGGAAAAATGTGTAATTTTTTTTTTTTCTGAACTGTCTCTTTGATACAACTTGCTATGACCCTGAACAGCAAAGTCACGTCTTGTTACAGAGTATAAATGTATGACCCACGTATTCATCCTGGATAAAATCAGCTTTGACAGAAATCAGTAGGGACCCATTTTTAAGAGATGTGCACCATTTGCTAATAAATGTTTCTGTATTAGTTGCACCCAGAGGCCCATCTTTTTATAGGCATATATTCATATTTATCCACAGAGGTGGATAAATTAAGTTACTAAAATAATAAATGAAATGCATTTTTAAAAAGCCATTTTGTTTTAAGCTGTGGCTTAGCATAGTTCTCATCTTTTTAATAAGTGGAACAGGCACTACTTCTGTAATTGCATAACAATGCAGTGTACCTTTTAAAAGAACAGTGACATCCTGGGCGCCATGCAGTATGAGTTGAATGTCAGGACAGCACTGCTGACACCGAAAGCAGCTGGCTTGATTGTGCTTTGCCCTAAAATAGAACGGCCTACAGGCCAGTGTGTAAGACAACTTTTTGGTTAAGCATGCAAGGTCCTTGACTGAGTCCTATTTGTGCAAATTGGAGATACTAATCCACCATCATGGGCTTCCTTTATTTTCCTAGATGATGCCTTCATCAATCCTCAGCTTGCAAAGGTCTTTGACCGTGTTCGACAAAGTGCTGACTTCATGCCCACCAAGCAAATGATGGTATAGTCTCAAATGTGAGAGTTTTATCATGTTGAACACATTTCAGAGCACTTATGATGAATGAGTGCAGTGCAAGATTTTAGCATGTTAGAGGCTGCATTTTCTCAGTAATTCCTGTGCTCCTTATTTATATGATAGAAAGTTGTCAGCAATGACTTGGGCCCAAACTGGCGGGACGAACTAGAGTTCTTTGACGAGAAACCTTTTGCTGCTGCCTCCATTGGCCAGGTGCACCTGGCTAGGTTGAAGGATGGAAGAGAGGTGGCTATGAAGATCCAGGTTTGAGAAATTTGTTTGTCAGCTAGTAATGCGGGGTGGAAGCCCTGTTAACAGAAAATTACAATGAACAGTTGTGTTTGGGCATTTCTAAATCTTTGGTACATATATTTTGTGTGTTGTCAGTACCCCGGTGTGGCCAAAAGTATCAGCAGTGATGTCAACAATTTGATGACTGTCCTGAGTATGAGCAATGCGTTACCTGAAGGTACGAATTCTGTGCAGATGTTAAGATCATTGTTACTCTCCATTCTTGAGGGATTTTTATATTACAAATAATTCTTGTTCAAATTTATAGGTATAAAGTCAAGACATTGTGTGTAAATTTGAAGTGTTCATATGCACTGGAAGTATACTAAAGTAGTATAGTATCTGAATGCGTGTGTGTGTGTTGTGAGGACCAAGTGTTCTAATAATGGTTGGAATACTAGAAAATCCTTAGAAGCGTGGGACATTTTGCTGGTCTTCAAAAGGAAACCTGTTTTCACCACAAATTCAACAAAAAACTAAAAGTGCAGAAAGATGCTGTTGGTTACTGATGTTAAAGTTGGGTTTTGGTGTAGGTATAGTATTACTGAGAGACAGTATTACTATTTTTAAAATTACAGATTAACCACTAATTTGCTTGATCACTAATGTAATCAATAGTGACCTCTAGTCTGCGTGTTATGTTGTCATGCAGGACTATTTCCAGAGCACCTAATCGAGGTCATGAGCAGGGAACTGGTGCTAGAATGTGATTACGTGAGGGAAGCTGAATGTGCCAAGAAATTCCAGTGAGTAAATTAACCTTGTGCTAATGAATATCCTAAATTCTTGTAAGCGTGCAACCCTAACCCTTTTATGTTTAAAAAAATAAAAAATCAAGCATATAGCATTGCAGAACTATAATTATGTACAATAATCAATAAATGATGTGATCTGAACTATATTTTACAGGGAGTTATTGAAGGACCACCCATACTTTTATGTGCCAAATGTAGTGGATGAACTAAGCAGCCAGCATGTCCTGACCACAGAGCTGGTGTCTGGTTTCCCTCTGGACAAAGCTGATGACCTCCCACAAGAACTCAAGAACGAGGTAAGCCCTCCACACAGGCATGGTTCATCTGTTGGTCAATGTGCTCCATAAAAGAGGTGATATAAGTGAACCAAATGATCATCTTCCATTGTCTGAGGCCACACTGCTTTCGCTCAAAACCATTTTGAAATATTTGAGGTTCGTAGTCATGGATATTATGTGTGCATTCAAGAAAATGAAAACTTTTTATAGCAGCCTCTGCTGCTTTGCTTTGCACAGAATGTTGGCCGTTTGTCTGACCTTACTTGGTTCCCAGCTTTAGCCAGAGGTGAACGGTCACAAGTGTTTGAGTCTGTAAACTGAGCTCTTACTCAGCGTAGTCATATTTTTAAAAAATGAACATGTTAGCTTTTTTTCCAAAATGTATTATTATTGTTATTAAATGAGTTATATTGTCTCTTGTTTGTTCTCAGATCTGTGAACAGATTTTGATTCTTTGTTTGAGAGAGCTCTTCGAGTTTAGATATATGCAGACTGATCCCAACTGGTCCAATTTCTTTTTCGACCCTCAAACGCACAAGGTATATCTTACATTATTCAAGCAAATACACTAGGTGCATTTGTATCTCATTATTTCATCATTATAGGCAATTTTTGCATTTTATTTCCCTTTCCTGCTGTTCCTTGGTGTTCAGGTTGCACTGTTAGATTTTGGAGCTACCAGAGGCTTTGATGCAAGCTTTACAGACATGTACATTGAGGTACAGATTTTTAAAATTTGATTAAAGGTGTGATTTATAACAGTGGCTCTTGAAGTGTAAAAGTTTAGTTAATGGATGTTTTTTTTTTTCCTTTTCAGGTCATCAAGGCTGCAGCAGACAGAAACAGAGAGGGGGTTTTGCAACGATCTATTGACATGAAATTCCTGACAGGTTATGAGTCAAAGGTACTTGGCATCACTGGGTACAGCATTGCACATTTACACTCTGTTCCTTAATGTGAGCTTTTCAGGCCATTTTGCCTCCCTCAAGTCAACCATAACATTTTGAGTCCTCTTGGTCATCTTAAAGTAACAGTGATGAAAAGCTACCTATTTGTATCTATTTAAAATTTGACAAGTCATATGAAAGGGCTCAGGTCCCATGTATTTCCCATAATGACATTTGTGTGGCTTTATGTACCAGGTATATATTTTTACGTGGCCATTTACCATCTCTCAATATCCTTTAAATTTAAAACAGTTGTTACTGTCTTTAAAACAGATTTATGCAAATGATCTATGTTCTGATTGGCTGACCTCTTTTGTAGTTTAAAAAAAGTAGTTTGGCCATAACGGCTTAAGGATGAATGGCTGAGGCTAATCTGCTGTAGGTAATGTGAATGTATGTAAATGTATAAATGATTGGTTGGCATTTATGGACTGTATGGGAATTAAGTGTGAACACTGTCTTTATCAGTGTTTACATAATGTATATCAAACTCTTTTTTTATATATATAAAAAAGGAATAAATTTACTCTTCTGTGATCTGTGCCTTTTTAAAATGGATATTAGTCATATAAAACTATACTATTTAGATTTTTATCTGTTTTCAGTCAGTGGCGCATGCCTTTGTGTTTATGCAATTTCATGCAGGCAATGGTGAATGCCCATGTGGATGCAGTGATGATCCTTGGTGAGGCCTTTGCCTCAGAAGAACCCTTTGACTTTGGCTCTCAGAGTACAACCGAACGGATCCACAGCCTCATTCCTGTGATGCTGAAGCAACGGCTCACCCCTCCCCCAGAAGAGACCTACTCCCTGCACCGCAAGATGGGAGGCGCTTTCCTTATCTGCTCCCGACTCAAAGCCAAGCTGCGCTGCAAGTACATGTTTCAGGAGGCCTATGCCAAATACTGGAGAGAGCGACACACACAACCTTCAGAGTGAAGAACAAGGAGTGGAGTGGATAGGGAAGTGTGAAGGGCAAAGTGGCTACATCTAAAATGGGGGGGGAATGGCTGTTAGGAGTGCACTTTATCCTACTTGTACCCTTTTACTACGTCTATAATAACAGATGACTGATTTAAAAGATGTATATGTTTATACTGGTTTGTGAAGATGTTTGATGTAACTAGAGTAAGCCTGTCTGTAATCAGTTGTTGAAGATTATACAGTCTGGATCAAATCATACATATTGTGACCTGCATCTTGAACCAGTACCTGTATTCAGAATTTCTTTACCATCTAAAGTAAAAGATTGTGAATTTGCATAACTTCATTGCTAAAGTGATTTACTTCTGAGGTCAAGTCCAGAAACCAATACTGCTCCTGTGATTAACACCACTAACATGCATACACATTATTTGACCATTTATTAATTTGTACACCATGAACATTGACATTCTGGCATGCATTCAGCACATAAATTGTGTTTTCATGTAGGGCCTCTCCTTAACTTCGTAAATAAGGTTAAGTTGATCTCAGCTGCTCTGCTATGGGTGGGAGGACTTTGATTTTAATGGGTGTAAATGACAGGATTGTGCAATACAGAGGGAACAGCTGCATTTGAAATGAGGCTCTGTAAAAAGGCCAGACAGGTACCTTCTGCCCTGAACACACTCACCACTATGTCTCAAATATATGTGACCTAAAGACAAGTTAAAACCGTCCATGCACATAGTGTTGGAGATTCGTCATTAGAATGTGGATAATGTCATGTTCTATCCAGCGCTTCATTTGTCTTCCAACACCTCACTCCACTGGGTCTTGGCACTCCTCACAATAAGCTGCATTGTCTGAATATGTCTCTATTTGGATGGTGATGTTATGGAGGTCAAATTCAGACTGGAGTAGCTTTGTCATATCCATAAGAACAGCCTGTGGATTGGTCTGCTCATCTGCAACAAAGCATTTTAAGAATTGGAACAAAATATGTAGACAGACTAATAATAAATAGTCTTGCATGACAATTACTGGGCTGATGCTGCATGGCTTCTTCCAGGTAACCTCTAGCGTTACCTCACCTCTCTACTGTGCTAGTAATAAACTAAATGTATTTTAAATGATATAACTGTAGTGTCTTACCTATAATAGTGTGGACAGACATGTGTGGCTGACTCATAGTCAGTGCCCAAATGTGAAGACTGTGCGTAGCTTTGACTCCTCTTACTGATAGCAGAGCATCTTTGACAGAGTCAAAGACTATTCCATGTGGTGTTCCTTAAGACCAAAGTGAAACAAACTTCAGACTAGCTGCCTTGTAAAATATTAGATAATCAGTCACTCTGGAATAAGTACTTAGATTAACTCACCCTCCATGAGCACTTTGAATATGTCTTTCAGAATAGTGGATGTTGTTGCAAGAACAAATACAGAAAACAAAAAGGTACAAACAGGATCTGCAATTTTCCATTCAGGCTGTATGGAGAGTACAATACATCATTATTTGCATGTCATAATACATAATGTAATGTTGAATCACATGCCTAAAAATATTTGGAATAATTTCGTCTAAATTTTTTAAATTCTCACCAACCCAAAAGTAGATGATTGTGGCAGCTAGCAGGACACCCAGGCTTTGCAGTAAATCTCCCACCACATGGATGAAAGCGGCCCTCACACTGGTGTTACCATGGCTATGGCAATGACTGTGAGACACTGGAGACTGATGGAGAATAAGAGCCATTCTGAAGAAAACACAGGGTATTGAAACAGCATGTCATGTTCAACAGTTATAAGCAGAATAACAATTTGTGAAGCGCCTCATGGAACAAGTTTGTTAACTCACCCGCATTCAGCAATTGGAAGATTCTCCACAAGGGGGTGCTATTAGCACTCTCAGTTTTTGGCTCATCAATGGCTATGAACCCTTGATTTTATTACATTTCCTTTAGAGCTTTTTACTAAAGCAGACAAATACAATTGCATTCAAACGTTTGTGTCCCCTTTGTCAAATTACATGTTGGTGTTTTGATTTTCTAAGTGAAACAGAATGCACTCTTTTGCACAGTTTAATACACATTCATTGAATTTAACATATTGGAGAAAAAATAAAAGTAAAGTGTGGCCTGTGCAAATGTTATGGCACATTTTATGAGTTGCTTTATTGTTTCCCAATAAGTTAAATGCTATATCTAAGAGTGTTCTCTCTGCATGTAAGATGTGTACTTATTTTCATCTAGAAAATCAACAAAACATAATTTGTCTGGGGCATGTTCAGACCTTTGCATACAACAGTATATGCCCATGGTACCTGTAGCTACCAAAACTAGCATTTACTTCAATTTTATTACTGTATATTGTTGGGCAGAACTCTGGAGGAAATGGTATTGGAATGATCATAATTAACGAGCCTGCTTTAACTAAAATAACGCAGTAGCAGAGCAAAATTCCACTTCAAAATGCCAGCGGAACACTCACAAGACATTTACTGCCACAGCACAGCCAGAGGTGATGAGCATGGCACCGCTGTGTATCTCATAGTCATTCTTGATAATTCTCTGGATGGCCACGAATACCAGCACAGCAGTCACAGCCCAAATGGACAGAACCGACAAAAGCCCTCCTAGAATCTCTGCACAAAACGAACACAAGGCTGCACATTGAGGACAATAGAGCTGACTAAATTAGAACTCTGCTTATGGATGTACAAATTCAACTCTCCATAGAAATATAAAGCAAATATTACCATTAGATCCAAGGGCAGAAGCAAGTATGTTCATGAATCTAAGCACAAAACGAATGTGTTCTGCATAACTAATTCATCTGTCAACATCATTAACAGCTGACAATAACCTGATCGATGCCACCCAAACGTCAGGGTTTTGGAGGCAGGTTTCGAGGAGATCCACAGGGAAAAGAGGCTGATCAGAATGCTGCCAAAGTCGGTGAGAAGATGAGCTGCATCTGTCATTACAGCAAGACTGTGAGCGGCATAGCCTCCTATTGGAGCAAAGAGTCCAACATTGAATTCAGTTGAATCAGAGAAATGCAAATAGAGTAAGTACCTGTATATATATCCACAGTGTTCATACATATATATATATATATATCCACTATGTACATGTATACATACATATATTCAATGTGTACATACATACATACATACATATATAGCTTTATACATATTTATATATTTGCACACAAATGTATTTATTTTTTTAATCATTTGTATAGTCTACTTTTTATTCTATACTGTTGTGTTGTATAGCTTTTATTCTGTCTTATTCTGTTTCGTCGCTCTTACTTTTGTTCTGTCCACTTTCTGCCATCACAATGCAAATTTCCCATTTGTGGGACTAATAAAGGTTTATCTTATCTTAAGTCATATTCAGAAACTAATATCTCATAGATTCTTACCAATCACTTCTCCAACCATGAAGACAAAACAGACAATAGATGTGATTAGCAACTTCCTCCGAGCGTCAAATTTCTCATGGGTTTGGGCCCTTGCAGTTCTACTGGTATGGCAGTGAAAAGCTGCACCTCCGGTCTCATGTTGTTCCTCAAACTCTGTGCTTAGATAGTCATCCTCCAAGTCATCAGACAGACTGAAGCACAATTAGAATAGAATTACACAGTAAACAGGAGCTAAAATCATGCTATTGCTTTATAATGTTAAATACCTGATCCTTAGAGAAATAACAGAATTAAATAACATATGTAATCTGAGTAGAGCATGTATTTCAACACCTACCCCCGAATAAGAGAATACCGAGTACTTTCCTGCCTGGTCAGTGGAGTCTTCTCCAAGTTCAACATGGAGCTATTCTACAGGGTCACCAAAATTGCAATTTCAAGTGGCTCAATAATCGACTCCTTGATTCTGTAGACTGAACAGCATTTCCAAATAGCATTCATGAATATAAACAATGCATTTAAAGAAACTTTCTCAGAATTGAGAAAAAGTATTAGACAAGCCTGCAGTAAGACAATCCAAGTGCCACATGCTGCTTCACATGCTGTCATTCTTACACAACATGTGAAATTATCAGCACGTCGTTTCTAAAAGATAAGCAAGACCAAAAAAAGCCACGTTTCCATGGTTACACTCTATAATTGATTAACAGAGCCAAAACCAAAACATGCAATTTTATAATCCTTACAACTTTATATATGAAAATACAAGCAGATTAATTCTTAGATCCAAGAAAGCAGCAGCTTTATTCACTTCCAGAATTTCCCACACATTATACTTGCAGAAACAACACCTGGAATCAAGTGTACAATCCATGAAACCCATCCGATCAGTTTATTAAATTAAAAAAAGGAACATATATTACAATGTGCATGTTTTAAACAAATGCATTGTACTGCAGTAAGAAGTCTGTCGATTAGGTCACTAATTAGTTATGGTGCCGCTCATCATATTTATTGACAAAAGTTGGAATAAGCGTGTTTGCAAAAAAATCCCTGAGACATGAGAATGTTAAACTCTCAGATATCTGATAAGTCACAAATGTCTGAAAGCAGTTCCTATTGATAAAAAACAAAAATCCTTCAGAGCCTCCTAAGGCAGATAAAATACATTTACTTACATTTTTATCACATTCACATTTTAGCACATGAGCAGATTTCTCAAACTTAAACTGCATTAAAAAAAAAACTAAAATGTCAAATATATTTAGATTTTTTTTGCTGTCCTTTGACAATGTATAGCACATTTATATAGTCCATTTTGTTTATTGACCACAGTAAAGACCTTACAAAATAAAAAAAGGGCAAGTTAAAAACATGCCATCAGTGCCACAGTCATTTAAGTGCCACAGTCATTTTATTTAGGAATACTTAAATGATTCTATACTATTTAACAAACTTAGATTACATTACAAGGGCTGGTACTGGATGCTTAAGCAGACCTGTCATATCTTAAGCTTAAATGTCTTTACATTTGGGTTTGTGTGCATCTCATATAGAAAATGAGTGCCAGCTATATTTCTCTGTGGCTGGAAATGCTTATTAGAAGTTCCAGTTATTTCCATTTAAAAGCTCCCACAGATACAGAACTAATACACCAATGTAACAAAGAACCTGGCCCAGTGCAGGCGATCATACACATAAACAAAACAATTATACATTCAATTCATTGAACATTTATAATCTATAAACTTTTGAAGTGATCAAACAATAATCAGTCATAATTTCCACAAGTGCTGAGCTTAATTTTAAGTTTCCCTCTATCAACAGCAGGACAAATATCTTCTTTAGGTCATGAGTTCAGTTATTCTTGGACAAAAGAGTGTTCATGCTCTGTGAAGGCAGCTGGCTGGACAGTTATGGCTGTGTCTCCACCTGGAGGAAGAAATGAAATCCTGGGATGAGTTTCATCAACTCAAGGACCAACCAAGTATTAGAGCACAAGTGCCAAATGTTTCTGCTTTCTCAAGAGTGTTTCCCAACCCTTTTACTGGGTGCTCCTTGTCCTCCCTGCACACATGTCAACTCAGTAAGGGGGACTTAAAGAGGAGATTAGTTGAATCATTTGTATTGTGGGCAGAAAAAAACTCTAAAATGTGCAAAGTAGAGGGTCCCCTGGAACCAGGTTTGGGAACCACTGCTCAAGATGATTTCGAGCCACCTGCTGCATCCTCTGTGAAATTACCAGCAAATTATTTAGCACAGAACATAAACACATCTAAGCCCTTGTTCAGGAAGACGACACAAATCTGATCTGTCCTCTGATTTGTGCATGACAGTTTTCCTGCGGTGAAAATCCACAACAAATCCAACTTTTTCCAGTCAGATTTAGGCGACTCGGTTTGAGCAGTGAGAGTGGATTTCATGTTGTTTTTTCATCATCCAGGGGCAGAGGCTGTGCCACATATCATTTCTTGAACATAAAGAATAAAAGCTTTCAAGAGACATCTAGATAACATGTTTCAACCTTGTATACTGTAGTTGAAAAATGGCATGATCATTCACTAGTTATAGTTCTTAAGTAATGGTACTAAACATCTAAGCTCATAAATGAGAGGAAGTTTTGCCTGCCCCTCCCCAGTCAGCATGCTGATACCTGCCCCATTATGTGGATGCAAGCAAATGTGACTATAGTCTGACCATAGAAAATGGATTTGTTCACTCAGAATGCTAATTGCGTGAGTCTAATTTAAGAAACAAATCTGATTTGCCCTGCAATGTGAACAAAGCCTAAGCATCTTCTTTAAAGTGCAGTGTTTGGGGATGTGGAATTGTGAATGCAACAATTTCATCATGAAAAAGCAGCTGGTAGCCTAGTGGTTAGGGCGTTCGCCCTGCGATCAGGAAGTCGTGGGTTTGATTCCCAAGACCGCTAGG
>JBBPCZ010000001.1:32518559-32528808 GCA_037974445.1 Brycinus macrolepidotus
TTCTTCCCCAATCTGTGTCCACAAAGTTGGAAGCATGGCGTTGTCCAAAATGTCTTGATCTGCTGAAGCATTAAGATACTGGAAGTAAGGGGCCTAGCCCAAACCCTGAAAAACAGGTGTGTCCCAATACTTTTGTCCATATTGTGTATTTTTAACGTATCGGTAACGGAACATTAGCCTTAGTACTAGAGCAAATTTGTATCGGATTAAAAAATGTTTGTATTTTCTTGTATTAAAAAACAAAAGAAAATACAAAATTTTGCATCAAATGGTGACTTATAAGGTCTTATTACACAGAGAAGACCTTCAGTTTGTGGCAGCAGTGACCACAACCCCCTAAACTGCGTGTTTATAACTCGGCCAGCCAAATACGGACACTATAAGCTAAACCAACTTCTGGTAAAAGTCAGGATCGAGTGTAGTCACCTTGTTTTCTCACGATGTCCATGTTTTTGGAGTTTGTTCAGCCTCTCTGTGTTCAAACCTGGCGCTTTCTTCGACATGAACGCGGACGTGACGTGAAGGCACAGCGAGAGGTGACGTCAGATGTAAACAACGCCACCGTGAGCCTCAGTTAGAGACAGAGTTTACGCAGAGCAGAGTAGCAGTGGTTCACTGTTCAGCACGGAGAGACGAGTCTGCAGCTCCTTACAGAGCACAGACGGAGGTCCCTGTGCTTTGGGGGATGTAGGGGAGCTGAATTAATTTGGACTCTTTATTGGAAAAGTACAAAATCTGAAAAAAGAGGAGAGTAAAGGACAGTGCCATGGTGCCCAGTTAGACACGGGAGTAATGGTGCTGAATCTGGAACACGTGTTACACTGGTGAGGGGTGCGTTAGTCAGTAATCTCATCTGAGTGTACATGAAGCTCGTTTGTCCAGGAGACCTGTGATGGTTTGGGTTCAGAGGTGCTGTGTGCTGAAACCTGCTGTGTGCTGAAATCTGCAGTGTGCTGAATGTGAACAAGGAAGTGCACCTTGTGCAGATCTGAAGGTGTACAGTAGTTGTAGAGGTAAGTCAGGAATATCTGACATTGAAAGTCTGAGAGCTGAGTGTGCTATGATCTTTATCACACACACGAAGCCTCAAACGAATTAACTCATTGATGGCTTTAAATAGTCTATTTAGCCATTTGTCTGAATTTGGATAAGCTTGACCTTTACCCTGGTATAACACACACACACACACACACGCATACACCTACCTACCTATCTATCAATCTATATATATATATATATATATATATATATATATAGAGAGAGAGAGAGAGAGAGAGAGAGAGAGCGAGCATGTGTATGCAGAATATATAAATATATTGTGTACGCATGTATTATACATATTACATTTATATGTGTAAATATTTTCACGTATATGATATATACTTGTTCAGTAATCTTATATATATTTTTCCACATGATCTTTTATACTGTCTTCTTATTTACTACATTTTCTATAATATTATTATAAGAGTTCTTGTGAAATGCCTGTTGTGTTACTGCATTACTATTTTTGTAAGGAACAAGTGTCCATTGTAATGAATAACATTCATGTAACTCTTGTTAAAGTTGCAGGGGGTTCATCAGTCCCCATGGATGACTGCAAACAGTTCCATTGTTCTGTGAGAACCTGTTGGTCCGGCCTATAACTGACACTCAGGTGTAGTCAGTATGGATGTTGCTGGTCAGAAGTACTTCACTGTACTTGACTTTGTGTTGTTTGCCCTCCTTCTTGTGGCCTCCATGGCCATAGGGCTGTACTACGCCCTCTCTGGAGGGCGGCAGAGAACCACTCAGGAGTTCCTGTTGGCTGACCGGAGCATGAAGTGCCTGCCCCTTTCCCTGTCTCTCATGGCCTCTTTCCAGTCAGCTGTCGCGATAGTCGGCACGCCAGCAGAAGTCTACACCAATGGCACACAGTACTGGTTCATAGGCTGCTCTTACATTCTGGGACTCCTTATTCCTGCCCACATTTTCATTCCAGTATTCTACAGACTGCATCTCAGTAGTGCCTACCAGGTATAATATTACTTGTAACATAACTTCATAATGTAACCGTTATGGGAGAGATGTGTAGGTCAGAGTTGAAGAAATGTGTTACATTTATAAGAGACTTGATTAATAAAAGGAAACAGCTGCTTCAGACAGTAAAAGAAGTATGTCTTCCTGAATAACAATCATATGACACATTTTAAGACATGATCTACCAGCATTTTAACCCATTCTTGTTGCTTCTGCACCTCAGTATCTGGAACTACGTTTTTGTAAAACAGTCCGGATCTGTGGAACGGTTACCTTTATTTTTCAGATGGTAGGTTCTGGTTTAGAAGAAGCTTTTGGTACTTAAATAAAGCCCTTATGGGTTATGATTGTTTCATCATAGTATATCTTAATTTATGAATTAATTGTTTGTTTGTTGTCCTGTTGCAGGTCATTTACATGGGTGTTGGTGTATACACTCCTGCCCTCGCACTAAATGCAGGTGAAGTTCTTTGAAAAGAATTTATGCTGATAGCAAGAAAGATCATGATAGATGTCTAAACATTCATTATATCTAATTATTGTTTCATTATGTTCACAGTAATATTTAAATCATTATGTTTTTGTTATTTTCTGTTTCTTTTAGTTACTGGCTTTCACTTATGGGGAGCAGTGTTAGCAACTGGACTAGTATGCGCATTGTACACAACTATGGTAAATATATATATATATAAATATGTAATATTTATATAAATATTTTACTGTGACTGATATTTGTGACTGCTTTGCAGGGTGGACTGAAGGCAGTCATCTGGACAGATGTGTTTCAGACCGTGGTGATGTTCGCGGGTCAGCTTGCTGTCATCATAGTGGGGGTGCAGCAAGTTGGTGGTCTTTCTGTTTTTTGGAGGAAAGTCACAGAGGGAGACCGCATCTCAGGCATTGAGTGAGAAAAAATTCAGTGACAGTAAATGCAAACAAAATGCTTTGACCTGGTGTTTACAAGTCATTAAGATTTGAATCAATTTCCCAACGAATTTGTGGGGCTGTTCTTTGTGGGCATTTATTATTTCTTTACTTGAGATTGGTAGATGGTCTTTTCATTCTGTTTCTTTGTCCTGTAAGTCTAAATCCAGACCCAACTGTGAGGCACACCTTCTGGACATTAGCACTTGGCGGAGTGTTTCTAGTGCTCTCTTTGTATGGGGTGAACCAGGCACAGGTGCAGAGATACCTCAGTTCTCGGACAGAGAAAGAAGCTGTAATGTAAGTGACCTTTAAACCAGATGTGTCTGACTTCAGTAATGGAGCATCACAGCACTGCAGAGTTTAGCAGTCTGACTCATTTAACACACTAGATTCAAGTCAACCAAGGCTTTCGTGAGTTGAGTCTGGTGTAGGCTAATCTTCTTCAGGAATTTGTCCCCTCTGCTTTACACCACAGTAGAGAGCCTGTATCATTGAAGGAAAAAAATCCTTGCAGATCCTATTATTGTTTAAATTAATAGTATTTAAACTTGTGGGGGAGAGAATAACAGGAATTCCTGCTTGATTGAAATCTGCAGTCACACCCACCCTTTACAGATTCATTAGTTTGGACACTCCTGATACAAAGTTATAAAGTTTAAAATTTCTCTCTCCAGTCCATGGTCCATATTGTAAATAAATCTGCAAAATCAGTCACAATTTAATTTCCAGCAATACACTCATAACTTCCAGTGTACATCAGCTGAATGTGTACAAAAATGCACTGTGAGCCTCTTGTTAGTAAACAGTGGAGAGGAGGAACGGTAGCTATCATTAATGGTGGCTGCCGAGCAATTGTAAATTAAACTCATCTGACTCTCGAATCTCTGACTAATGTGGAGGCAATTCGTCTTTATTCGGTTAGGATGAGCACAGAGTCGGTGGTATGAAAAGAGAAAAAGGGAGTTTATTCTTTCAGCTGAAAGGGAGAGCGACCCTTGGGGAGCAGTTCCTCCTCAGCCAGTCTCTTTCTCAGTCAAGCATATTCACACAGAAGTATTTATATGAGTTACAGGAAGCATATCTTCTTTGTCTCTAAGAACAGGGTGTACATGATACAGGGATTTTGAAATGTCCTTGAAGAGGCAGTTCCCAGCGCCTCAACAGAATAGAGCTTACCATAGTTAATTACGCACACACATAGTTACATACTTTTTCCATTATTCTCCGTTACACTGTAAAAACAGCAGCTCTGTATGGTAAGGTGTGAATACTGACTGATGTAGTTAAGATTAAGAAGCCAACCTCAGCCTCACTCAAACAACTAATGTTGGTTTGTAAGTGAAACTGGTGAATACTGATGGAGGTTGAGGATTGGAAAGAATCATTGTATTGTTTCATGTGTTTTTACCACTGTCCAGTAAACTAAATAAGTTTACCCAAATATAAAGTAAAGTAAGGTGTTTAATTCTAAGCGTGAGAGAGATTGGGAAATGGTCATGTAAAATGTTATGTTATCTTCTTGGAACATGAATGCACAAATGTCCTAAGTGGACCTCATATGGGAGACAGGCCCTTTAAAGACTGTTTGTTAGCAGAAAGGGAATGCAATGCTACAAGCTGCTTCTGCTGGTGATAAAACTGGATGCTTCTCTTCTATAGCTCTGATGAAAGGCCCCTCCTCTGTCTTGCAGGTCATGCTACATGGTGTTTCCATGTCTTCAGATTGCTTTGGGTCTAAGCTGTCTAATGGGACTTGTAATGTTTGCATGTTATGGTGATAACAGCCCTTTAGAACAACAGTACATAACATCTAAAGACCAGGTTGGCATTGCTACAGTATTAGCATTGGCATAATTTTATTATATGCATAACTTGTCCATGTCATTTACACATACATGTAATATTGTGCCACAGATGGTCCTATACTTTGTCATGGACATGCTGCAGAACTTCCCTGGACTGCCTGGATTGTTTGTTGCATGCTTATTCAGCGCATCACTAAGGTATGGCTGAGTAAGTGCTACATTCTTTAATTTGGTTAAATTTTTACAATATTTGGGACCCTCCTCCTTTCTAAAACACACTGAGAAAGACCTATAAACACTGGCCCAAATGAATCCTGGTATATGCTAAAAATGTATGTAACTTCTCTGTGTTTAATTACTGTTTTTGTAACTTGCGCTTGCTTGAAACAAGTTACAAGACTAGTGTCAGTTGGAATTTGTTCCTCACTAAATGTGGCATATCATCATGTTTAAAGGTGTATTGTGAAATACATTTGATATAGTTAAAAGTGCTTTCCATACACAATTCTCTGCTAGAGAACTGTATTTCATGTCACACTTCATATTTTATGTGAAAAAGTATACTTTCAAGGTAAGTATTGTAACAGGGTACCCCTACAGAGAAGCTACACTGAGAACTGTCAGTTGAGGGCAAAAACAGGTTCTGTGCAGTAGTACCCTGTTACTATACTTACCTTGAAAGGCAGAACGCGTCTTAACAGACTGGGTGAAAGGACAAAGTTGTTACTTGGCCTGCATGTACTAAGCGAAGTGAAAGCTAAGTTTTGTCACTGTGAGCTTTGGAACATAATTAAAACATGTTTTAACAGATCAGTCTGATAACAGCACTGAAAAACAAAAGCTCATTGGTATAGACACTCACACACATGTATGTGTACTTCCTAACTGCGTGGGCTTTTGTGGGCTTGGGGCCAACAAACTTTGACATACAAACTAAATACCTTCTTTCAGTGATAGGGGGAGCTATTTACGTGTTTTAACAAAGCTATTTAAGCTCCAACAAAGATTGGAGTATTAAAAGAACTGTTTGGTGAAAAATATAGTTCACATGGTCAGTCAGTCAAGATTTAATGTTTTTGATTTAGAACTGGAGCTGTGAGTTCTCGCTGCCACTGTTTTATAAATACCAGATCTTGTCTGACATGGCTGGTTGTAGCAGCAAAGTTTTTTCATTTTTATAGATAATAGTAAGTCATATTGTGTCTTAAACCATATCATCAAGTCTGTGCCACTTTAATCAAGAACTGATTGAGGTTTGAGAGGAAGTTTTAGGCATGTATTTATGGAAACAGGAAACATTAGCCCATAGCTCCAGTTCTAAACTAAAGAAACAAAGGCTGGTGTTGATAAAGCAGTTGTAATGAGGACTCTCAGCTCTAGATCTAAACCAAATAAATTAAATTAGGGCTCCAAACATGTCTTGGCTGATCAACTAACTTGTGGAAACTTTGTGCAAATCGACAAATCATTCTTTTTAACTAGGAATGTGACAATACACTCTGCAAAGATAAAATCTGAATGAAGAAAAATGCGGACCTTAATCTAGTTGTTGTATTATTGTATATAGAAGGATGTATTAGCATTAATCTGTGAATGCCATTCCCTTCTTCGAAGCACAATATCCTCGGCTTTCAATTCCTTGGCTACAGTAACAATGGAGGATCTGATCAAACCACATTATCCTTCTATGACAGAGTCTAGAGCCACTCTACTGTCCAAGATACTCGGTGAGTCTTTATAAACAGTCTTTTTGATGATGTAATGTTTAGATGAGTTATCTCTGATTTTGTACATAGAGAATTTGATTTTGTACATAGAGAACATTTTTCAGAGGGTTCAATCAAACTATGTACCAAACCAATGACTTGTGTGATCATTTTGGTTGTATTCCCAATCCAGCCTTCTCTTATGGTCTTGTATGTCTGAGTATGGCCTATATTGTCCATTTGATGAACAGTTCAGTTTTACAGGTAAGCATTATTTGATTATGGTCACAAATAATCAAACCAACCCATTGAAGTCAATAAGCCAAGAAAAAAAACATGGATTGTGTTCTAAAATATATTGATGTAATATATACTGACTTTCATTCTGAATAAAATGCGCCATTATAACTCTTTTCAAGGCAGCACTCAGTATCTTTGGAATGGTAGGAGGACCCTTGCTGGGTCTGTTTTGTCTTGGGATATTTTTTCCTTGCGCCAATAGCTCTGTAAGTATCTTTGACAGATTATTCATGTAGTGAACAATGTGCAGTGTCATCGACCTAACCTCTAATCTTTGACTGTACTTTTTGCAGGGTGCAGTGACGGGGCTGGTTGCTGGTTTGATCACGGCCTTCTGGGTTGGCATTGGTGGATTCGTGACTCGGACGTCGAACAGTTTCACTGTACATCCCCACAACTGCACTGATACAGCGGCAACAGAGAATATAACCATGGCTACTGTGACTGCTCTCTTAAATCCGGTCACTTGTAAACCAAGGTAATACTTTACTGGGTAGCAAACATCACTTTGAGGTTGAAAAATCATTGATATTTGAACACATCTTTAAGAAATTAGACACTGAAAAAAAATAGTGATTATAATCGTGCTTACTTGTATTAAGGAGAGTCAATATATACATGAAAACTATTGATATATTTGATACATGGACACGAAATGAGTGTGCTGAACCTCACTAAGAATAAACAATAGAGTTTAAATTCTTTGGTTCTCAGCCAGAATGAGAGAGTTTTGAAAATAATGTGAATGTTATATCTTCATAGCCTGTAGATGGCACTGTACTCAGGATTTAAAATCAAACTCGAAGTGAACTTTGTCATTTCAACCAGATACAAGTATACAGGGAGACGAAATGGTGAAGCACAGGTTCCACAGTGTACACATAGTGCAACAGACATAAGATGTTGTGCAACATACAAAACAGGGCAAATAAAGAAGTATAAATAAGAGTAAGGCTTAACCTGTCCTGAGTGTGTTGACAGCTCTTTGTACAATATAGATAAATATAAGTAAAATGTGTAATGATTAAAAAAATGTGCTATGTAGTAGAGAATTATGCAAACAGTATAACCAGTATAGACAGTATAACCAGTATAACCAGTATAGACAGTATAACCAGTATAGACAGTATAAAACAAGTATAAATAGCAACTTAAGTATGCATAAAGTGTCGTGGAAAATTGAAGCAAAAAGTCTAAGTCTGAAACTTTTTCTAAGTCAAAGAAATTAATCGGAGTTAGATAGAAGCGGCGTCGCTTTTTTTTTTTCAAGGTGTTACAGCCGTGACCCATGGGAGCTGCTTCTAAAGCTCGCTCTCCAGCCGGGCTTGTATACAGTCTTTAAAGGCCCCAAAACTCCAACACCCACTTTTTAAATTCAGCCCCCTGATCGATTAGGCACCAATAAAATTTGATCACCGAGCCCACGTGTGTCATAACTGGGTATGTCCCATGTTCACGCGTACGGTGCATGGGCAGCTCATGTCCAGTTCCGTTCAACGGGTTCATCTTGGGACTTATTATTGCAAGAACATTTAATCTTTCAAGGACATGTAATGTCTGCGAACTTTTAGTGGACGCCAATTAAATCTTCAGCACACACACTTATTTGTGAACTGGACACCACTAAGATGCAGGTGTTGTAGCGTATCTGGATTTTCCCAAGATTATATGGGCCGTATAGGTCTGAGTTCTCATGAACACATACAATGGTCCATTTTCACTTATCTTTGTTTGAGTGCAAGTGTTCAATCTGAGACTGGAGGCCTTTGTGAGAGCGTATTCTTACAGAGGGCTGAGGGAGATTTGGGCTTTGTGCAGTGTGGTTAATTCTCCATTATATAAACATTTACTTACTTTAAAACCTTATATTTCTACATTGTCAGTCATCGTCAGTCCGTAAATGCCCCTTCAAAAGTAAGTTGGAACCAGGCTGGAAAAAAACTGTCCTAACTTTAAATTTGAGCTGTTTATTCATGACTTCACTGCCTTATCCAAGGTTGAGATGTGATTAGAAAATCATGTTGCCCAGCTTTAAAATATCCATTAATATGCACACAGTTTTTAATTTTACAATGCACTGAAAAGCAGTGGTTTTTATATGTGTACGCCTATGAGGCATATACCTTCTTCTAAGCACATTAAAATGCTTAAACTAATTTCCAGGGTAAAAATAAGATGCAATGAAGTTTAGCTGAAACAGAAAAATCCCTAAAAATTGTATCATCTCTGTGGGGAAAAAATATTTGTAGAATGTTTTGTACAGTAGACACTGTCACAAAGGTTTATAAAAATTTGAGTCCAGGCCTGTAATGAACAAGCCAAGAATGACAGCGGTAGGAAAAAAACTCTCTAACACTGAGAGAATCCAATATTCATACTGAGAACACTTCCTCCTGTAGGCCATACCAGAAAGCAATTACAATAAAATGAGTAATGAGAATTGTGATTAAAGAAATGAGATGAAACATTAAGTAGAGGCATTTCAGATCCGACGGAGCACAGATCCGTGAAATATCCAGGAAATGGACACCTTTTTAGTGGAGTAGAAAGGTGTTTTCATATATGCAGCATGTTTAGATATGAGAACATTTTGAGCAAAGAACCTAGTATAGTGTAAAGCAAAAGTATACAGATTAGGACTTGATCGGTATTTATGAACCTAAACACATAGGAAGTGATGACTGACAGTTGTGCACTTAAGCGTCCAGAACCATTCAATATTTCCTGGAAGCACTTTTTAAATTTTTTTTTATTTTATTTTGCTTTGTGCTTTAGGCTGCCATCATGCTGAAAAGAAAAATATTTCTCCCCCTGTTTTTATGTCTTGTAATGCTTGTAGTATTGTGCTCTGTGTTTGTTCTTTTGGTCTGTGTTTGTTCAGTCCCGGTTACTGACATGCAGCACTACAGCACAGTGCTTATTTCCCTACAGAGATGGTGCCTACTGAGAGGTTCTCTGAGTCTCACGCTTCTCCTGAACCATTCAGGTTCTGTGAAAATGAATTACAATGTATTCTCATATTTCAACCGCAGTGATGATGGTCGCACGATAATACCTCTTACCTCCCACCTCTTCCCAGTTTGGAGGCTTTTTTTAGGTTACATGATACTTCTACTTCTACCACTTCCTGATGATGGAGTACAGAGCCACATTAATGTTTTTGTTGCATAATTTTGAGTTGCTCTTGCTGGTTTTCAAAAATGTTTTTTTTTTTAACCATGGAAACAATGGAGAATGTAGTAAAAAGAATTACAAAGTATTGAAACACTGATGCCAGAGCAATTTACAGAGAATAAATAAATGGTATTACATACTGTGTCTCTAAATAAATACACTATATGGACAAAAGTATTGGGACACACTGGTTTTTCGGGGTTTGGGCTAGGCCTCTTACCTCCAGTGAAGGGCTGAATCGTAATGCTTCAGCATACCAAGACATTCTGGACAACGCCATGCTTCCAACTTTGTGGACACAGTTTGGGGAAGAACCTT
>JBBPCZ010000001.1:32537854-32555296 GCA_037974445.1 Brycinus macrolepidotus
TATATATATATTCACATTACACACATTATTTGGGTTGCCTCAGTATGCAAAGTAGACTGTTCCACAACCAATTTGAAACTTAGGGTGTGAGGAATAGTTATCTTTTTTTAAAATGCATAATCGGGTTCTCATAAATCTTTTAAAATATTACTCTCTATTAAACATTGTAAGGAGTTTAGAATGTTTGTAAATTTGCCCTGTTTTTCACAAATGTATCTGTTACCTCACATTTTCTGATATTTGTAAATAACAGCATAAATCATTGTAATAATAAATGCAACTTTTTTCAGCAAGGTCCTGCATGTATCAATCATTTTAAGATCATTCTCCATGGTTATAAAAATGTCTGAATTTTATATATATATTTTTTTTTCATTTTACCCCATTGCAGAGACCACCCTGTTCAGATAAAGACCCACCTGCAGGCCAGAGTCCCACCAGGGCTGCTGTTCAGCCACTCAATAGCGCCCTCCATCGGACATCATTTTCTCAACGGTTTTCTTGCGGCTGTATTTAAATATAGCAACACATATTTGAAGTTGATCAGTATCGTGTCCAGTTTGACATTCATTTCGGGCGGTTTGTCACCCGCGGGATCGATTTCTAGGCCACTGTAGAGTGGGTCAGATGTATTTTTTAAAAAGTGATCTAGGATACTGCTCTGTTTTGGGTGCATTGAAGACCGTGCAGGAGCACAGACAGCACATACACACTCTGTCTGCACTAAAATGAGCGTTACCACATGTTTTCCTGCCAACACAAGGTCACACGTTAAGTTGCCGGGCGTTATAGGATCTAACTTCCAGATACAAACGAAAACAGTTTAAAAGAGTTTTTTTTCGTGTTGAACGGAGGTGGCACTGGGTTTAGCCACACCTACAGTCTAACCAGGAAGCCACAAAAAGCTTTTAATAAAGGCACTGGCTTCCACATGCAGGTGGAATGGCGTAAGTCACGTTAAAATATAGATTTTTGTTGATTTGCACAATCATGTGTATTGCTGTCTACCTCTGTTCTGCGTTTTCGCACCTGTAACTTCTGTTCTGCACAACTCTCTGCTGCTAGTAATACAGTAGCTGTCAAAATACTGTGTTCATCCAGACTGTGGTGTTGTGGTGTTTCTGTTTCACTCTGTACTGTGTGTATATGGTGGAAATGATAATAATACAAATCCTACTTGACTTGACACTGAAACAAGGAGCAGGTTGAGCTCCTACATGTGCCGTGAGAGTCTGACTCTAGTCTGGAACAGTGTTATTGCTGAAGGCTGTGTTTAGACAGTAAGGCCGTGCTGAACTTGTTTCGTTTTGGTGCTCCCTCGTTATTTTACTCCTTATCACAATGATTAAGGTGACCAGGTAAGAGAGCAGCTCAGGTTTACATGTTTGTGTCAGGACTGTCCTGAAGGAGCACTCAGTTCATGACTTCTCACCCCATTTTTTGTTATATTTAGCTGTTTCAGACCAGTTCAGTCTTCACACCTCTTCTGTTGCCTGCAACAAGGAAGTCCACAGGCATGAAGACAACTCTCCAACATCAGTCAACAAAGTGATCCAGCTGTGTTGTTGCCTTTTCTGCCCAGATCCAGCACCAGTTCCGCCATGAACAAGAGGAAGTCCAGTGTCGAGAGTGTGGAGAAACCCAGTAAAATCCGCAGGACAGATGGAGCGGTCCATGGCCAGGAGGAGGAGGATGACACGGATGAAGAGGGAGCCACTCATCAGGAGTCCTCTTCCTGTTCTTCGGTGTGTGAAAATTAATTCGATAAGTTGATGAATGAACTGCATTGGAAATGATCTTTTGCACTTAATCCACTATACCTTTGCTTTTTTAGAGCGCAGGAGATATTGGCGTAATCGAGAGCATCACTTTGAAGAACTTCATGAGCCACCACCTGCTCGGCCCTTTTCAGTTCGGACCAAACGTGAACTTTATTGTTGGAAACAATGGAAGTAAGATTGATCAGAATTTACACCACTTTGCTTTAATTCATTGTGCTCTCTTACCTTGACTCTGTCTGTCCAAATGTACAGTAAAGTAAAGTGGCTGCTTATAGTCACACGTGAACAGACCACAGAACGACACAGTGTGAACAGTGTGAAATTCTTTCTCTGCATTTAAAACATTCACCAAGTGAAGCAGCAGGCAGCCAGCGACGCAGTGCCAAGGGAGCAGTGTGTGAGGACAGTACTCTCATCATATGCAAAATGCTGAGATGTAGATAGAGTCATTCTGGGTGGTTTAATCTAAAAGGTTGGCATTGTAAAGAAACATATTGGCTCATATGTATTTACTATGATAGTAATAAGAGCAAGGGGTCACAATGTCTACAATGCAAATCTATCTATTTTGTTTGCTATTCAACATAACTGATTAACATACATATGTCATTTCATTTTTTGTTGGGTTTTTTCCACCAGTTAAGCGTCCTAAGTGACCTTTACAATGTGTGTTTCATGATAGACAAATAGAAATAATAAAAAGAAAAGATTTGGAATGAAGTTGCATTAACCTTCATTAAAAGTTGAGACTATGGAAATACAAGGTTAAAATAGCAAATACAATTTAGGCAATATTATTGCAGAACAATGTCTCAAGCATCAGGTAATATTTGTAAACATTTCAGTTAGTTTCCAGGTGTAGTTGGTGTGTTTGAGGAGGGAAACCACCAAACAGGAGGTGATGCTTTATATATCACCGCTGCTGTGAACAATTCTGAACCTGTAATGTTCCCTACAAGGTGTATTTCACATCAAACCACCTGAATGACTTTATTTACAACTTAATCTATTGATTATGTAGAAGCTTTTAAATATGTGGAAATTCCATTTAATCTTTTGGAGTAATTTTTTTTTGTAATCTTAATGTATTAACTTGCCTTAAAACCTGTACCTCTCTGCCCTGCATCAAATTTGCAAGTAAAATGTGGCCAATTGGCCAAAAGCATTTCTGATAAACTATCATTAAATAATGAGTTGGGCTCCAGGCAGAATATTTGTAATGCCAAAGTTGTTTTGCGAGAATCTTTTGAGGACAGTAAACCAGGGGTTGGTGTGGCTGCAGGTTTTCACTCCAGTCAAGCCTAAGCACTACTGACTCCACTGATCTGATCAGTTGGTCTCTGTTTTCAAACAGCTGGTTAGCTACATGGGGTGTGCTCCTGCTTGGTTGCAGTGAAAACCTGCAGCCTCACCGACCCTCTGCAGGTAAGATTGGTGACTCATGTAGTAAACTATTTGAACATCTAGTTTTGACTGCAAGTTTGTCTAGAACAGCACATTTCACATCAGTTTTAGTTACTGCCCTCAGCTGGATTATCTGCAGTAAGAATAACCAAATTAGAATATCAGTGATAGCAATAATGTCAAAATACATGTGGAACTTTATGGAGGATGTTTTAGTATTATGATTGCAGACGTTCATTTAACCTCAAAGTTGAATTCTGCCTCACAATAAAAAGGGTGCTCTCAAGGAAACATGACAGATCTCCAAAGTGGTTCACCCTTGAGTTTTTCTCTGTGGTTAGACGCCCACTCTTCTGCGTGTCTGTTTTAGTGTGTGTGTTTCAGAGGTTTACCAGTAATGGAACAGCAAATACAGTTTAGAAATACTGATCATTAGGCTTTTGTACGCATTGATAATGCTGCTTAATGTCGGTTACTGTTTTGATGTTAGGTGGGAAGAGTGCTATTCTCACAGCACTTATTGTGGGCTTGGGTGGAAAGGCAACAACCACCAACAGAGGAGCATCTCTGAAGAGTTTTGTAAAGTATGGAGAGAGGTCAGTTGACTTTATAAAAAAAACTGGAAATTGTCCACTTGACAGAACTTTCTTATGGTGTCTGTCTTTATAGTGTTATTGTTATTATTACTGTACCTATTCTTATATGTCACTATTGTCCAGCTCTGCAGAAGTCACAGTAAAACTGCGAAACAGAGGGAGCGATGCGTATAAAGGTGAAATATATGGCGACTGCATCTCCATTGAGCAGAAGATTACAAGCGATGGATGCAGAACTTGCAAAATCAAGAATAAATCAGGTAATATGTTGTACTTGAGCTGACCAACATCCTCATCTCAAAAAAAAATTCTCCAAACTTAGATCTCCTCTGTTCCAGGTCACATTATCTCCACAAAGAAAGAAGAGTTAACAGCAATATTGGACCATTTCAATATCCAGGTGACATTTGCTTTTTATATTGAATTAAAGATACATACAGGTTATAACGTACACTCTGCATGTGTTGTATGGTTTGTTTAGTTTGTTATTTTACTTTTTTTATAGGTTGACAACCCGGTCTCAATCTTAAATCAGGAAATGAGTAAGCAGTTCCTGCATTCAAAAAGTGAAGCAGACAAGTACAAGGTGAGAACTTGCTGAGAGATCTTGTGATGAATAAAAGGGGAGATGGATAATTAGCTAGTTGATTATCATACATGCTTATACACACTTAAACTGTTCCCCCCATAAACAGGTATCACACCTGAACTGCCAACCCCATAAACAAATTCACAGCATACTATTTCCTATATACTGTTACACTTTTTATCCTGTTGCTGCTATTTTTGCACCGTAATTTATTATTATTGTTATTCCTTACCTCATAAATCTTTGCATTTTTAATTATTCTGCATTCTCATATGGTACTGTGTCTGATTTTTAATCAGCTGTGCTGTATGTTGTTCTGTCCTGTAGTATTTTATCATTTTGTTTTTATGTTTTTAAGTTTTGCACGTTTCTTTTTGCACTCTATGTAGTCCTGTCCGCGCTTGTGTAGTCTTAGGTTGTTTTTGGGTTGCCCTATGGTCCTGGAGAAATGTTGTCCATATGTTCTTTATATAAATTCAAAACATTTTTGAAGGTTTTTACGCACATATGGATCAAAAACATGCTGCATATGTAACGCAAATATATGCCAATTTGACCGTGTTGAAATTTCCAATTACATTTGCCACATTTGGCACAGTCTCATCATTAATTTTGTCATCAATTGTATTGATGTATTTTATAGGTATTTAGGTTGGAAGGCAAGATTGTCTGGTTTAAACAACACAGAACTGTAATAAATTACTGTGTTTACATCAACTCACAACTAGCCCCTCAGTCTGTTACAATTACAGTTGTCTTACAACTTGCACTTATTCGCCTTTTGGCCGAATGTAGCCAAAATGACCAAAATAGAAACAAAAGCCTATTTTTTAGTTGTGGTACAGATATGTAGGTTGCTTGTATATGAAAATATTGATCTTGTTCAAATATTTCTTTCATTATAGAGCAATAGCTAAATTGTTTGATTGTGCCCAGTTGTCCTGTATGTCCACTGAGCCCCAATTACTATTGAAAGTGTTATACATGAACTAACTACAGTGAAGCGAGATGTTAAATGAAGGTTTGAAAGCTATCTACCTCACGTTGCAATCTAATTAGACATTTCATTCATATTTTTAAAGTTTTTCATGAAGGCAACTCTGCTAGAGCAGATGAAAAGAGACTACATTCACATCAAGCAGACCAAAGCTGTGACGCGGGACCAGGTGGAAAGGCAGGAGGAGGTAATCTAAAGTTTTTGTAAGATAACGGTGATAATTGTAATATGCAATTTTCTAAGTAAAAATAAGTACACGTCCTCTTTGGATAACACATTTCTGCACACTCTAATGTACAGTTACTGTTTCTGGATTTAACATACTGGGGGGAAAAAAAGAACACAAAATGTAAAGATGTTATGGAACATTTTATTTTAATATTTTATTTGTTTCTATTCCATTAAACTCAGCAAATAAACAGAAATTGTGTGCTAGAATGAGCAAAAATTTTTGTTCTGAGGTTGTGTACTTATTTATACTTATTATTACTTCATAACAACAACAAAACATTATGTTTCTATTATGGTTGTATGCTTATGGTTGTACTTTTTACGCAGTATCACAACCTTCCTAAATAATAGCTTCCCTCTTCTATGTGTTTTTCAGTGTCTCAAAGATTTGAAACAATTATTTTTGCAAAAGAAAGAGAAGTATGAGAGTTTGTCAGCACTTGAAAAGATGAAGCAGACTCTGGAGGACTTGAAGAAAAAGATGGCATGGTGTCTGGTATGTTTTCTGAGTACTATCGTGTTGTAAACTGTTTTTATAGGAATGACACAGCTGTAAACCACCTCATACTTAAGACCACCAGGCTCTAATTATTCAGTTGGTGCACCAGAGGAATAAGGTTGTCCTCACGCTATGCACTTCAGAACAGGGGTTGTATTAAAGACAGCTGATGCCTACTTAACTGACCGTGCTTGAAGTTGGTATGAAATGACACTCTGCCCCTTTGTCAGAGAGTAAAGAAAGTAGAGCATTTACCCCTCTAATGTTGTGAATGCTGGTTTACTGTAACAGGTGAGGGAGAAGGACTGGCAAGTACTGCAGTTGAAGGAACAAATCGAAAAAGAACAGAGCAATGTTTCACAGGAAGAAAAGCTTCTGCTCTGTCAGGTACATGTTAAATAACTTCCATTGCTCTATTTTTGGAGTTTTCTTTTTGCTGTCTGTCAGTAAATGTAAATGGCGATTGAGGTGTAAAGCTACTGTATGCTGAACATGTGGCATTAGCTTTAGTAAGACTCTGAGGTCTGTGCATCCTCTTCCAGAGCAAAGTTACTCTTGCTGAAAAGAGACTGCGGGAGATCCAGCAGAAGCTTGGGAAGGTAAAAGAGGAGGAGGAAAATCTTGCAGAAGAGAGTCGAAAGCTGAAAGAAGAGGTCAAGCTCAAGAATAAAGCTCAGAAGAGCCAGGAAGTAAGATAATGTCTTGATTCTTGCTCTGATAGTGTCTTTTTCAGGTACCTCTAACATGCAAAACGTTAATATTAGGTGTACCACTATCATGCTCACACAATGTTCAAACCTGGCTCCTGTCTACTCCTGCTGATATTTAGAGTTCTGTTTTTCCAGGTGGTGTACTTCCGTGCTGAGAATAAACTGAAACAGTTAGAAAAGGAACAATGCCTTCTCAAGGAGAGAATTCACAAAATAAGCAATAGGTGCGTTATGTTCTCAGTGAGAAACTTAGTATTTGATAAGGACAGTACGATATTTTCAGCAAACGTACATTGCAAAAAGCCTTGTGAATTGGTTATCTGGTTATTGTCATTTTTAGGATAATTGCATTAGCAGAATAAATATTATTGGCCCGCTGCAATCTAAATTTGTGTGATAGAGTGAGTTTTTAGAATTTTTCCAACACATATCAATGTCTTGGAATGTTAAAGATTTTTTATTCTTGTCAAACGCTTTCCTTGCCTGATTTGTACCACTTATCAGTAATTACTAACTGTACAGAAGAAGGAACTGCTGTAGTGTCTTTTAAGATTATCTACTGTATATGAAGTACAGTTCTAGAAAAAATCTAATTATATATCCATTTATATTCCTTGTGGAATAATGTCTGTATCCAGAGATAGAGATAGCATAATTATCCTTATTATGCAGTATTGTGGGACAACCATGAATTATTGATGATTCATTATTGTTTTTGCTAGTAATGGCAGAAGAAATCATGAGTCAGAACATGCACAGCGGATGAAGAAAATTTTTGCTCTGACAAAGCAGCTGGAAAAGCTTGAGTCTGAGTCTACATCACTTAATCAGGAAATCAAAGAGAAGCAGCAGGCCCTGTTCAAAGGAAGAGAAGAATATGACAAGCTAAGGTAAACCTTATCATGAGTTTTTGAGTATTTTAAGAGACTAAATACCACAACATTTCTGTACATTCATGCCTACTGACATGAAAAGCATTATTTCAGTGTAAAGCAGCTGTTTTGCATGTATTCACAAAAATTCTAATTAGAAATCCATGAAAAATTTTAAAAAGTGTTTAAAAAGAAGCAAATCAAAACATAATATCTGTAAAAACATGATAGAAGTAGTGCCAAGGGAATCCATAAATGCCCATTCATCCCATACATGGCTATACAACCATACATCTTCATTGATAATTGTAGCATCACCTTCTTTATTCATTATTTTATTGTCCCAGTGCTCTTGGAGGCAGTGTATGCTCGGCAGTGCCAGCCATGAATTTGGAGTGTTGTTGGTGTTTATAAATTTACTATCAGGATTTTGGTGTGCAACATTTTAGCATGGAAGAAAAGAACATCCAGGTCTCTCTGGAAACCAAACTGAAGAGGAGGAACCAGCTTACAGCCAGCAGATCCAACAGACTGCGACGATTTGGTGATCGCATGCCAGAGCTGTTGGAGTCCATAGACAGAGCACATGCTCAGGGGCGTTTCATTAGGAAGCCACTGGGACCAATAGGTGACAGCTTTATTTGTAACAGTCCAGCAAATCATGTGTATAGTTAATGCTTATGATATTTCTTTCTGATTTTACCTTACTTTTATGACAATTATATAATTCTCAGTTTGTCATTGCTATGATATTCGGTTGTCTACAAACAAAGTGTACCTTTGTTTTGAGGTCTTGGAAGAAATTTTTACATTTTTTAAACCTTGCTTCAACACGCCTTATATTTATTTTGTACATTAAAACATGTTTCATGCATTTATGGAAATCTATACAGGCTTTACATTTGTTTTTCGTTTGTTTGTTCAGCTTTCGCTTAGACTTGATGAATGAGAAAGGTCCAAATGAATTAGCTTGAAACTTTTTCTTTCTCAGGTGCGTGTATCAGCCTTAGAGATCCAAGTTTTGCTGTGGCTGTGGAAAGTTGCTTAAGAGGTTTCATGAAAACCTTTTGCTGCGACAATTACAAAGATGAAAAGGTCTTGCAGGAGCTGATGTCTCCACACTTTCCCAGAGGCGGCAGGCCGCAGATATTGGTGTCCCCTTTCACAGACCGTATTTACAACGTTCAAAGCCGGTGAGCACATCACTTCTTATCTGTTTATCTTCACTGTTCTCAATGTGAGCTGGCAAGGAGCTCCTTGAATATGTGGGTTTTCTGTTGAGGAATGCGGGTGAAATATTTACATATGAAACCGGCAGTTAAACCCATTTCCTGTTGACTTGTACTTTCTTTGTCAGTTTTTCCTCTTTGTATATCCTTTGTATCTCCAAACCTCCAAAGTAATCTAATAGAGGCAACAGAAAGTTGTATTTATAAACTGAGGATTGAAACAAAAAATAATAATTTCATTGTGATGTCCTTAGAGGTGTGCATCACCCCGAGTTTCCATCTGTTTTGGACATCCTCATTGTTGACAACCCTGTGATCACAAACTTCCTGATAGATATGAGGAGCATTGAATGCATTCTTGTCATCAAAGTAAGTCAGCTGAACTCTTTGGGTTTCAATTTGCTTTGAGAACTTAAAGCACTTCAGTTTGAAATTGATCAGAATTGTAAAATGCAGGACAAAGCTGTTGCAAGGAGAGTTATGCAAGCGGGAAGACCACCAAGGAATTGCCGAGAGGCCTTCACTGCAGAGGGCGATCAGTTATTTACCAATCGCTATTACACCCCTGAACATGAAGTTGTGGTCAAATACCTCGGAGGCGATCCAGAGGCAGAAATTCGGCAAGTAACATACCATCATAAGATGCTGTTTTGCCTGTTTAAAGAACTGATGATGATAATAATAATCAGAGTTAACTTTCATATTGAGCAGGTTTGCATTTTTTTTTCTTTTCCAAATGTGCAGTTTGGTGCAGTCAGAAGTGGAAAATCATCAGGCGCAGCTGTGCAGGTTTCAGCTTCACTTAAGCTCTGTAAAGCAGGACATTCTGTCCATGGAAGAGAAGCTGCGTAGTGTATTCATGGCATGTAAAAGGAATCAGGTATAGTGCTCAAGGCCCATGAGTTCAGCTCTCAACTCATGCAATGTCCTCGAACATAAAAATCTCTCCTTTTTCGTTTCCAAGATAAGGTTTTGCACACACACACACAGAGATACATATGTACATTCTCAATCCTGAGTTTGAAACCGAAAGCCTGGCCCTGCTTAATTGGATGCTGCACTGTGCAGAATGTGTTTATGTTGTTGATGCATTGTGTCTGCTAAACAACTCACCAAATAAATATAAATTGGGCACTAACATTTTTTGGAAAAAAATGCTATACTGAAGTGTATTCTCTGTACAGAATGTGTACTTGACTTGCCATACCATCCACCTCTAAGCTCTTACCAGTAGTGACTGGAAATATTATTGAAAAGATACCTGAATGCTTTTTACCCTTTTAAAAAGTACAAAAATGTGTTTAGACCATTAGAGAACATAGATGATTTTAGTATTATGATGCAACCTAGGTAAAAAAAAAAAAAGAAGAAAAAGAAAACTCCAGGCCACAGTATTGTTTCATAAAATTCACTCCTAAAAGGGTTAAGGAACTTTTGTATTTTGGCTAACTAACTTGGTTCAGGATTATCATGTTACTAATATGCAGTAATTCCATCTAATTCAATGTGCATAGGTATCATTTGAGCCATTTCTCTTTTGAAAAGCCTGTATGAGCACTTTGAACATTAATTGTTGTACATTCTCTTGATCCCTGCACAGGAGAGCATAAATCGGGTTAAAGCATCCATAACAGAACTTGAGAACATTGAGGAGTCTCAGACTGAGGACATCAGTTCCCTGGTGTGTAGTCTGGGATTTATGTTTTTAACGAACATATTTAATTGTGTTGATTTAATTAAGGACGGGACTCTCCTCATTGACTGATATATAACCCTGATCTTCATAGGAAGAAGATGCTCAAGAAAACGAGCAGAAAATCGAATTGGAGAGACAAAATGTAAATGAGGCGCAGAGCGAGCTGGAAAAGCATAATAAAGCTCTCATGGATATTGATCGGAAATACCAAGATGTGAGGAATAAAAAGGAGCAGCTCGTGGATGAAACAGAGCAGTTAAAGGTTGTTGTCTGACAACATGAAAACATTACAATTCAAATGATTATGATGAATTCTACAGATTAATCACTTGTTTTGTTCTGAGTAGGAGGAGCAAGTGAAAGCTGCAGCTGAGTGCAGTAAACTTGAAAACACGCTCAAGATTTTGGAAAAAAAACTCAAAGCACATCAGGATAATATTCAGGCCATGAGAGCCGAACTTGCCCTAAAGGAAGAGGATAAAGAGGTAAGGGCGAGCAGGCCCATAGCTTGTCTTGTACTGCAATCATTTTCACTCCTAGAGCTCCATGCATAATTTGCAAGTAGTAACCTACTTTTCGATTAGGCAACTGAAACATTTGGAGAAAAGATGAGATGTTAGAAGAGCTACATAGGCACATGTTTTTATATTCTGCCGTTCACATGTCCTGTTAAGCTTATATACACACATTTAGCAAAAATACTCAGCAGGCAAAAATGTTGTTATAGCACACTTGACAAAAGCATGCCTAAATTAACAAGAGATGGTATTTGCCTATATGCACTTTCATGAGCATGGAGAGAAGCATTCACACGTTAGCTCAAGTAGTTCTCTTTTGTTCAGAGCAATACAAGTCAAGGATTCATGGGAAACATTTTGACATTTGTATCTAAATTGCTGTACCATCATAATGATAAGTGATGTCGTTTGTTGGAGTAGTGGACAGAATACTATAATGTATTGCAAATTGTTTCTACTCCCTGTAGTTTTTGGATGGAAAAGAGGAAATAAATAGCAAAAACAATAGGCCACTGGTACCATGGGTTTGGACTCCTAATTACAGCCCATGTCATATATGGTAATAGGAGTAAATTTAGTATATTAGAGATTATTTGTTCTGCTGAAGAAACTCAGTTTCTGTGTGTTGCATTGATTTTCCCACCAGAGATGCCATTTATGGAGAAGCGTCTTACTTTAGCTTTGTGATCTCCTCTTTATCTTTAGGACTTTGAAGCAAAAGCCAGAGAAATCTGTCCAGTTCCTCAAAAAACAGATCGGAGTGCCGAAAGCATTGATGCAGAGATCACACGTCTGCGCCAAAAGATCAACTCACAAGAGAGCAGCCATGGCAACCAGGAGCAAGTGATTAGGTACAGTTTTCCACCTGGTGGACCTTGTTTTCTATTATTCAAAAAGTCAAACCTGAACATGTTATTTTTACTTCCTAGGGAATATGCTGAGGCTCATGGTAATTACAAAAACAAATTCAGCCAACTCAGAGATCTGAAGAAGTTCATTGATCGCCTGGACAACATCATGACTGACAGGCAGGCTCGCTATAAAACACTGCGAAGGTAGTCTGACTTGTTAAGTGTGAACAAACGGATGCATGCTGATCTGCTTTTTTATCTATAAGTTATAGTTTAACCACGTGGTCAACACAGACCACACTTAAAGACTATATGATTTAATCAATGACAGTGACGGACCTAACAAAATGTCTGTGGCATGCTGTTGTGGCAGATCCCTCTCTGTGAGATGCAAGTTATACTTCAACAATTTCCTTATCAAACTGCACTGCTGTGGGTCCATGATGTTCGATCACAACAATGAAACCCTCTCCATTTCAGTATGTTATGCTTTTGTATTCTTTCAAGCACTTTATTTCAGCACTGCACAGATTCCTCGCTCACCTAAGAAAGTAACTAGAATTTTATCTTTAGTTTTATTTTATCTTGGTCTTAACCCATTCATGTCCAACAATTTAGTATGAAGGACAAGTGACAGAACTTTTGTTCCAAAGTGATTTTTGTTGTGCATCTTAATTTTTTTCATTTTATGTTATTTCTATATTTTGATGTATAATAATATTTAGATTTTGTGTTTTAGTTGGTTGATTTTGTCTAAAGTCAAAAATAACTTTAGCCCCATAGTTTGATCAGTGTGAAAAAATTCTTCAACGTTGTGCCCAGGTAAGCTCAGAGAACATGCAGACCATAATTTATCGTTTGTAAATGTATAAATATATCATTTCTGGGATGGACGTTAATGGGTTAACATTTACCTGTTTGTATACTCTGATACTTAAGTGCATGATTTGTACGATGAGAAGTATGTGCAGTTTGTGCTGAGATCACTCTTAACTTGGGTTAATTAAGGTGAAGCCTCCAGGTCAGGAGAAAGAAAACATCAACGACATGCGGTCTCTGTCTGGTGGAGAGCGCTCCTTCTCCACTGTTTGCTTCATTCGGTCACTGTGGGAAATCACCGAATCACCCTTCAGGTGTCTGGATGAGTTTGATGTGTACATGGTACGTATTACTGTCCACTGATGTGACGTCTGTATAAGCTCAATGTACATTAATGCTTTTAGTATTTTATGTATGCATTTGAATGCTATTTTATTTTTGCTTATTTTTTTTTCTGTGAAGGATATGCATAATCGGCGCATCTCACTGGACCTCCTTCTTGAGCTCTCTGAGCGCCAGCATTTGCGACAGTTCGTTTTCATCACCCCTCAGACAACCAGGTGAAGAGTTGTGGGTACCTCAGACTTAGAACTTGTAATGTTAAAACAAGAAATGCTAAAATAAACTACATTTTCTTGCAGCAATCTGCCCAGAAGTCCCCACATTAAAATCCACCAGCTTCAAGATCCAGAGAGGGAGAATGAGGAGACTTTGCCCTAGCAGCCTGTCAAACGATGGCACCCTGTCATAAGAAGTGTGTAGTTTTATACATGATACATTTTAGTCTGTATATATTTGCAGTTGTTCAGTATTTACTTCCTTTTTAGCTGTTTTTGTTCTCAGTGTTTGATATCTGGTAAAGTTTTAAAGTTTTAATGCATGTTTGATGCTTCCTGTTATTTGTGAAAAAGCCAGGTGTGTTGTTCCCTTGATGATACGTGACATTACCTTCTTTTACATCCCGTACTATCTTCCTGTTCCCGTGCTGAAGGAAAACAAGGAGAGTGTTAGAAGGCACAGGCTGTTTGCCTGCTGTTACCTGTACTCTTTTTGTGATTTCGCTCTCTGTCAAGTATCACACAGCCAGACACACACACCATATGTTCTGAAAACAGCCCATAGACAGTTTATTGATTTGAATCACAATGTTGTCAGTGCAACGTTACATACTGAGTTGAAGACATGCCACAAATAAAACACAAACATCATATTACACAATCAAATGACTTCTTTAAATTTGGTATTTCATTTCCATTTTAGGTACAAATATTTACATGGCAAAGATATACATCTGCAGTTTTGGGATTTTACAAACACATGATTACTTTCTACAGTGAGGGCTTTGGAGGAAAAAAAAAATCTGTGCAGCATCCTGAGCCCTATTGGACATGCATGGGCTTGATGCTTTTTGTGGAAAGCAAGAAAACAGGGACACTGCATTCTCCTAGTCAGGTAAACAAAAAAATTGGAAGGATATATTAGTGGTGCTACACACTCTTAATAAAAAAAAGACGTGTCCTCACCATCGCATAGATGTTCTGTAAAACACCGTAAGGAACGGTTCTACCCGGCACTAAAGGGTTCTCTACATCCTTTATTCCATAGACGAGACAGAATCATTCAACCAAGATCCGCTGAAGAACCCGTTTATTAAGAGTGTGATAGTATTTTTGCTTCAAGTGGTTAAATTAAGTTGTGGCTCAAAGCTCTTGCAAAACCCCTCAGCGTTTTCCATTGAAGATGCATTGAATTACTGTAAAAACAGTGGTTACTTCAATGTCACGAACTTGTGTAGAAATATTTTTACAAAAAACAGTTCAATAAAAACTTATCACATTTAGACTGAGGTTGTGTACCAAACACATCTGTAGCGGATTGCTTCTTGATCACGAGGAGGAGCGGTGTTATTGGAGCCCTCCAAGGAAAGAAAGGACATGATAAATTGCCTTTTCACAATGAACCATTTTAACCAAATCTACAGGCATCCATACATGCACGCTGTGATATGAATTATACAGAAATAAAACAGGAAATGAGGAAATATAACGTGGTTTGGCAGTTGTGTGTCATTTATTGAAAAAAAAAAAAAAAACTGGGATCCAGTTTGACCTATCAGCTTACGAGTGTAACAGTACTAAACAACTTATGACACAGGTCTTATAACCTGTGTCACTGCAGAGAATAAGCCAATACTAGAGTCAAATAAATGCTAAATTTGTCCAAGACGAGATCCACAACATACTGTTGTCCTTACGGATAGCTTCTACAAATACACACTGTAAGCTGTTTTGGGAGAGAACATGCACCCAAGGGAAGATATCTAATGGGCAGGTGAATCACAAATGTAAATCTCACACATCATTAGTATTGTTACTGTTATCATTTATAAGGCCTCCTTATATTATTTGCCAAGGTTGCCAAAAGAAGAGATAGGAGCGATTAGGCTTTACACTTATGACATGCATGCAAATAACTTACATTTATAATCAAGTACAAGCACATTTGGGAGGTAGGCTAAATTAACCCCTCTACCCTCCTTGCTGTTTAAGATCAAAGTTGAACATACTGTTTTTAATAGAAATTGTTACATTTAGTGTGACGTTTTGCTTTTAATACCTGAACCACCGTACGAAATACAGTAGCTATTGTGGTAAATATGATCTTTAAGTATCGTAGCTATAAATGAAATAGCCTACCGTGGAGCACTTCACTGACTAACAATGAATGGAAGAATGAAAACGAGTTGACTTATTTTGCACACCTTACATTGTTGCAGGTTTGAAATTAAATGTATATTCTTAACTCTTAGCAATTGACATTCCATGCATACTAGTTTTTCAACCACAAGAAGCAAGTTCATCTGAGTAGTCCAAATATATTTTGTGTTAATCTTGTGGAATTGGCTGAACATGAATAAAACATTACGACATATTCAGTCCGGAGCATGCTGGCATGCATACCCTCACTTCTGCATGTCACACTGCAAAAGCAATACGATAGATGGGTCACTCTTCGCTGCTTCTTTAAACTCATCCAGCGTGATCTGGTCATCGTTGTTCTTATCCATCTTGCTAAAGATCCGATCCACCCTCTGCTCTGGTGTCAGCCCATCCTCATTCATCTTCATCATGATCACAGTGCCAACCATTTTGTAAATTGCCTTTAAAGAAAGGGAATAAGCAAATCCTCTCTTAGTCTATGTACTAATAATAAGAGCCATACAAGATTGTGGCCATCCAAATTGTATCATTTTGCAAAACTGCTTTAAGGGGGAATTTTGGATGTGGGTTGTTGTGATTTTTTTATTTCATTTTTTTAGCTGGTGAATGCAGAAAGAAGCCAAAGAGCTAAGGCCTAGAAGCCTTACACTAATGCTAACCTGACTGTATTTATTAGCCTATAGCTCAGTGGTTAGGCGACCAGTCAGGAGTGGTTAACATCGCAGGGGTCCTGAGTGGTTATGTTCTGCATAACACATGCTAGGTACTGTAGTGAGAGGATACTGATGAATATGTCAAACCGATGAGGCCGAAGGATACAGTGCCGTGCCACATAATACTGTATAACACAATAATAATGAACTAGTCTCTAGCCAGAATGCCCCTTTAATTCTATTTTTGATTTTATCAGTCTGAGCTGTGCCATTTTCCATTCTGGGCCAAGGGAGAACACAATTGGCCAGTTTCCCAGATGGTGTTGGGAGAAACTAGGGGGGAGCAGTCGGGGTCACTCTATTTTACGGAATGACACAGTTAATCATGCATCCGCAGCATTCAGTGGTTTGCACTGTTGTCCAGATGTACTGGGATGGGACACCTTATCCTTTCCAGATTGGGACTATAGTCATGTGATAGGTTACACACAATAAGTTGCAAAAAAAGTTTTTTTTTTCTATTTGCTGTGGATGCACTGCGGTAGTTTCTGGGCAAGCACATAAGCATTCATTTAGAATGGGATTCAGACCTGTAGGTACTTATAATAAAAGAACATTTTTTTAGATCACATTCTTTGCATATCAAATAAAGGGAACAACAGAATTGAGATGTCCCATTATTAACATAGCAGAGGTGTTAAATAGACACTCTTTTAGCCTTAGGGGCTTAATTAAGATCAGTAGAGCCATGAAAATGCTCCACTCTTTCAGTGTGAAGATATCCTGAGTTGTCAGGAAAGTGTTAACTGGGTCATTGTCTTTCTGCATGATGAAGAACTGTGCACTGAGTTTGAGGCAGTTGCTCACATTTGCTACCAACAGCATCAGTAAGCTTATCAGTCCAACATGCCCAAGTCATTATACTTCTCTGCTTTACAACAACCGTGTTGCACTGCAGCTTACTGATGTAACTGACATGCAAGTGGCTTTCTAATTACTGTGCTGAAGTATAATGAGTAAAAGATGCAATACTGAGAATGACCACTAGGAATAGCTGATACATTTCAACCAGGACTGGGTAACAGGTATGCACTAGTGATGCGCGGGTCGACCCGTGACCCGCGGGTGCGGGCGGTTTTAGGGCAGACATTTTTAAAATATCGCGGGTGCGGGCGGGCGGGTCAAAAAGTTACAAAACAGTATCGATCAAAACGTGTTGTAAACGGGGTTCGATTTACCACGAGGATCTCCTAGTTCCACTCGCAATCACAATCAGG
>JBBPCZ010000001.1:32565486-32594040 GCA_037974445.1 Brycinus macrolepidotus
AAGATAGATAGATAGACAGATAGATAGATGTTATGTGCCCAATATGCCTAGCTGTGAAATACTTTACTTAAAATACCCTGAGAAGATGCCTTTATAACACTGAGGATGGACTATTGCAATGCCTTTCTGGCTGGAAGCTCTTGTAAATCATTAAACAAGCTCCAACTGGCCCAGAATGCAGCAGCTAGAGTGCTAGAAAATTTAATCATATCACTCTGTTGCCAGTTAAAATTCATTGCTTATTAAATACCTCTCCTGACTTATAAAGATTTAAATGGTCTGTAGCCCTGTAGTATCTTAGTGAACCTACTGAGTCTGTTGAACACAAACACTACATTAGTGAGGTGCTGGTCTGCTTTTAGTTCTTCAGACAAGAAAAAATCTTGGTTGGGTCAAGAGCCCTCTCTTACAAAGCACCTAGAATGTTTTAAAACCTAGAATGAAAGTCTACCTATTTACACAAGCTTCTGGTTAAGTGTCATAGCATGAGCCGGCATGTTTTGTGTTGATGTGTTGTCTTGGTAAAGTGGCCCCAGATAGTCACGCGTGAACACACCACAGCACAGCACAGCACACAGTGTGAACAATGAAATGTTTTCTCTGCATTTAACCCATTCACCAAGTGAAGCAGCGGGCAGCCAGTGACACAGCAACAGGGAGCAGCGTGTGGGGACGGTACCTTGTTCAAGGGTACCTCAGTGGCACCACTGAGTCCTGGGTTTCAAAGCCACAAACTTCTGATTGCTGGGGCAACACCCTAACCACCAGATCACTAGCTGCCCCTATTGATCTGTTCATGCAAAATCATTTTCTGCTCAAAAGATTTGCTTATATTTACCCATATTCTTTAATATTTCCCTCCTTTACAGATTAAATGCTTTCAGTTATTACAACTGGATATTAAAGGGCATTTTTATTAAGAACATTCATGAGGACTGCTCATTCGAAAATGTGATTTATACATTAAGTACACAGTATAGCATGATGACAGGGTAATCTGGAGACTCAGGTATAACATGATCATGCAATCGCAACCTTCAAAAGGAGCACTGACTTCTTGTCACCTTCCTGTGGAGAGAAAACAACAGATTCATCTCCTAAAGTAAGGAAAAGGATATCGGAATAGTCTAAACATCTAAATAAGTCATCTAAATAAGCCAAGTAATTGGAACTAGAATTAAACTACATTATTTGTTTGTGTTGAGTAATATTTACTTAGACTAATATTTATGTCACACATTGGTAAAGAAAGAAAACTTACATGTTTTCTGAACATATCTGTGTGAAGTCCACACTGTCAGGATCTTTGATTAACCCCCGTCCTACACAGAATATATGTCTAGCACCCTAACAGCACTATAACTACCTACACTCTTCTTTAAGAAATCATGAAAACCAACACCACTAGAAATCAAGCGCTGGGTAACTAGTGATTAGGGAAAATAACCACAGGAGTATTCAGACTAATGAGATGAACAAATAAGGGGGAGTGAGTGGGACCGACAGAGTAGTACTGAGGGTGATGATTCAAATATATCTTCACTGTCATAACAAAACCTTATTCCCAAAACCAGGCTCAACAAGACATACTGGTAACTTTATAGTTGAAAGAAAAATGTTCATACCTTTTAATGTATGGTAATGCAATGAGAATTTATTCCTAATTTTGGTCTATTTCTACTGTTCCACTCGTCATGCACTGTTCACACAATATAAACTGTAGTTACTAATTCTACGTAGCGCACTGTGCAAACAATTCCATAAAAAATGTACCAGTATAAGAATACTAGTACATTTTCTATTAAATTAAAACAGAAAATTCCAGCACTACTTTAATGGAAAATTCTGTTAAACTGCAGGACAGTTCTTTCATTTCATAGATGGAACAGTCTGTCCTGGTACAATTTAATACTAAACATCATCAGAATCAGAATTAGAGAGCTTTATTAACCCCAGAGGAAATTGCTTATGCAAAAACAGTGCACAGTCACACAGAGACACAGAGACAAGAACAATGTGAACTATAATATAAAGTCAAAGTAAAACTCTCCAGAAAATACTCTGTACTATGTACACTATGCCACTCACACAAAATGCTGTGATCTTCATGGTAAAAATGATTAAAAATGTATGAAGTGAAAGTGAACTATTTGTCACCCGTGAAGACACCACAGCACAGCACAGCACACACTGCAAAATTTCTTCTCTGCATTTAACCCATTCACCAATTGGAGCAGCGGGAAGCCAGTGATGCAGCACACTGGGAACAGTGTGTGGGGACAGTACTTTGCTCAAGGGTACCTCAGTGGTGCCACTGGCAGTTCTGGGATTCAAACTCACAACCTTCTGACCACAGGGGCAACTCCTTAACCTCCAGGCCAACAGCTGCCCCATATACGCAAAGTAAAGTAAAGTAAAGTGGACGCTTGCAGTCACGTGTGAACACACCACAGCACGGCACACAGTGTGAATAGTGTGAAATTCTTTCTCTGCATTTAACCTGTTCACCAAATGAACCAGTGGGCTGCCACCAATGAGGGCCACTCAGGGAGCAGTGTGTGGGGACGGTACCTTGCTCAAGGGTACCTCAGTGATGACACTAGCAGTGCTGGGATTTGAATCCACAACCTTCTGATTGCAGGGGCAACTCCCTATCCACTAGGCCACCAGCTGTAAAACTTTTTAAAGGTATCATACCTGCAGTTGGGGATACACATTAGGATTGAGCAAACTGAGCAAAACTTGTAACATGCAGCCTTTTCAGACAGCAGCAGTGCTGGGGAGGACTGGACTGGAGTAGATTCCTCTGTATTTATGATGGTCATTGCAACAAAAACTATTTGAAGTCCACACTCCTACTCCTGAGGCAGTTTGTGTAAAAAGACCCTGTTGTCTAAAAATGCTGCCCACAGCACTCGCCTACATGTTAAAAGTTTTGTTCACAGTACGTCATACTTACTGAGGTTTCTACTGACTTCTTGTGTTGTTAGAAATGTTAGCCTGGCAGTCTTCCAGTTCTAAACTAAAGAAGAAAAATTTGGATACTGTACAAGAGCCGCAAAACTGAAAACTGAGTAATGTAATGAGGGACTGAAGAAAGAGTCTGTGATTATTTTCATATGACAAACGAGCACCTGCACTGTTGGGTGTACTGAACATTCTTAGAAAGATTTAGGGGTGGAAAATCTTTGAAGTTTTAGGTTTGGAGGGACTGATTTTAGCCTTGCAACATAATTGCTCAGATCCACACAATACATTCTGTAATGTGTGGCCCAATGGTTTAATTGTACAAACAATATTTTCGTAGTTTGGTGTATTTAACTATCTTTGCATTACATCCATGATTTTCCATTTGGAAAAATGGAATCACACAGTCTAGGATAACCCCCTTAGTAAAGCTGCTTCTTTTCTCTTTTGGAAGAAGATTATGTATTTGATTTCACCTAAGATGTCTGACATTGGTATTTTAATTCCTTCCATAGTTAGAACTGATAACCCAAACGCTGTCTAGACAATCTGATCACAGTGTGAGCAGAAGAGATATTTGAAGAAGCTTATTCTTCAAAGAGTATAGCTTCTTACGAACAGTCTAACACTTATATAACACCTTGACCCAAAATCTGATCTGATCTGAATAGGTGTTAAATTAGGTTCAGATATGCTGACTGTGAAGGCCATAGCATATGATTTACATTATTTTCATACTCATCGTACCATCCAGTGACCCCTCATGCCCTGTGGTTGTACACATTGTCATTCCGGAAGAAGAAACCATTCTCATCAAGACAGAAATATTTCGTCAAAGAATTAAGGTGATCAGTCAGTATAACTTTGTACTGATTAACTTCACTTCAAGGAGACAAGTATCCCCCAAACCTTGGCGGCTGCATTCTGTAGGACCCCCCAACAACTCCCCCCACCCCAGTTAGGTATCAGGCATTCAGACCTGTACTGTTCTCTTTGTGAACGCCACACAGGCATTCACACAGTTGTGGATAACCTGGTGAAGGATGACTCATCTGACCACATCCCTCTTTTCCACATCTGTGTAGACCAGGGACCTGCTGACAGCTGGTTAAGACAATATATATCATGCTGAGTGTGTGGTTCATCGCTGGTGAGGTTGTTACCACGTCTAGTGTTTTCCAAGGTGCTGTCAGGAGAGACAAACAATAGAGCTGTAGGAGTAAAACTTCTGTTTGAATAGAGCTGGTGTTCTGTGCACAGGTTATGCCTAGACATACACAAATAATCTGAAAATGTCGGGAGACCAAGAATAAGCACAAACCAGCTTAATTTCTATTCACACCAGAACTGCTATGCTTGCTATGCTAGATGTCTTGCCTCTTTGTTTATTTTTTTCCATCCAGCAAAGGCTAAGTAAGGAGGTAAAAAAAAACACTTTTTGTCAGGCTCTCTCCTTTATAGGCCTGTGGCTTGTAAAAACAAAACCTCAAATAGCGTGACAAAATTATGTTTAAATGTTTCACTGATAATATTAAGCACTAACTGTCGAAGCATGTGCCTCTTTTGATCTGTTTAATGTGTACATTTTCAACAGAATAAATCAGTACTGAAATCCAAACATTTTTTAATGTTTTTCACTAGCTCTAAAGGCCTGAGGACTGAGAGACCATGGCTGAGTCCAGCAGGACAGTCCAGTGTTTTAGCAGCAATTGGGAACATATTGTAGATTTCAGCTGTCTAAAATCTTAAAGCAGCTATTTTAGGTTATTCAAGAAATATCCAGTGGGTGCAACACATTGTAACAATTACATTTAACACATTTAACACTTTTGCGATCCCTGTAATGAACCCTTTTGAGCTTACACAACTGTAAACTTAGCAAGGTTTGGACCAAGCTTGGACCAATCTCCAAAGAGCAGCTTCATGAGAGCCTAAGGCCACCATGCTCAATTATAAGTGTCACGTCAATGGGTAAAAAACCTTCCAGAACTAATCTGTGTTTTCTGGAGCTCCAATTCCAGCTGTGCTCTCTGAGTTGATCCAGCTAACTGTCCATCATGAGTACCTGACCTCACTCATGCTCTCATGGCTGAATGCAATCAAATCTAAAAATCTAGTGTAATGCCTTTTCCAGAAGAGTAGAGGCTGTTACTGCAGCAAAGAGAGGCAAACTCGCTATTGATACTCTTAAATTCAGAAGAATGAGATAGATGAGTTAGATGAGCATATGTCTACAAATCTTTGGAATTACAGTGTGTAATGTGTTGTGTAATTTGTATGAGCTTTTGTATGAGGCAGTGATTCCCCATTTTATCTGCAAACAATTAAGGAAGTCACAGCTGTTGTTTCACTTCTGCCTTATGTAATTATCTAATTAATTATAAAAAATTATGAATACTAAAATACTATTACTTTAATATCATCAAGCCAATTTGCTGGGGAATACCTTTGTAAAATAACTGATAAAATGGTACGTTTATTCAGACTCTTTATACATCATAGGTCAGTTCCCAGCCAGTGACTAAGCCCAGTCTTGGATTAAATTTTTATGTCAATTGAGAATCACCATTCAAAATGCCCCGTAGTCCAGGACCGGGCCAAATCCCTGTCCAAAACCCCAAGTTTCTTTTTTTATGCTATAGCATCCTTTGTCTTTTTGTATGTTGAGCAAGACGGTTCTTTAACCTTACCTTCTCTAGATCATATTTGGTATTTGTGTTGTCCAGAAAATAATAATATATACGTCAAATTAAAACCACTAACAGGTGAATTGACTCTGATTGTCTTGTTACAATGGCACCTGACAAGGGGTGGGATATATTAGGCAGCCAGTGAAGGGTAAGTTGATGAGGTTGAAGCGAGAAAAATGGGCAAGTATAAGGATCTGAATGACTTTGACAAGGGCCAAATTGTGATGACAGAGCATCTCCAAAACGGCAGGTCTTGTGGGGTGTTCCTGGCATATGGTAGTTATAATACTAAAAGTGGTCCTGGTGAATGAGCAACAGTCTCATGGGTTGGACCTACACAATATCGGGCAGGTTTTAATGCAATGGTTGAGCGTGTATCACCCTGTCCAAGTGTCCTCAACTGGTTCGGCTGCTTTGGACTGTCCATGTGCTCCTCCCCCTTCCGAGGGCAACTGCTATTCACAGCTCCGATGGAGATTCTTGTTCCTATTACTGTGGACTGGAAACTCTCAAACTACTCATCACACTGACTTCACTGCCTCTACTGATTCTACTGAATCTACTCTGTCACAGACTGCCAGCTGTTCAGCAGTGATTCTATTGTTAGTTATCTCCTTAGTGTCATCTCTTTTTCACTCTCCGGGTAGACAAGAGGAGGATGGGTTCCCATTTTGAGTCTTGGTTCCTCCCGAGGCTTCCTCCTCCAACTTAGGGAGTTTTTTCTCACCTCTGTTGCCTTTGGCTCACTAGGGGCTTGGACCTGGATTCTGTAAAGCTGCTTTGTGACAACATTGGTGATAAAAAGCGCTATATAAATAACAGTGAATTGAATTGAATTAGATTAGATTAATGCAGTTGAGTAGGGGGTACTCACTTTGTCATGGTTATACATATAGATGAATTATCTTATCTCCGGCATGACCCCTGAACAATCAGCCACAGACCCTGCAGATGCTACATTCCTTTTATCCTGTACAGTGAGCAGTGTTGTTAAAATCAACATGCATGCTCTTACCCTATGAGGTAAAGAACATTGGGAAAATGAAATATCAGATAAAAGCCCAGCTGAAGAGGAGTGTGTTCAGTCCTCTCCTCTCCTGAGCACAGACCTCCAAATCTCCGAGCTGGTCGTATTCCACAGCCTTACTGTAAACATACGGCGACTGTGTGGAGGTGTTTGAGTGTGTATGTGTGTGTCAGAGCGCGCATGCTGCACTCTGCCTTAAGGCATCACTGTTGTCATGGAAACAGACATCTAGCGCCCAATGCATTTTTAAACATGGACACAGAGTCATTTCGTACAGAGAGGAGACAACTAATGTAGTCATGCCTACATACAAAAGTGTTACATACACACCTTCATAGAAAGGTGACAGAGAGAGAGAGAGCACGAAATGGGGAGAGAGCAAGCTAGAGAGAGTAAGAGGTAAAATGGGAGAGAGACAGAGAGAGAGGGAGCAGGAGGTAAAACAAGGGAGAGAAAGAGAGAGAGACAGAGAGATGGAGGTAAAATGAGAGAGAGAGAGAGTGTGAGAGAGAGAGAGGTAAAATGAGAGTGAGAGAGAGAGAGAGAGAGAGAAAGACGGAGGTAAAATGAGAGAGAGAGAGCTGGAGGTAAAGTGAGAGAGAGAGAGTGAAAGAGTGAGAGAGAGAGAGAGAGAAAAAGGGAGAGAGAGAGCTGGAGGTAAAATGAGAGAGAGAGAGCTGGAGGTAAAATAAGAGAGAGAGAGAGAGATGGAGGTAAAATGAGAGAGAGATAGAGAGACAGCCGGAGAGAGAGTGTGAGAGAGAGACAGAAAGAGAGACTGAGAGCTGGAAGTAAAATGACAGAGAGAGAGAGAGAGAGAGCGAGAGAGAGAGAGAGAGAGCTGGAGGTAAAATGTGTAAGAGAGAGTGAGAGAGAGAGAGCTGGAAGTAAAGAGAGAGAGAGAGAGAGAGCAATAGGTAAAATGAGAGAGAGAGAGAGCGAGAGAGTGTGTGTGTGAAGCCACGCCCAGATCAGATCACGACGTGTCTCTGTCCTGTTCGAATAAAGTTTTAAATCCTGAAGCCAAGATGGCAGCCGGTGGGGTGTTAGTTGGTGTTGGCTGTCCTTTAAAGAGGACGTTCAGAGTAACAGCAGCTTTAGGTCACCAGACTGTCAGCAACACTATCAGGCGAGGTGAGTCACTGGTTACTTTAAGGCAGTCATTCTTTAATTTTACTGTGACTTACTAATAATCAGTCTGTGGGCTCCTGGTTAGCTGGCTGGCTAGGTGCAGAGGGGGAGCTCTATCACACACTGTAATTTAATAACTATTACTTTCTTCTGTACATCACAGTAACTGGCCCTTCTTACAGGCTATTTGACATTCCACATACTTAGAAATAACTTTTTCTTTAAAAGTTCTCCCTGACATTGTTTAGATTGGTAAACTGAGGGAGCACTGATTTTATATTACAAATTATATATTATATTAACCAATATTGGCTGATTATAATAATTAGTCTGATCAAAATGTCATCACGTAACAATACAGTTGTCTGAACTGCATTTGTCATAGACTAAGTACACTATATGGACAAAAGTATTGGGACACACCTCTTAACTATTGAATTCAGGTGGCCGCTTACTTCCAGTGAAGGGCAATTTTGATACTTCAGCATACCAAGACATTTTGGACAACTCAATGCTTCCAACTTCGTGGACACAGTTTGGGGAAGACCCTTTTCTATTCCAGCATGACTGTGCCCCAGTGCACAAAGCAAGGTACATAAAAACATGGTTGGATGAGTTCGGTGCGGAACAACTTGACTGGCCCGCACAGAGTCCTGACCTCAACCCCATCCATCACCTTTGGGATGAACTGGAACGGAGATTGCGAGCCAGGCCTTCTCGTCCAACATCAGTGTCTGACTTCAGAAATGCTCTACAGAATGAATGGGCACAAATTCCCACAGAAACACTCCAGAATCTTGTGAGAATCTTCAGAGAAGAGCGAAAGCTGTTATATCTGCAAAGGGGGAGCAACCTCATATTAAAGTCTATGTATTTGAATGCAGTGTCATTAAAGTCCCTTTTGGTGTAATGGTCAGGCATCCCAATACTTTTGTCCATATAGTGTATAAGGGAAGCCTGTAAACAAGTACTGTAACTGCATAAACTGTGTAGTATGTGGCTGCCTGGATGTCAGCTCATTATGCCATTTATTTATTTGATTTTGTTTGTACTCATTGATTTATTTTTTTTATCCTGTGCTCATGGTTTTTCCATAGCCTTTTTAAAAATATTGTTCCACCACTTCACTGACACCATTTTCCATTCCAAATGATTTACAGACCACAGAAATGTCAAAAAGAAGTGGTTGTCTGCAGATTGTCTAAACTCATTGTCATTTGTAATCTCTGTTCTCAACCTTAGCGTTTGCATCAGGTGTACTGTCTCAGTCCATTGAAGACACCATTACAACAAACACTCCAAGCAGCACTTTCAGTGGACCTTTAGAACAATACAGAAGTCTCGTCCAAAATGGATTACTACAAGAGGACCAGCAGCAAAGAGCTGTTCTACAGGAGTTAGATCTGATGCAGAAAAAACTTAAAGGATACAGCAACCATTCTGCATCATTCTTTTCAAAAGTGAGAATACAGTTTATCTTTTTACTCTTAAGTAAAATACAGTGAAATGTTTACATTCTGTTGCACAAGTTACTGGCAAGGGAACTATTGAAAGTTTACTCCAGAGAGATTCTATTCCCTTACAGATCGTTAACTTAAGGGTGGTCATTTTTAATAGATTGTGTATTCATAACTTTTGTTTAATCTCCTACAGCTATTCTCCAAACAGAAGCCACCAAAAGGCTGCTACATTTATGGGGATGTAGGTATGTTAAATAGTGTGATACAAACTGCAGCAACTGCTGTAATAAAACATTCTCTGTGTGGCCACACTATACTGCACTTGTTCTGGATGTTTTGGTTCTGAGATCATGTTACTTAATAATAAATATTGTTTGAATGCTCATATTACAGGCACCGGTAAAACAATGCTGATGGACATGTTTTACAGTCATGTAGAGATAACAAACAAAAAGAGGGTCCACTTTCATGGATTTATGCTGGATGTACACAAAAGTAGGTCTGCCCTCAATAAATGTTGTCAGTCTACTCACTGAATTTGCAGTGATTGTGACTTAAAAGGCAACAGTGATGAATTGTGATGACTTTTTCAAGCTGCACACCTGGTACTTCATGTAATATATAATAAAGAATGTGTTTCATAGGAATCCATCGTCTGAAACAGAGCATGCCCAAGAGAAAGGTGGGGAAAATGGCAAAAGCCTATGATCCTATTGCACCAGTTGCAGAGGAAATCAGCGAGGAAGCCTCTTTGCTCTGCTTTGATGAGTTTCAGGTAAAAAAAAAAAAAAGTCTCTCTCCTTATTTGACCTTATTTTAAAATGGTTGACACATCTATTCATAACCATTGGGATCAGCTAGTCTTGCAGCAGGATTCCTGTTTAAAATCAGTGGAACTTGATTGACTTTCTCTATCAAATAGGTCACAGACATTGCAGATGCAATGATTCTCAAGCAGCTCTTTGAAAACCTCTTTCTCAACGGTGTTGTTGTTATTGCCACATCCAACAGACCTCCAGATGGTAAGAAAGTATGAATGAAAGAATAAAACTTTAAATAAATTCCCCAAATGTCAGAATTCGTCATGACATGCAGATTTGCCAATCCACTTTGATGAAATACTTTAACACTAGCCACTGTTTGCCTGTCAGAAACAGACAAGATTTTACTGAGTACAAGGTCCTGTTTTACAGATTTGTACAAGAATGGATTACAGAGGGTGAACTTTGTGCCATTCATAGGTGTGCTTAAGGTAAGCATTCAACCAGTATCATTTTGTAATTCTGATTGTACTGTAGTTGAAATTTGCATTCACAAAGTAAGTTTAAAAGTTGTCAGGCTTGATTAGCTAGCTATGTGAAGTAGAAACAATCTGTGACTTTTTAAAATCAACATAGTGCACACACATCTTTATTTTAGTTTTTAGTTTTTTTGGCTTTATTAGGCTTTTAAAGAACTTTCAAAGGACATGGGGGTAAACTGTTGTTTATTGTGTTTTCTGAACAGGAATATTGCCAAACACTTCGCCTAGACTCTGGAATAGATTACCGCAAAAGAAATCGACCTGCAGCAGGAAAACTCTTCTACCTGTAAGAAACCAAAACCGTGCCTCTTAAATCAGTCTGTTTAGTTCTAGAATAGAAGACTGTCTACTCGTGCCTAAGCACGAGTAAAATATTTGTAGGATTCTTGGTAAAGCTGAGAGAAATTCCACCCATTCAGTTTCAGTAATTTTACAGATCTTCTTGTTCACATTGTTGTAAACCTGAAGATCTGTAACGTCATTGTATACCAGTCTTATATCCATTATTTTCAGATCTGTGTATTGCTTGGTTTCAGAAATGATTAATGATGTTTTGTCATGTTAGCTCCAGTGAAGACAATGTGCAAGAAACATTGGACAAGCTCTTTGATGAAATGGCATACAAACAGAATGACAGTAAGTTTCTAGTATGGATTTGTTTCTTCAGAACATTTATTTTTTGCATTTAGTTCGAATTTCAGGATAGGAACAGTTAGAGATACAAAATAGTTGTCATGAGCAGAGGAGTGTGGTTATTGCAGGCATGTCAATAATTTGAGCTGAAACTGGGATTTTTATGTAAATTGAAAGGTATGCAAAATTTTGCAAAATCTGAAGTAAATAAATTACATTCTCATTCAGTAACCCGCCCCAGGTCTCTAAAGGTACATGGGAGGACGCTGACACTGAGCAAAGCATGTGGGACCATTGCCGACTGCACTTTTGAGGAGCTGTGTGATAGGGTGAGTTTACTACCTACATTAATGATCAGGGTTTTGTTACATCTTCCTTTCAGGCCTACTAAAGTAATCTGTTAATTTATTTTATTTTTAGCCTTTAGGAGCCAGTGACTACTTGGAAATCTCTACAGTGTTTGACACAGTGTTTATTCGTAACATTCCTTTACTCACTTTGAATAAGAAGACCCAGGCCAGGCGTTTCATAACACTCATTGATGCGTTCTATGATCATAAGGTAAATATCAGACAGATTTGTTGATCAGACCATGTTCTCTTTGTCATTTTTGAACAAATCTCATGCAGTCCAATTGAATCATTTTGCAGGTGCGAGTGGTGTTAGAGGCTGAGGTGCCTTTAGAGGAGCTGTTTGTAAATGAAGGACACCATGAGGATGAGAGCCATATTTTAATCGATGACCTGGGCTTAAAAAGGGTAATGAACCTATTTTTTGACTAATACCCTCCAGATAGGATAGGAATTATAGTTACATGCTGCTTTGAAGTCAAATGTTTAAAAGGGTGAGAAATTGTATAATTATGTTGTTTTTTTCCTGTGGAGGGATCACTTACTCTGCTTCTTGCTTGATCTAATTATCAGGATGCTGCCAGTTCGCTGTCAATCTTCACTGGAGAGGAAGAGGTGTTTGCCTTCCAGAGGACAGTGTCCCGCCTCACAGAGATGCAGACAGAGGAATACTGGGTGGAGGGGGACCGGAGTGCTTCATAGTGCACATCATTACTGACTATATGCAGTGGATCTTAACTTTATGGAATTTTATCAAAACTCCACACCATTATGCTGCACTTTATATTTTGGACATGTTTCTTTTGGACGTTGGTGCCTGTAAATTATTACTGGGTTAATGAAATGCCTTTCATTAATGAAATGGAAGAAGTGTCCTCTGCCAATCAAGTGTCTGAAAGGGACTTGTTTTCAGGAATATCTTGCTTTTATGAATTTATGAATCATTTGAGTGGGCATCACTGAGTTTTTTCAGTGTACAGTGTTACGCGACTGTAGCCAGAAGGACCTATTTAAGAGAATGATGTAAATTAAATTATTTTTAAAAATTCTCCTTGACTTTTTTTTTTTTTTTACATCTCGTATTACTACATAAGCAAGAATGCAAATATGTGAAGTCAGTATCTAGCCCATTCTTTTTAACTTTGTATTGCAATTTTATGAACCTTTTTTCATTTATATGAAGCACAAGAGCAAAACGGGACCCATGTTCCACCCACCTTTGTGTGGTTTTATAATCCAGTTTCTTTCTAGCCCTTTGAGCTGGTTTATTACTGTGCCTTTAAGAATATTTGTACATGGTCTGTATTGTGATTGGCTGTCATGTATTGTGCCTTTTCGAAACAGTCTGGGCTGTGATGTGTGGAACAAACTTAAGTTTGGTCTGAAATCCTCAGGAAAATTAGAAAAAAAATAAATAAACCACATCCACTTCTTTAGGATGTCTGGGTCCCCATACAATTCACCATTTGCTTCCAGAGAGGAAGGACCTGCACAACATTTAATAATTTCCCTGCATCTTTCCCTCCGATACTACTACAGTCTGTCTGCAGTGACGGTACCTATAACGTCAATGTCAGTGGGTTAATGGGTCTATGTTACGTAATGGAAACAGCAGTCTGTTGTATTAAAGTGCTTCAAATGGCCCAAAACTGTGTGGAGAGTATCACGTGCAGGCCGAACTATATGCAATTTAGACTTCAAGGGATAACGTTGCTAATGGGCAACTGGTCTGGTGGTTAGGGAGTTGCCCCTGCAATCAGAAAGTTGTGGATTTGAATCCCATGACTTCCAGTGGTGCAACTGAGGTACCCTTGAGCAAGGTAACGCCCCACACACTGCTCCCTGGGCACCATTGGTGGCAGCCCACTGCTTCACTTGGAGAATGGGTTAAATGCAGAGGACTCAAATAATTTCCTACTTGATCAATATAGTATGTAAAAATAATGGTACTTTTTCTATTAGAAGGGGCTCCTAGTTGCAATTTACCCTTATTTGGGGGTGGCTGGTGCCCTAGTGGTTAGGGAGTTGCCCCTGTGAGCAGAAGGTTGGGGGTTCAACCTTCTGTCGGTGGCACCACTGAGGCACCCTTGATTAAGGTACTGTCCCCACACACTGCTCCCTGCGTGCCCCCCATTGGTGGTGGCAGCCCTCTGTTTCACTGTTTTTTAACTTCACTGTTTTTAGCTGTTTTTCTGCTTTCAATGTTTTAAATGCAGAGAAAGAAGTTCACACTGTGCTGTGCTATGTTCACGCGTGACTATAAGGGGTCACTTTACTTTTCTTCTTTCCCTATCTGCCACTTGTTCCAAACAAGCCCACTTTACTTTCTCACTCAGGTAAAATGGGATTTTTTAAGACTTCCTCAGAATGGGAGTGGAAGTGGAACTGCCCTGCACCAGATCCTGCTCAGTAGATGGTCCTGGATGGATTCTGCTTTTCCTGACCCAGGGCCATGAAACGGAACTGGAAGTGTCCTGTACCAGATCCTGCGCAGTAGATGGTCCTGGATGGTTTTCCTGACCCAGTGCCATGAAGTGGCCCCTTTAAGAGGCACTTCCAGCCGTGGGCTCCAGAGGGCAGAGCTTTGCCTTCCATGTCCCCTTTTCTTGTTGCTGCAGAGGACTTTTTAACGAGGGCTGCTTTTTTTTTTAGTTGCATCGGATCGCCCAGGATGTGGGGCGCGGAGTCGTGCTGCGCTCGGGTCCGCGCTCCTGGAGGCGCGTTCTGGGGAAGAGGAACCGAGGAGAAGCCGCTTGGTGCTGCTCGGGGCGGGAGGGAGGTGGAGGTAATGATGGCTTGAGAAGCTGCTTTTTAAAAACGCCGCAGCTACCATGAATTTTCGCCCCCGCTTTCTCTTCTTCTCTCCGCCTGGACAACAACAGCGAGGAGCTCTGAGAACATGGTGAAGATGGCAGATCCAAGATCGCTGGAGGTCCATGAGCTTTCACAGCGCTGTTGCAGCTCCAAGAGCTGAACCCTGAGCAGATCAGCTCGTCCACTTTCACAGCTCCTGGCTGTTTTTGCGTTCGGATGCTTCATCCCAGAATGAAACCCAGCCACTGCTAGTGTTCTTCTCTGCAGCACACGTGGAGAGAAAGAAAGAGAGAAAAAAATCAGATCGAGTAATTCAGAGAAGCACGGATATGCAGTGTTGGCGTTTTAATTTGCAGCAAAATTAAGGCAGGACTGGGTCGGAATCGAGGAGCCGAGGAACCCGTCCATTGATGGAATGCGAGGTGACCCTGCTGCAGCTGCTGCTTGAACCGTGTCGTCTGAAAGTCCAGCACACACAGAGAGCCCGGAGAAGCTGGAGGAAGCATGGCAGAGGGAGAGGAGGTGCCTGGAGCCTCAGACCTGGACATAGACCCGGACTTCGAGCCCCAGAAGAGGCCGCGCTCATGCACCTGGCCGCTGCCTCGACCCGAGTCCAGCGCGGGCAAAGCAGAACCAAGCGAGGCGGACATTATCCCGGAGGAGGAGGATGATGAAGACGCCCCGGACCGCCATGTGGTCAGCAGCAGCACTCACGCAGCAGACGTACAGAGCTGCCCACAGGGCGAGCAGAAAACCAGCAGCCCTGCTGCACCCACGGCCCTGGGTCTTGCTGCCGCTGCTTCTGCTTCTGCTGCCGTTCCCCCTGACAAAGGCACGCACGACCCCCCCGTTAGTGGCCAGACTCTGCCCCCCGCAGGCAGCGACTCCAGCCTGGGCAGCCTTGGGCCTCAGCAGCCCAGGAAATCATCCGCCCGCAGAAATGCATGGGGCAACTACTCTTATGCAGATCTCATCACCCAAGCCATCGAGAGCTCTCCCGAGAAAAGACTGACCCTGGCCCAGATCTATGACTGGATGGTCAGATCTGTGCCATACTTCAAGGACAAAGGTGACAGCAACAGCTCTGCAGGGTGGAAGGTAGGTCCACTGCACCTAGAGCATTACATCTTGAGATTTAGTGGATTTGTATTGTTACAACTACAACCACTACTGTAACTACTTCATCCACTCAGTTAATGGAATGTACTATCATTGATCTCATGTGGGGTAATATCAGTGTTTATACCAGGCAAGTGAGTTACTAATAGGGTTGTGGGGTTTGCTGATTAACTGGGTGATGTCAGGGATACGCCACAGGGCGTTTTAGTACCGGCAGATAAATAGAGCAAGGTTGCAAATGATAAACCCCCCCCCCTTTATTTCGTTTGTTCAGACCAGTATACTTGTATCTCAGACTAACATATGAGTGATGTAAGCTTATAGGCAGAAGCAGCAGAAATATAGCTCCGTTGGAGAGAACAGTTCCCTACGGAGATGTAGGCTGATGATCAGTATGATAAAGAAAAGCAGCTCTGGTCTGATCTTTCAGTTGGCTTCTGCAGTGGAAAAAATTAAAAATCCCTCCATTAGAGGGATGCAATGAACAACTGTTTTGATAACATGCCAGTTATTTCTTTGACTATTTGATAAATTGAATGAAAACCCAAAAATTACATTTCTAACAAAAAACAAATGTTATTCCAAGTGGACAGTATTAACACACATTACACAACTAAATGCATAACGTACTCTGTATAACATGTGCAAAGATAAATACTCATTTACTAAAGTGCACAAACAACATGGGCTTTGGAGGTAGATTGTTTTTGCAGTAGTACTTTCTCACATACTCTTTCACACACTCTCTATTTCTCTCACACTCACTGTTTCACACTCACTCTCTCTCACACACACACACACACACACACACACACACACACACACACCCTCTCTATTTCTACAGGAAACGTTAACCAGCTAGATAGATACGCTTGTCATGCAATATTGACTTAATAGACCATTCAAACGATTTCTCACATCAAAATGCAATGTATACTTTGGTTCTAAACTCATTTAGACCCAAGCTATGACCCCCCCTCATCTGTGTCTCCATCAGTTTTTCATTTTCTCTCGTTAATGCAATGCTCTCGTGGTTGTGACGTAGCCAGCAGCTCCGCAAGACAGCATGCAACAACATAGACCCAATAAATCAATAGTAAAATTCATTGTTATTATTAATTAGATTTCACATATTAACTCTTAGAGCCGTTCTTCATTGTAGGTGTTCATCAGCAAAAGGCGATAATAGATGCAATAGCAATATCAGTATAACTTTGAGAACAAGGCACAGGAGGTGAAAGCATGTCACTTTATCACTTATATCATTTATACTTCATCAGTCTCCAGCTTGAGCTCAGGTATCCATGCCATGTATTGCATATACATCTTTATCCAGTTTTGTGTAACTCAGACTTTGGCAGGTGCCTTTTTTCCCCACCGTTATGCACATGGCTTTGCAACAACCTTTCGCTGCACATGGTGCTCTCATTTTTGTTTGATTTCAGGGATTTGCTTGGCTGGGAAAAGCAATTTATCCAACATGGAATCAAGCCTAGTGAATACTCGTGGCTTGGCTGGATTTGAATTAGAGGCAGACCTCTGGAAATCCGTTTGCAATCCTGCAGTTTTGAGGGCAGGAAAGAGGGGAAATCATACATTACAGTCAATGAAATTATGCTGAGCACAGATTTGTTTTTAAATAGGAGGGAAACATTAGGAACTTTCTTGCAACCACACATTTCTCAATTGTGTTATTTGTCAGGAAGAGTTATCATTGTGGAATACATTGAATCAGCATTGCCTTTAAGACAATCGGAGGTTTATATGAAGATTTTTTTTTGCCACTTGTTATTCTTATTTCTTATTTTCTAATTTTTTTTGGCTGTAGAGACACATACCCTGGCGTTGAGGCAGTATTTATCAGCTGCATGTGCCACAGAGCTTTTACATCTGCCTGCATCTGATTTGAGGGGGGAGGGAAGGAAAAGAAAAGCCATGAGGATTTTTTTTTTTGTGATTGGTGCAAGCACTGTGATTGGTTGTTTCGACCCCACCTCTGTTTCCTATTGGCTGGTGGCTTCAGCATAGGAATCAATCAGCTGACTGGAAACTATGTAGGTCAGTGTGTAGCAGAATGTGAGGAGCTGGGTGTTTGACTCTGAGATCGAGCTTTGTGTAAACTGGCGGCACTCCAGTCCTCTTCTGAGTGGTGCTTTGCTGAAAAGGGACGGCAGTATGGCTTCAGGAGGATGGGGGAGGGAAGCTCTAGAGCTTTCGGCCCATTATTAGAGTCATTTTATTTATATCTAGTATTCTTTTTTGAATAGAGTGGAAGGGGAGGCAACGGCACAAAATTTCCAACAGGAATTTTTCAGCAGTCAGTCGTATTTGTGAACGGACAAATCCAGAAAAGCAAATCTAAATGCTGCACTGTTAACTAACAACTTTTTATTGATGAGATTAAAACTGGAGTGGTACATTTCAGGCCAAGTATCTGTGTTTATGTAAAAAGTACTGTATACTGTATTTCTTCCTTTGCAGATTAAACTATTTAAAATATGCACAAACTAGTATGCTGCCTAGAATTCAATCTCAATACAGTCTTAAAACACAACTCTAAGTACAATAAAAAAAAAATCTGAGCATTGGACTGCTATCTAGTAAGTTTATTACGCGGGTTTCTTGTTATATTTACCTTTAACTGTAACAAGGAGGCTGAAAAATATACTTACTAGATAGCAGTATAATACTCAGTGTTTTATTGTACTTAATGGTTTGACCAAAATCAGCTTTGCACGATTTTCCGTCATGCTTGGTGGAAACACGTTTGGTTTTGCTTCTTTAGTTTAGAACTGCCTCTGCAAGTCTAACATTGCTGAAAGCTAGAAGTCAGTAGTCACTTTGATTAATACATCCACAAAAATGTCTTAGCTAGCTGTTGAGAAAAGGTGGATTTCTGTGGGCATGTTTGCAGTCTTGTTGCTCTTGAAATTCTTTCTGAACAATTTGCACAATGACAGTTGGCACATGTTCTATTTATTCTCCACTGAACATATCCAGATACGTTTAATCCATAGTTTACATACGTATACTGTTATACTGCTTATACTTGTGTATATTTGTCAAATTATTCTATAATTCTAGTTTTTTATTCTATTTTCTATTTTCTACCTTCTGCCCTGTCTCGGGAACCATTCAGATTTACATTTCACTACACATTGTATGTGTATAACTGTGTGACAAGCATCTTGAATCTTGAACACTCCAGCCAAAATAATAACCATCCAAATATTTAATATTTATATTTAATCCAAATATTTAATATTTAATCCAAACATTTTACTACATTTACTCACATTGTACTGTGGTGCCTCCTCTCTAGAGTGTAATTTTCTCATTTTAAAGACTACGACAACCTCCTTCTGATGATGCGTCTTGAAAGTGGCAGGAACTTTTGAAAAACTGAATGTCTTTTTGCAGCCGTAGATCTCTAGTAATTGTAACTCCAGTTTTTTGTAACTCCAAGTTTTTCTTAGCACAGTAATGCTGTAGTTGCATGCCAAAGTTAAATGACACATTTTGTTGGTTTTCTTACCACCTCTACAAATGAAGGGCTCTACAAGCTAAAGTTACCTCAAGATACCTCAATTTGTTTTTTGTGTAGTGTAAAAAACATGTCTCTGGTTTCGTTAAAATATATATATATATATATATATATATTCTATTAATACTACTTTGACAATTGAGGAAAAAGTCACAATAATGTTATCTTGCTACTTTTTAGCAGCCCACACGTGGCTAGGCTGGCGGTCTGGATTTGTTGTTGAAAGAGATTCCTTATTGGGTTTTTTTGTTTGTTTTTTGTTTTCTGTTTTTTTGTTTGTTGTTTTTGTTAAAGTAGTGACTTTCACTCTAAAATTAAATGTCTTCCAGAGCGACTGTTCACCAGTGTAGAAAAAAACTTTGTGTTACTTTGTTTCAGGAATTTATCTTAAGCCTCGCCCATAATACTGAGCTACTGTAGGAGAAAAGTAAAACCTGAAATAGGATACAATAATACTTTTGTGGATTAACATTATAGCTCTTTAGGCTGCAGCATAATTTACCTGGTTTAAAATGAACACGTGAGCATGTAGGTATTTATACTTTCCAGATGGATTGTGTATGAATAGTTTCCCCATTATGAGCTAATGGTATTTTTTTTTTCTTGTGAAATGTTGACTGAATGAGTACTTTTAAAGTAATGTACACTGTGAGCTGTGCGTCCTGAGGGAGTAGTTGTATTTGGTTTGTCAGAACACCAGCGTGGAGAGAACGCCGTTATTTTCTGACTGTTCTGTCTACAGTTGGATTTTTTTTTTTGGCAGCTGGTTAAAGGTAACGTTGGGCTTCTGAGAAATGCTTAGTCAGATTTCATTGCATATCATCCTTGTGCAAAAAAAAAAAAAAAAAAATACTCAATCTCAATTTTGGAGCTTGTCTATGAATTTATATGAATTTCATACAATATGAAGGGCAGTTTGTGTTCAAATACAGCAAAAATAAAAAACAAAAAAAATGGAGTGATGGTATCTATCCTTTGTTTTAAGAAAATGCTCCCAGATTTTTCTCAAAACAGCTCTTGATGATAGGAGGATGTAGTTCGCTCAGTCTGCATTAAGAACAGCAGTGTCCTTAATGACATCACAGCTCGCCTCAACCCGAGGCTCAAATCCCTGCATTTTCACCAAATTAACGTTTACAATAAAACAACATAACTTAATACACTAAATTGCCTTGTTTTAATTTTAAAATATTTTAAAGAGAATATTAGTCAAAAATATATATATTCACAATGTGTGCCTACATAAGGCCAATGGGGGAAAATAATTTTGGCAGTTGATAGTTTTGGTGGAAGAAGTATTTGCTAAAGAGTACAAAAAAGAACCCTTAAGAAAATGTGTAGAATGGATTGGGCAGTGGTCACTTAAAACTTGAAAGGAAGACATTCTGGGAAACTTGATTATCCAAGTCCACACAAGTCACTTTCTGATTCATCCCTGATAAAACCCACTAACTGTCCTTGGACCGTGACTGATGTTTCACAAGCTCAGAGAAGAAGGCATGTTGAGAAACGTCCTTTACTTCTTTTTGAGCTCTCAGATCTGTTTCTTTCATGCTCACATGGGTGTGACCCCATAGGTTGAACTCACTCTATTCACTTTGAGAATATAAATGAAAAAACTACAATGGAAATGTTTGACAGTGTTTTGTTTTCAATGTTCAACACAGTAAGTTCCAGTTCTGTTGATTTCTTCACAAAACGTGAAGGGGCAGCTGTCATTATGAAATGGTGTAAAATTTACATTAGATATCGGCCCCACATTCTTTTTATTATGTTTAATTTTTTTCTTCCTCCGATCCCTACTACCTGTCTTGTGTCTTTTGGAAATGCTTCTTCTTTTTCCTCCAAACATACCTTTAGTGATTATAGCCAGAGAGCTCTGTTTTTGTTTCACCAGACTGTGGATAACGCTTGATTCCAAAACGCCTGTGATTTGTCTTTAGTGGTGTGTTGCATTGCTTCAGACTTTTGTCCGAAGCTCAGAGTTAAGGTTGTACAACACTGCCACTGTGGACCAGTTGACCTCTGAGCCAGCTAAATTTTCATGTAGGTCCTTGGAAGTGATTTGGGGGTTTTGCTTTGCATACAGGTTTGTCAGAGACTTTCCGTGTCCTCCAGATCTTTTCTTGACCTCAACAGTCCCCTTTAACTTCCATTACTTAAACATTCTCACCGTCTGAAATACTGTATCTTTTATAGTCCTCTCTTTCTACGTAATAGTCACATGGCTTTAGTTTTAAATCACCAGTCATTGGCTTAGATGTCCTTGTAAGCACAACACCCTGAGACCCTGTAGCATTGTTAGGCCTTGGAATCTTCTACATCTGATTTTAGATTAAGGCCTATCGAGTCAAAAAGTCTCTGAGACCCTACCAAAAAAATGGACTGAAATGTTGGACAAACTTTTGCACATGCCACATTTTATTCATTTCTTTCTTTCAATATATTAAATTCTGCAGATTTTTAAAAATGTTTTTATAATTTTGTAAATAATATTGCCCTTGTTACCTAAGCCTCACTCTGTTCTATAATTTTGGTTGTGGAACACTTCTGGTTGCTTTGACGCTCTCGCTACTCCCAGTGTGAACACAGGGATTATGTGGCTCAACAACATTAACAGTGGGAACACTGCAGTAGATTATGATGACTATTTCATGGACAAACACTGATGACATATACGGAAAAAAAAAAAATCTAAATTCTGCAAGAATACTGTTTTGCTATCAAATAACTAGATACAGATCATGAGACTATCATTTATTTCCTAAATGAGCAGTTCTCAGCAATGAGCAGCAGCACATCTTGAGCGCTGTGGGATTAGAGTAAAGTTAAAGTCTGGGCAATTTCGTAGTAATTAGTGATTAATTATTGATGTGGTGAATCCTCTGATTATTTATGACATGTCTGTGTTTGCGTACGGGGCGGAAAAAAAGCAAAAAAATAAAAAGACTAAGGTGTCTGAAGTTCTTGGTGAAGTACATAACATCTTGTTAAAATAGGAGAGAACTGTATAGTAACTTTAGCACCATAGCCTGCAAAACGGTGTTGGTAAATGGATTCGTTAACATTACCGATTTATAATAGGGCTTGTCTTAACACAATTATATGTGCAACTATAACAAACTTGGTATGGCTATTTACTTACAAGTGACTTATGGATGATGCTGTCAAATGGGAGGTATCAGCAGAGCTATACGATAGCCTTCTTTAGCCTGACACATTTCACACTATAAAAAGTTACCACCAGTGTCATTATTAGTGGTCATATATAACATAACATGGGCTAGTTCCATTCTTTTCATGCTGAAAAGTCCTTATCATAAATCTGTGTAAATATCATACAGTGAGTCATTTTGCAGTTTCTTTGAAGTACACAGTTTTATTCAGTCGCCGCAAAGATACCGGTCAACATACCCATTTGCTTTGCAGCCTGCAAGGCAAAGCATTCCGAACAAACTTGTAGCCACCTATTTCATCTATCTCAGAACATCCACAGCATTCGATAGCATTGTTGGCAGGGCAGCCGAAGCACATTTTGATGCTCTCACAGCTTCCTCTATGAATATAGTGTTAAAAACCAATATATGGGACTCAGATTAGTTGTTAAATCCAGTCAGTTTTCCTGGCCTGCTTAGCTAAGTAAAAAAAAAAGAAAACTGCTTACGCATGTTAAGAATGAGATGAGAGGTGTGTTCTCCTCTGAGAACAGTAAGTTCCCTGTGGATTAAATCCAGTAATTGGCTTGAAGCAAAGGCTTTATTTGAAATGTCACCAGCCCAGCCCATTCACTCTTTAAGAAGCATGGGCAAGGTCAGAGATCACAGTGCAGAACTTATCACAGAACTTAAAATAAGTTGCTGTGGTAAAATAGATTGGATCTGAGTGCTATGCAAAGAGTAAAAAAGTTGTAAGAAATGCTGTAATTTACTTAGGTGTGGTTGTGTTGCAAAAAAGCATTTATAATTCATCATTTATTCTTACATGACAGTTTCCCCATCCTCTTGTTTGTCCCTTAAAACTTAAAACTGGCTGTTTTTGTTACTGTGCCCTTAAAATGATATATGTAAATGATCTCCTTTCTCCCAATGGCTGCCCTGTATTGCAGCTCATTCAAAACGTATCACAGGACTGAAACAACTTCATCATGAATTGGTGGGGCTAAAATATGTTGAAAGACATTGCGGTCTGTAACAGTATAATTGCAGTATTAATATTTTGGTCAAATTGTGCAGCTTTAGTCTCATTTATCTCATTCTTTTGTTCCATTTTCTGCATATGGTATTACAAAAGCTTACTCTTTTATAAAGGTGAATTTATATTGCAGTAAAATGACAAAATATTGCTGCAATATGATAAATGAAATGTAATATCTAGGATGCTTAGAGATATTTTAGGTGATGTTAACTGACTGCCTTTTCACCAAAAATGTCCAGTTTGTTAAATCCAAAATTTAATTTCTTATTCTCATACACTAATATGAGGTCTTTTAAAACTCCTGCCATACAGTTTGGCCCAAACGCATAACCTTCGGCCTTCTTGATCTAGCCACTTTGTTCAATATGCCAGTTTCTGTATCAGCCTGTAAATGCTTTTGCCATATTTTCAAGATGATTTTGAGTTTTGGGACCAACATCTATACTCTCCTGTTTCCACAGAACTCCATCCGACATAACTTGTCACTCCACAGCCGATTTGTCAGGGTCCAAAACGAAGGAACAGGAAAGAGCTCCTGGTGGATGGTCAACCCAGACGGGGGGAAGGGTGGCAAAGTCCCTCGCCGACGTGCTGTTTCCATGGACAATAGCAACAAGCTCATCAAGAGTGCCCGTGGCCGTGCAGCGAAGAAGAAAGCTGCTCTTCAGGCTGCTCAGGATGGGAGCTCCGAGAGCTCCTCTAGCCAGTCCAAATGGACTGGGAGTCCCACCTCGCGCAGCAGTGATGAGCTTGACACCTGGACAGACTTCCGCTCCCGCACTAACTCCAGCGCCAGCACCATAAGTGGCCGACTCTCTCCTATTTTGGCTAACCTGGAAGTAGACGAGGCTCCTGATGATGACTCGCCCCTCTCTCCCATGTTATACTCCAGTCCAAGCAGCATGTCTCCTTCTACTGGTCTGACGGAGCTTCCCCGGTTAGCCGATCTTGCAGGTACCATGAATCTTAACGATGGGCTTTCTGACAACCTAATGGATGACTTGCTCGACAACATCAGTCTAACGGCTTCACAGTCTCCAGGCCAAGATGACAATGGTGCCAGCCTACAAGGAAGCCCCGTGTTTACCTTTGGCTGTTCTGGCAGCAGTCTTGGGGTTCCCTCCGGCAGCTATGGTCCCAACTCCATGTTCAGTGCATCGGCCGTCACTGGTCTTCGCCAGTCGCCCATGCAAACCATCCAGGAGAACAAGCAGGCCACCTTTCACTTCAGCAAGCAAAGCCTCCAGGATCTGCTCAGCACTGAGCCACACAGCCACAGCGATGTCCTGCTCACCCAGTCTGACCCGTTGATGTCACAAGCCAGTGCCTCCATCTCCTCTCAGAGCTCCCGCCGCAGTGCCCTACAAGCTGGGTCTGGAGGGCAAGCTGGACTCAAGAAGTCCTCACTATCTGGATGGCGAGTGAATGGAATCTTAGGGTCAACAAGTGAGTCAGACTACCAAAGCTTGATCAAACAGCATCTCCAACAGTCTCCGTCCAGGAGCACATCTATGCAGCTCAGCTCTTCTGATTCCTTGTTGTCAGGTCTCAATGGTATTGTTCCCTTTGTCCAGTCTACATCTCAGGACCGATTGTCCACTGACCTGGATCTCGAAGCTTTCAGTGGTAGTCTTGATTGTGACATGGACACCATAATCCGGAATGACCTGATGGATGCAGAGGGCTTGGAGTTCAGCTTTGATTCTCACCTAATTTCCAGTCAGAATGCGAACCTGAATTCAGGGAGTCTTTCAAGCACCAAACAAACCTCTTCCCAAAGCTGGGTACCAGGCTGACCAGCTGAGCACCTGGATTGTAACCACAGGGCAGAAGAAAGCTTAAGACACTGTCCTGTCCTTTCAAACGTTGTCCAGAGCGAAGGAAGTGTACAGAATGCTGTAGAGATGCTATTAAAAACTACTGGAATGAGTTTAATTCAATTTACTTACTTACACAGTTGATGTTGTGATGGTTTTTGTGGCCATGTTTTATGAATTGCCATGATGTAGGCCTGAATACGATGGACAACCTGATGACCTTTGTAAAGTTTGTAAAGAAGTCTAGAAGAGCTTGGAGTGTGGCGTTGTCATCAAGGACAAGATCTAAAGGGACCCAACAGAAGAAAGACTGTACTGCAGCTGAAATATTCTCTGAAGATTTCTGTTTAATAAAGACAAACAAGAGTTAGGTCTAGAGAGGAATTTCACAGTTAGGTTTAGATGATTTGTAACCATTAGGGCTGGGCGATATATTAAATATGCTTGATATCATGACTTGTTCTATGTGAGATGTAGTAAGTGGCTATATTGCAAACACCAAGTAGAAATTCTTTTTTTTTTTTTTTAACCGCTGGCATAAGACTCGCCCACCCTTCCATGCCACTCTCCTGAGTGAGTGTGTATGAGATGTAAGTAGGTGAGATGTATGCTTTTGTATCTGGAGGGAACGGGGTGATTTCATCTCCCTTTTTGCATACAAGTGTAAAATTGTGGAGGAACCACCAAAAAATATAAACAAGGCTGTTTAAATGCAGACATGTCTCATCATACTAATGTGACTGTATACATCAAAGGGTTAAATTGAGTATTTATGAAGTGTTTTAGAGGAGATTTCAAAATATCGAGATAAATATTGTGATATTTATTGGCAATATCGCCCAGCCCTGTATTTTAGGAGGTCTTCACATCACTGGCCATCACATTGATAGAAACACTTGTCTTCTGCCAAACCAGTCATTATTATGTAGATTGATGACCTGTTTACAACGTAAACTCCAGAGAATGTTACTGTTGTTGTCTTCAAAATGATTTTGTTCAGCCTTCATAGTCATTTGTAAACAAGAAAAAGGGAAGAAAGGAACTGTGTGTGTGATACATCCCTGACTCCTTGCACAGAACAGTGAAATAAGACCAGTTGATGAGCTATTTAATGTGATGTATAAACACTCTGTTCTTTCTCTGGTGCACTGCATTAATGTTCTTTTAAACCTGTCAAGAAAAGTGCTTTTTATTCAGCTCGAAGTACTTGATCCTGTCCATTTTTATCATCACCTCCATTCTGACCTCACCTGAAAGCCTGACCGTTTTAAAGTAGTTTTTGTGATGTGTGTGTTGAAATGCTTAGCGTATTTATTTCAGGGGTTAGAAACTGTTACAGGTTAGGTTTCTGAACACTGATTAAAGGCCACTCCACGATTGTGTATAGTTGGAAAACCACCATTTATAAGCTCATAAAGCTGCAAAGGCACATTTTAGCCTTTTCTTTGTACATATCTGCACACTGGGTGGTGCTTTCGAAAGAGCGTCGTTTCTGCTCTAATGGCAATATGCAGCAAGGATCTTCACTTCGCACATGAGAGGCAGACCCATTTTAGTGTTCTAGACAAGGTAGGATGCGTACATGGACTGTATTTTAGCTAGTTTGTTGAACATGCACAGCAACCAAAGTAGTTGACCAACAGTGAGGCTACTGTTTGTATGTTCAGAAGTAGTGCCATTCAGGGACCCCTGTCACTTGTTACCATGGCAGATTTGCAATCGTTCCTTCGTCATGGTTGAATGTATCTTTGTTGAAACCTGTTTCAGACCCCAGAATCTCCCAGTAGCATCTCCCGCACTGATGTACAGTCTTTTCATGACTTGTGTTGAGTTTGAGTGGCTAGTCATTGTTTACATAATTCCACTGTGCTATTAAAACCATACACAGTATTGTAATTCGCTAACCACAACTTATTCAGAGACCTTTTTTTAATTTACAGCCCTTTGGAAACTGTGTCCTGGGTTCGTTTTTATGTTCTTAATGCATCAAGAGAAAATTCAGAAGAATGCAAATTAGAAAAGTGAACATTTTTATATGTCACATTCCCTATATGCCATGACTCGCTGTATTGAACCTATTTATCAGTAGATACACTTAGATGAAGTGTTTGCTGAAATATCCCTGTGCATTTCAATTTTGAAAAAGTTAGGTAGTACAAGATATGGTGCATGTAAATAAAGCTTTGTACAGCACTATGATTATCTTGGGTCCTTGTTGTCTTTCAGTAAAGGGAAAAAAAAAAAAACAATGGGGTTCTCCTGGAGGTCCAGAGCACAGCACAGGCTGACATTTACCATCATCTGATGTAACTAATTATCCCATAATTTACTTAATAACTATCCAATTAATTATCATGGAAAATAGTTTGAGAGCTCTGGTAAAAAAAAATATATATATATATATTTATCTTGTATATGTTACCACATTTGTAGCTAAACATTTTCTGGACAAGTGTACTGCAAAATGAGTATTAAGAAGGTAGATTCTATTTACTAGTCATGAGTGGGTTCATCTGAAAAGATGCTGTGTTCAAGGTATTGCTGTGTTCCAGCTATTGTTATTCTGTGGAAATTTGAAGGTTTGTATTACAATGATCTGCAAACACAGGGGGTGCTTAATCAGCGAATTAAAGGCTTTTTAACCATGAGAAAGGCCTTGGCTGGCAAACATCCACATAATTGTATCTGTTTGATCTTGCTGGCTAAGCCTATCTATAGTTAATGAAGGAACACACATTGGCATGCTTAATTAAAAACCTTGCCTGTACTCTCTAGACTGACACAACTGAAAATGTTTATGGACTTTTTTTCTGTTGTAGTCAGCATTTGGAGTTAAATATAGCATTTTGAAACCTAGGCGAAAAGTTAAAGGTGAGGTATTCTTGTTCTTGTGGCCAGCATACACAAATAATACTGAATTCTGCATATATTCACACTTTTTTTTATTTTCAGGCCTGTTATAATTTGTCATTTGATTCTTTATCATCTTGCTTTTTGACCAATGTCAGTGAACACTGCCTTGTAATTCGGTACACTGATGTGACCTTGCTTTTCATCCTTTCTGTACCTAGTCATGTCTTTGTGTCCTCCTGTGTGTTGTCCTGTTGCTCTGGCCATCAGCGTGTATGTACCCTGCTCTTTTACATCGCCCTTTCTTCTGTGATTAAAAGCAGTTGTGGTTATCTGAGATTCCATGCAGTGTACATCATTATTTGTTGTTAACAGCTGAGATCAGTAGTACACTATATGGACAAAGGTATTGGGACACACTTGTTTTTCAGGGTTTGGGCTAGGACACTTACTTCCTGTGAAGGGCAGTCTTAATGCTTCAGCATACAGAGACATTTTGGACAACGCCATGCTTCCAACTTTGTGGACACAGTTTGGGAAAGAACTTTTTCTATTCCAGCATGACTGTGCTGCAGTGAACAAAGCAAGCTCCATAAAGACATAGTTGGATGAGTTCAGTGTGGAAGAACTTGACTGGCCCGCACAGAGCCCTGAC
>JBBPCZ010000001.1:32598473-32614899 GCA_037974445.1 Brycinus macrolepidotus
TTAACTTGTAATCCCCCCTTTTTACCCTCACTGTTGATCTGTCTGAGTGCTGCTGTTCTGTTGTGTTCTATGTTGCATCGATGGTCCAGGAGGACGATATTTCGTCTCACTGTGTACTATATGTATACGGTACTATATGTATACTTACTTACTTACTTACATAGTGTCTGACTAGAATAAAAAGACACCCACAGCCTGATGTTAATCTAGAATGAGGTTGGTTTGAAACACTGTAATGGAAATAACACTCCTAAAGGTATAGTTCGCTGAAAAATATAATTTACAGTTTTTCCCCTTTACCCTAAAAGTAATCACTGAGCCAGAGCATGTTTGATGTCTGACGTTTACTTCTTTAGTTTTGCAATTATCTACAATGCTAATGCAGCCAAAAACAGTGAAAGTGTATACCTCAACCACTAGCATCCTGCAGACTGTGTGCCTGTGTCATTATACACTTTCTTCTAAAAGTGTTAGTTTAAATAGATTTGCTTTTGTGAGTTCTGATGTTATATGACATATTGTGGTTTTATAAATGTTCTTGAAAGTACAGACAAAAATCAGGCTCGAAGATGCCTACTATTCTGTAGCTATACAATATACTTTGGAACATTTTAAGATTTAAAGTTGTCCACTTTTAAAGTAGAGCACAGGTCCCAATCAAATTAAAGATTCTAACTTCAGGCTACATTTGCAGCATTTAACAGGCACTCTTATGCAGAGTAACTTACAAAAAGTGTTTTGTTGTTTTGTCATCCACAGCTGGTACAAATAGGATGGACCTTTGTTCAAAAAACCGTCAAAAGCCTTTGAACTACGATACAGCTAAAAACCAACATCAGTGTTGATACCTAGAAAGCAAGACGCAATACAGACAAAAGATATTACATAAATGCAGTACAACACATTTTATTAAAGTGTTGAGTGCCTAGTTCATATTTGAGGATAGCGAGGGAAATGACAAACTATATTTGAGGGAAAGGGAAAATTGTGTAAATAAGATTTCTTTGCTAAACAGTTTTATGAACTACAGTCGACCTCCGAAATTCACAGGAGTTATGTTCCAAGAGCACCCACGAATTGTGAAAAACCACGAATTTGTGATGTGGTAAAAAATGCCTATAAATGCCTATTTTTATAGTCTCAACCCTAAATACGCCACCAGATATGCTCGCAAAACACTTTAATTTCATTTTAAACTCAGTTTAATACATTACCCTTAAAAAAAAAATGTAGAGGTAAACCCGTATACGTACTGTACAGCGTACACTCCTTGAGTGCAAGGATGTAAAATACCGATGTTACCCCTATATATACTGTATATTTTTAATTCATGCAAACGCGTTTTCTTTGGTATGGGCTGTCGTTTTCTTTGGTATAAGCAGGGTAAAAACAGTCATAATTTAATTTCAATTATTAGTTAGATTCAAAGAAAAAATCCGCGAATGACTGAGGCCGCGAACTCTGAACCGCAACTTCGCAGGGGTCGACTGTATACCTTTAAATGCTTGATTAGAAAAGCAGTCAGTACACTGTTGTGACCAAATACTTTTCTCTCTTTGTTTTATCAGGGCTGTTTGGATCAGCATCAAAAGTCCCCTTACACTCTGTAAAATTAGAGCAATTCCAACCTGAACTCCAGCACCTGCTGTCACATTACAACATACAGTACAATACACAGTCCATCAAGACTTCTGCTGATCAGATGGAACTCTTCATCATGGTGAGGCCAAACATTTATAGTTCACATTATAGTTCTCATACTAAGAACACATCATGACAGAAGTATATCATCAACGCTGGAATGAAACCTTGTATTTTTTTTTTTTTTTTTTTTTGAAAATGCCAGCTTCTGTTTACACTGTGTTAAAATATCATGATTAATGGACCAGTATAAATTATCTAAAAATTACAGAATAAAAGCTTATTACATTATTTTACTTTGAACTTCTGTTAAGTTACTTTGTTGGAGATACAAGATTTTGTTCTGACCGTGACAATATATATATGGGGGGCAGGTGTTACTTAGCTTTAAGTTATTTATTTTTTTGCTTTAGGTCAACCAAGAGTTCAGAAGCATCTTCAAAAGTCAGAATTTGATGAATACCTTTCTGCAGTATGATAGCACTGAGGCCATAGAGAGGAAGTGGGGGAGGAAGACCCCAAACATGACTCTCATAAAAGAATCCAATTGGATTTCCCATGTCCAGGTGTGTGATTGACCATGTACAGTATCCCTTATATGTATACTACTTCATCTTATGGCTCACTGTCTGTGATCTCTTTGTTAAAGGTTCTGCACATTGAGCTATTTAATAATGATGTGGAATTGGGTGGCTCTTGTCTAAATATTCGGTTGTAATGTTTTTTGTGTTTTCTTAATTCAAAAAGGTGAAACCAAAGAGAGATCCCTGGCAACAGAAACAAATGTCCAAACTGAAAGAGATGAGATGTGTGGATGAATTCCTTCAGATGCACAGTAGGTTCTGTGAGGTGAATAACTAACTGGGCTTCAGATGGCACACACATTTCAATTTATGGAAATTTAAGGCAGTTAAAGTTTTTCAGTCCTCGAATTCCGTGTCATACTGTGTGGGCTCTGTTTTGTTTTTGTTTAAGGAGTCAGATGCCCAGAGAGTAATTGAAATCCTGAAGCAACAAGCAACTTTTGTCTTTGAGCCAGAATCCATCGTCACCTCAAAGCTGACAGCAGCTTCAGCCTCTAACTTATGGAGAAACATTTATAACATCTCACATCTTTCTGAGGCAAGACACTGGTTGATTTCTGAAAGTAGTTCTTTTGGTTGATGCTGTAGTTATGATTAACCCCACCTTTTCCATTCAATTCAAATGATTTGAACATTTCAGGAATCAAGGGCCAAAGTGTCTGAGCAAGAAAAGCAGAAAAAAACTGGAAAGAAAAATCAATGGTAACATTTACAGTCTTTCAGAACATTTACAGTCCTTCACAATTCGTCCTAGAAATTTTACTTAAATTTCAGCAATAATGGTTAAGATGTAATCTAAGCCAATCAAAGTGGTTTGCTGTGACATGCACCATTCAAACCAAGTGGGAATTTGTTTCCAGCAGTGGTGATAGGAACCAGGCATCTGAAGAGTTAAATGCCTCTAACAAAACAAGGTTTTTATCTGAAATTGTTATGAAGCGTTGCTTGACCCGTTGCTGACAAATTGTTGCTTGACCCGTGACAAATTGAGTTTAGGTGTAGTTTCCTTGGTCAAGTTGTATAGTAAATAAAATGGCTATATTTGTACTGTAGACGTTGTGACCACTGGTTCCACCATTGCAAAGAAAATATAATTGGTAAGTTTTTCTACAGTGAACCTTTTCACATCAAACTGCTCTGAATGACTTTATTCCAAGGAATGATGTATGCAGAAACTATGAACACTTGTTGTTCCCATTTAGCGTTTCTGTTATTACCAGTGCAACATGAAATCAAAACAGCGATGCTAATGTAGAAAATTATTTAGCAAATGGTATGATAATGATGTGACACTAAATTTTCAGTTACAGCAACAGCAGTAGTGCTCAGCTGCTTAGTTTGGATGAAGACCTTGAGGATGGTTCTAAAGACCCTGCTGCATCCAGAGGGGCCTACATATCTCTTTTGTATCTGCGTCACCTCAGGATCAGGGAGCTAAAGGTTGGGTGTGACCCTCTTTTTCATTTAAGTATTGTATTTTTTCTTTATCTGCTCAATATACCTGATCCATTTTAACCCCTTAAAGTTATGGACTGTGAAGTCTCTTGACACTGAGCGGATGCTCCCCTCTTGTTGCTGTAGCGTACCTGTCTGAGTATGCTGAACTACCTGCGATCTGTGGAAAGGAGGCTGGCAGTGGATACTGCGGGGCTGCAGGTGACTGAGGGTGTGCAGGTGAACAGTGCTGAAGAGACTGGCTGGATGAATGCAGCTCGAGGATGCAGCGGCACTACAGGAGGCCCCGTCTCACACCAGTACATCTCTAGCACCCCTGGTGACTACAAGGTATCAAAACAGTATGTTTCCCTGTGGGCAGAACAGGCAGGCGCTGGTTGCTGAGACTTTATTTAGTCGTCCTGTAACCGGGATGAGCTTTGTTGTTTTCTTGTTACCTGCTGTATACACTATATGGACAAAAGTACTGGGATGCCTGACCATTACACCAACAGTAATGGCATTGCTTTCAAATACATAGACTTTAATATGGAGTTGGTCCTCTCTTTTGCAGCTATAACAGCTTCCACTCTTCTTGGAAGGCTTTCCACAAGATTTTGGAGTGTTTCTGTGGGAATTTGTCCCCATTCATTCTGTAGAGCATTTATGAGGTCAGGCACTGATGTTGCACGAGAAGGCCTGGCTCACAATCACCGTTCCAAAAGTGTTGGATGGGGTTGAGGTCGGGGCTCTGTGCAGGCTAGTCAAGTTCTTCCACACCAAACTCATCCAACCATGTGTTTAGGGAGCTTGTTTTGTGCACTGGGGCACAGTCATGCTGGAATAGAAAAGGTTCTTCCCCAAACTGTGTCCACAAAGTTAGACGCATGGTGTTGTCCAAAATGTCTTGGTACGCTGAAGCATTAAGATTGCCCTTCACAGGAAGTAAGGGACCTAGCCCAAACCCTGAAAAACAAATGTGTCCCAATACCTTTGTCCATATAGTGTAGTTGCTGCACTGAAGTGTTGGAGGGTACTGCCATGGATGTGAATTAGCCATATATCACAGTTGGGAATACATAAAAAAAAATATTGAAAGAGTACTCTGTTATAATCTCTATCTGCTGTATCTGTAGCATACCACAGATCACCACGGATAAAGGATAACCACAGACAGGTTGTACATACAAAAGAACAGAAGACTTGATAGAAAAAGTATTCCTTAAATGTTCATTTACTAGTGACTTATGAAAGTCCTCTAATGTCCAATTAGAAAATATCTCCCTAGTAGCCAAGAATAGCCTGTTTGCTTTACTGTGGTTTTCCATAATTGTATATCTGCATTTTCGTTTTGTGAATACATTTTTAACATGAAGGATATTAATGCTTTGTGTTTTTGTAACCAGACAGGTAATTCTCATTATGTACAATGTTCAATCTTTTCTTAAGGTTCATTGCACAGAGTTTATGGAGTTCCCTGAGGTCGAGAATCTCTGTGACTACTACAGCACTGAGGGGCAATATATCCACGTGCAAGATCAGAGGGGCCTTTACATTGTGTATGACGCAGCTCTGATGGACATGAAGGAACTTGAAAACATGCTGCTGCTCATAGCATCCCATTGCATATGCAAAAACAGAGGTCAGAACAGGACGTCTGTACTGTCTGTGCTTATTGACTGACTCTTGAACATTTATACTGTGCATTCTCTCACTTGTAGGCAGAGGAACCATGGTTATATTAGTCTTTTATTTAGACATAATTCAACCCATTCATTAAGTGCTTTTGTATAATACTATACTTACGTTGTCATGAATCAGTGTTGTAATACTGACAGATGCTTCTAGTGGATCACTGAAATCTGGAGAGGCACTTAAAAGCTGGACTGGAGTAGATGTAGACCGAGTGGCTGTACTGCTGGACATCTGGACATGTGAGACTGCTTTCCTGGAGAACAAAATAGAGGTACTGTTGGAAAAAAGTAGCTTACGAGATGTACGAACTGCATATATGATTAACATTTTAACCTTGCCCTTATTTATGTGTTCACAGCTCTTGAATTGCTACTTTGAGGCTTATCAGCATGTTATAAACCTAGAGGAGAGGTTTAGTTTGGCTCAAGTGATTACAGACATAATGCACAGAAGGCCTTGCCTGGATTTGGAAACGGAGTACTTTGTACAAGCTTACAGGCAGGAGGTGGTCTGCCTGCAAAGCCACCAGCAACTTATTAAATCAGTTTTAAATTTTCAGGTCATTGTTTTTTTCTGCTTCAATATATCGTTAATATTATGCATAGACATGGGATGCAAGAAAGTAAATTTGCGATCTTATTTTCTTTTGGTTAGATAGATAAGCAGCGTCAATACCTTGAGCGAATATGGAGAGGGGAGCATAGGAGGAGCTGTCCTTATGAATATGGCTTCCCTTTAAACTATGTTCTGAACCAGCTAGTCTCAGTGGGTGGAAGTAGGTAAGGACTATAGTAAATTAATGGAAAAATCAAAACGATGCCATAAAAATATGTAAAAATGCGTCAGTGTGCTAGTGAATTAACATTTTTAGTTTGTGACACACTATTCTAACTGAAAAGAGTAATATTTAATAATATATGCACCCAACCCGTTGTTTACATTTTTAATGATATAACTTGGAATCATATGAAAATAATTTAATCAAATTGTCTTCAAATTTGAAATTTCATCAGGTCATTTCATGGAAAATCATAATCTAATCTAATCCTTATGAAGTCAGAAATTTACACCTCTAAAGCCTTAACACAGCTGATATAAGCCCTTTCTTCACATTTTATTATGGAAGTGCAGTACCCATGGATAATGCATTACTTTATTAGTTATATCCTCTTTGTTTATTGTTGCAGCCCAGCCCTGAAGAGTGTATATCTGTTAGAGTTACACCCATCGCTGTGCCTGGCCTCTGAGGTGTACATGACCCTGGAGCAGGCCCGTACTGAGCTGTGTGAGCTGCAGGGAGTTAGGACTGCCTCACAGAGAGCCAAGCTGGAGCACAGGATCCTGAAGCAAGCTCTGTATCACTGGGACATCATGGCCACTCCTGGAGCCTCATACAGCCTACAGATCCAGAAAGATGTGTGTCTTATTGCTCAGAATAATGTAGTACACTACCAGCCAAGTGTTTGGAAGTGTCTGCTTATCGAAGAGCTTTCCATATGTTTTCCACATATTAGAAAGCAAAATCAAAACATCAAAACTATACCACATAAAATTATGCAGTGATTTTTCATTTGCCTTGAGGAAGCTTTGTGTACATTTTCTTATTTCTTTCATATTTTTTAGTTTTGGAAATAAATTCATTAATAAGCATCCATGTGACTGTTTATATTTGCATAGGCCTTCATATCAGTTTATGTTTAGAGATTGGAAAAAAAATTTGAAGAGAAAAAAATACATTTGAAGTGTCCAGACTTTTGACTGTTACTGTATATTTGGTGCAACTGGTGGCCTAGTGGTTAGGGAATTCATCCCGAGATCAGAAGGTTGTGGATTCGAATCCCTTGACTGCTAGTGTCATCACTGAGGTACCCTTGAGCAAGGTACCGTCCCCACACACTGCTCCCCGGGCACCCCTCATTGGTGGCAGCCCACTGCTTCACTTGGTGAATGGGTTAAATGCAGAGAAAGAATTTCACATTGTTCACGCTGTGCTGTGGTGTGTTCACACATGACTATAAGGGGCCACTTTACTTATATATAATTTATGTACCACGAATATTACATTTGGAGGCTGTTTCACTGGGCATCTGTACACTGGCTGTGTTCTCTGTAGTTGTTTTCAGATGTGTTTATTGAGGACCCGGTCCTGGTCAGAGAGGTCGGCCTCTCTGTTCTGAGGTCAGCAGAGGAGAAGGAGAGGAAACAGGGCAGAGAGAGGCAGATACTTGCAGTGGAGACGTTCTCCAAGCTTCTAGAGCTCATCACCATTCGCTACCGCCTTGTTGAATCTGCCTCAGAGACTGAGCACCTGTCACAGTTGAGTCAAATTTGTGACGCAAAATTTGTTACACATTTATGAAGTAATTAATATATATTATTTTGAAAATTTGTGAAATGTATATTAATGTTGCAATCTCATTTCTTCTGTATAGAAAAGAAAGAAAAAAACACCTGTTCTGTATGCTTTTGTCTGTTCCAGTTTGTACAGAGCACTTACTCAGGAGATGGGTTTTGATGAATTCCATCTGTATAAGCGCCCAGTGCAGTTTGAATTTGCTGCAAAGAAAGAGGTCCCCAAACAGCTCCCTCTGTTCATCACGACTCTTCTCCAGGACAGTAGTTGCGTTGACAGGTAACTAAGCGAGCTTGGAGATGCTGTCAGTTCTTTCATCCTTACAAACTTTTACAACAGTAACAGCAGAACATTTGTATGAACCTCAGAGCTCATTTAATCTATCCTGAATACCCACGCCTCCTCTGCTGTTGACGTATGGTGTTCTGTATTTCCACAATCCTTCTGCTTCACAGATATTGCCCATCCAGTCTTCCTCTAGCCATCCAGGAACTTGATGAAAACCAGATGGGAAAATTCAGCTTTCAGTCTGAAAATACTGTGCTAAATGTAATGGCATAAAAACTGCTTTTCATATACTGTATGCCCTGTATCTCCTGTAAATATACTTATGCATTCTGTATGGATGTCTTTAGCTCATGAACCAGTCTAGCTTAGAGAATCTGCAAGTGGCCTTGGCCTGCCAGGTCACTCAGAAGAATGCTCTAATTGGAGCGCTGAAGCAGGCCTCAGTTTGCTACTGGGCCGACAGTTCAGTCAAATCACCACAAGCCAAAGAGTGTTTAAGTGTGATGGGAGCAAGAGACGCCTCATGTACAAGAAGCAGGTAAGTTTAAGATTACTTATATATCCACACTATATAACATTAGGTTGATTTTCCTCTATTTGGTGAGAAGATATTTCAGGTAATTTTGGACCATTTCCGTTTGTCCTTTCATCATGAAATATTCACACCCTGTCACAGGTCGAGCTAGCACTTTCAAATGATGTAAAAAACAGATAAACTGAGTTTTTGTTATTACTACTGTTACATGTTTTATGGGTAAACATGCCCCATGTGGTAACGACACAAAATGTCTGTTGATTCAGGCTTACAGGTGCCTTTGTGTCCATTCAGCTAGAGAAGACTGGCCCTCGGGATCAAATGTTGAACTCTTTTGTAAAGAAGAAGGAGCTGATGAGCACTTTGATGTCAAACCCAGTATGTAATACAAGATCTTTAATAAGATTTTTGATTCACAACTGGGCATCTGAAGTAGTTCACCAGTCTGTTTTTTTTTTCCCAAACAGGATGAGGTAGCTAAAACCAAGAGGAAACTGATTTTGGAGTTCTGTCACAAGTATGTTTGCACAGTTATGGATTTTGGTGATAACATGATAAACATTCCTCCATGAGTTAGCCCATAGCTCACTGAGAAATCATGAGTGCGATGCCACAGGAGTCTGGTTGAGCATAATTAGCCTCCTTCTCCCTATCAATCAGCGTGATGCTAGCCAGAGATTTAGCTACAGCATAACTTTTTGATTTACAATATTTATGGACCCATGAGAATAAGAATTTTCTATTTTTTTTAGATTCAGCCTGGTGATGTCTCAGTGTTGTGTGAGAGGTCAAATCATTGCCCTTTGCTGCAGTCTAACCTCACTGCTGGAGCGGTTTCCCGATATTGGCCAGACTCACTTTGTTATTGGACAAGCCAATGAGGTCAGGAGAGGCCATGAGAAGAGTTCTCAAACTGATCCCAGGTGAGGGGCCACAGAGCATGCCTGCTGTGTTGAAAATAAGATGTTTAATTGATGTGTTTAGTAACCAATGGTGTGTGTGTGTGTGTGCGCCCTGCGGTGGGCTGGCGCACTGCCCGGGGTCAGTCCCTGCCTCGTGCCCGTTGACCCCAAGATAGGCTCTGGTTACCCGCGGCCCTAGTGAGGAATAAGTGGTTACAGAAAATGAGTGAGAGAGTGAGTGTTTAGTATCCACAGTTCGTGTAACCCCTTAAACTGCAAGGGCCCACATGTAAGCCCTCGCTTCTGTTACTGCCATAACTTACTTAATTCCATAGGAGTATATAATTCATAGTAGATATTGAAAAAATGAATCATATTATTATTGGTCAGATGAAAAACATGTGTAAAGAAGTAGGATGTGAACCTAATAGATTTTAATTGTATTTGGATATTCAGAACATTTCAGCCTCGTCCCAGGCAGCTGTTGTCAGCAGATGGAATGACTCTGCTGAATCTGTGGTTTATTCCCCACTACACAGAGGTGCTCATTATGTTCAAAACACTGGAAGAGAAGGTGAGTAATCCCACATTGTAGAGATGCCTCTGTATTTCATTGTTATAAAAGAATTGTTATTTTTACACTTCTGCGTTCTCGTTATTATATCTCTCAGTTTTAGATGGTCATATTTCTAGACATATCACACTAAGAGAAGGATATAAGCATCCATACTAATACTGAGGTTAAGGTTGGTGTAGTACTAGGCAGTATGTCATCTATACTGATAGACCAGAATATTGACATTTGAGATAGTTTTATAGTTTAAGCTATCTTACATTTACACATTTGATATATATTATATATATATATATATATATTTATATATATATATATTTATATATGTTATGTCTGGTAATGTCTACAAAGTTCAAAAAGATTTCCTTTTGGTGTAATTTTAAGACCAAATCTGTCTACTATGTCAGGCTGGAATGACATTCTTTAACCATAAAGTAGCTCTCAAGCAGTGTGGATTTTTTTTTTTATTAATGCAAACTATACCGTGATACTGTGATATATTCAGAAAATGCAAAAATGTCAAAATTGTCATTTCATCAGTATCACTCTGCAGCAGATTGGTTTAGAGTTACTACATATAGTATCCCATTATTACATATAGTATCATATCCTGAGAAGGTATAGAAACAGGTGTGTGTGTGCATGTGTGTTACAGGCATGTTACCAAGCTCTTCAGCACACTCTGACGATTGTATCAGCTATTCATGACATAGTGTTCTACCTGGTGGGCCTCGCTTCACTGGGGAACCCAAAAAGTTCACTCGGCTCCAGCAGTGAACTTAAGCTCACTGCAGACTGGGGCGGATCAGAAAGCATCAGTAAGTAGGAGCAGCTTCACTCACTGAGATTTGCAGAAAGCGATGAATTGCTAAAATGTCTTTTGACCATTGTTGTCCTGTGGTCTTGCACAGGGGCTGAGTTGTGGGACATTCAGCAGCAGGTAGACTCTCTTACTGAGCCTGATAGTCCAGAGGTAGTAGGACGACTCCTCCAGCTACACAGGGAGGTGTTCTTGCTGCGCTTTGATATAGCAGTACGCAGCATGATTCTGTAAGTTTGTGATTATAGTTGTTTTTATTAGGGTCTGACATACTGGTGGGCAATATGGCAAAAATATTTTTTTTCATGATGTTACAATATGTGCAATATATAGTTTTTGTCATCAAATTTTGATATGTATTTTTTTTTTACATCTGACAAGTTGGAAAAAGAGCCAGTGCCACATTTAAGAATGCTCTCAAAAACTGTGTGCAAATAATTTTTATTCAGTGTTTCACACACCGCACTTCATGTCAAACAGGCCTTATTATTTCCTGTTTGAAATGAACCATGCTCTGGGTCAGTGTTCTTTAAGTGCTGATAAAAGCACAATATGCTCAGAAAACAGAGATATTGTATTGACAAGTAAATAAGGTAATTATCACACTAACGATAAGTATTGTCATATTGCCCAGGTCAAGTCTGACCTGTCTGAGTTTGATTTAATTCTTAGTGTCACATTTCTGAAACTCAAATAATAAGAAACTCTTAAATAATTTCATTCTAGTACCTGGGGATGAGTGAAGGTTAATACAGCTTCCCCAAATTATTTTTATTAGTTTCTTTTAATTAGCTTTCATGTTTTTGTCATTTTCGTCAGATCTTGCCATAGAAAGGTAATTTATGTTGTAATGTTATCCTTATTCTAAAGTTTATGTTTGCATGCATATTACTTTTACAACTGTGTTCAAGTTTAACTGCAAGTGCTGTTGTAATAAAGTGTGTAATTGGTTATTAGCAGTGAAGTGTGTTAATTTTCTACCTCTTTCACCTTAAGAGAAGCTTTCCTTTCCTCTGGAAACATCGATGCTTATCAGAGTGTGAGTGACAACATGGGCCATGCCCTTTCTGTTTTGAGTGACAGCCTAAAAGAAGGTGTCTCACAGCTTCCTCTGCCTCAGCCACTGGAGCCTTTCTGCCCAGAGGTAGGTGGAAGGCTCATTCACTTCATTTTCTGAAATAAAAATGCCACAGTGACTTGTTGAGTATAACATCTGAAGACATTTGAGCTTAAATGTGGTTCATCCTTTTAAGAGCAGTGCATTTTACAGGTTCCGATTTTGTTGCAGCAAATTCTAACAGCTTTCTTATGTTTTCAGAGTCAAAGAATCTATCCATGGAGATCATTTCTTGCTTGTCAGGGGTTACACCCCTTGGCCATGTGGGATATTCTACCTGTAGACTTCTGCATGCAGGTGATTACACAGGAGTCTGCATTTTGTTTTGTGATTAATAAAATATCCCCAGTTTTCCCTTTATGTAGTTGCCATGTTTTAGGTTAGCACTGGAGATACAAGGCTACATTAGTATTTGACGCTTTTACTTCACCAGTCAGTGTCAGGCAAACTATCACAATTATCACACATTTAACTCAACACTGTGTTGTTAAGTGATCTTCAATAGACTTACACAAGTTGACACTGTATGATATTGTCTTATCTATAAATAAGCAGTATAAGAAGAAAATGTCAGACAACAAATGTAATAGTGGTCCTCCACAGCTCTGCCTGTCTGACCTGAATGACCGCAGCAGGATGGAGGCTAATGGAGCGATGTTGGGCGTTTCTCTGGTCCTTGATGACATGCTGAGGAGTGAGGGAACTGCAGCTCCTCTGCAGCTTCAGGGTCAAGCTGACACTGAGATTATCACTGTGGAAACAGAAAAAGAAGTACTGTGATTACTGTATTTCTTAAAGATTTGCCATTTATAAAACTGTTTTAAAATCAGTGTGAAATATTCAAAGTGAAATCATTTTTCAAGATATGGTACATATCTTGGAAGGACTGATAAGTGCAGTGCAATATTTCTGGTGCAATATTACGGTGTTTCATTTAATGTCCGCTGCTACTAGGCGTCTGAAGATGTGTGCACACTGTGTGTGTATATATATATATATATATATATATACTGTTGCCTAACACCTCCAGGGTTGGGGGTTTGAATCTGGGTCCTGGTCTTGTGTGTGTGTGGAGTTTGCATGTTCTCCTCGTGGTGGCGTGGGTTTCCTCTGGGGTCTCCGGTTTCTCCCACAGTCCAAAGACATGCATGTCAGGTGAATTGGGGATTCTAAATTGACCGTGTGTGTGAGCGAATGGGATGTGTGTGTGTGTGTGTGTGTGCGCTTTGCGCCCGTTGGCCCCAGGATAGGCTCCGGGTACCCGTGACCCTAGTAAGGAATAAGCGGTTACAGAAAATGAATGAATGAATGAATATTGTATAGTTTTTATTCTATTGGTTATGTTGCTTCTACTTTCTCCTTTTGTACTGTCCATTTTGCTGCTGTAGCAATGCAAATTTCCCATCTGTGCGACTAACAAAGGGTTATCTTATTTTACATGAATCTCTAGATTTTCCAAAGCTAAAAAAGCAATGATTTTTTCTTATCATTCTTTGCAAGCCCCAGGACTCCGAAGACAACTTTGCAAGCAGAAAACCAGAGGAGATTAAGCCTAAAGCCCACAATCCCATTCAGTCCCTCACCCAGCAGAAAGGCTTCTTACTGCTCTGGAAGCAACTGGAAGTCTTCAAAGAGAGCTGGACACGCCAGCAGCTGGGAGTAGAACAGTTGAATTCCCCTGCACTTTTCAAACAGTTTTCCCGTCTCTACAGGTTTTTGTAAACATTTCAAACACTTCTTTCTTTCATAGATATGATGAAAATACCCAGATCTTTTATTACCTCTAAAGTCTACTTAAAACATTTGTGTGGTTTTATGTACCAGAACAGTCATAATTCATTTTACCTGATTATTTTCCAATCTTTGTTTATTTCTAGAATTTTACAGACTGCTTTTGTTCCTGTGCTTTTGATCAATATATGTAAATGGTGTGTATTCTGATTGGCTGCTAGTATTATGCTTCATTCAAAAAACAGCTGAAATATATGGGACAAATTGTTAAGCTTGAAGTCCTCAGGGCTGTCAGAAAAAATCTACTTCAGCCACTTCCTTTGGTTGTCGAATCATTAGAAAGGCTGCAATGATCCATTTGCTTTCCCATCTTCAGATCCAGGATGTTTTTCCTTGTTACAGGCCCTTTAAAATCCTTAATCACACAGAGTGATTAAAGCGTCTAGTCAGTCTCTTTGATCATTTTTACAAGCATGTGTGTTTCATTTGTTAGATGGTGTATGAGAATAATGTGTGATGAATTCTTTCAGGATGGAGATTTATTACCCCAGTATGCGAGCTCTGGCACAGCAGATGGAGAAGGAGCAGGAGTATGAAGCTCTGCTGTCACACAGCCGGCATTTCCAAGCCCCTCCAGGGGCTACGGAGGTCGATGTGAAGACTTGGCAGGTACACAGACATCTTTCTTGAATATTTCGTGACATTATTAATAGTTTGTTCAGTCTACTTTCTACTGACAATCTTGTTGTCTCTTCATGTAATTGTGGACCAGTGCTTTTAAAGTAATTCTCACTCATGTTTTTCTGTCGTTTCCTTTTTGTGTGTGGGGCAGCTGTTGAGCCTGTTGGAGAGCACAGAATGTGACATGATCAGAGCAGTTCAGAGGAGGATTAACAGGGAGATGACTCTGGTGATGTCAGAGCGAGCTCGGCATGACACGGCCCTCCCCACAGGTAACCAACACACTCTTCTGCTGTGCACGCTTATCAGAGCAGCCCCATTGCAGGGAAGCAGGAACTGAGCCTGAAATTCACAGTGAGCTGTCAGTCAGAAGCCAAAGAACTTTAGAGATGTACATGCAGGAGTATAGAATAAAATCCACCTACATCTTGGGGATGCGCCAATCATGAATTTTGAAAATATTTCTTGCCCATTTTTATTAGTCAGATTTTTAAAAGCAACAAGCAATAATGACAGTAACACAAATTATTTACTTTTCTTCAGATATCAAACACAAAGGCTTATGGGTAGGATGTGTATGCACAGCATTCTGTTGGCTAGCTTTTGTTATTTACATCATGCAGTTTGTCACACAGATCTTCCCAAAGAAGAATAATCGAATGCCAAAAGCACATTATGTGAATTTCATCCCATTCTGATGCACCTGTAGTCATCTATACAGTTCCTGTTGTGGGAAAACCTCTTTTTTTAAAAAGTGAAATTACCACTTTATTAAAGAAGGAAAAATGTTTTTAACATCATTAAATGTCAGTTTTTAAATTTTAGCATTATACAATGTAAGGGGCATCTGGCATTAAATAGTGTTAACAAACGATAAAACTAGAGGTTTACTTTTAAAAAGGATGACTTTGTGTATATTTTCATATTCCACAATCTGCTCAGAGGATGAAACATGACAACTAAACCCTGAACGATTGCTGACATATACACTAATTAACACTCATTAACAGTGGGATCCGAGTAATTTTATTTAATGATGTGTTGAGATTATTTTAATCTGTTGTCGCTTTTTGCTGAAAGACCTGTGGAAAAGAACTTCCATGAAGCACTGCTTGTCTCTAGAGAGGCCACAGATTGTGGAGAACTTTATCCAACAGTTGATGGCTGAGGGAAAAGAGACAAAAGGACAGGTATGAGAATTTTGACTGTAAAAGTAATTACTTGTAAAAGACTAAACCAGTTAGCAAAACTTTTACAAACCATTTGTAAAACAATTACAAACCATTACATAACATTATGAAAAACTTCTAATGGTTCAGTGTTTGTGAGTTCCATGTTTTGGTGTAATAAGGCCTTTTTTCTGGGTTAGTTCGTGTGCTATCTTGATGTTCTTGCCAGGTGTTGTTCTCCACAGCCCACCTGCAGGAGTGTGTGACTGAGCTGGGTTGTGCTGTGATGGCCCGTGAGCGCAGCACCTTCCAGCTTTACTCCCAGTTCTATGAGCAGCTCTTGCAGCAGCGGGGTCAACTGCTCTATCAGAGAGAGCAGGTAACTCTCTATTTACCTCACCTTTCATTCAATGTTCTGTCAGAGTTTTTGTCATTTATTATAGTCCGATCCTTTAGGATGTGAAGGAGCTTGAGTCTGCAGATCTACAAGCAAGTAATCCCTACAGTAAGGTACACTCAGCAATGCATTTCAGAGTTTAGCCATGTATAGATAAATAGATAGGTAGATAGATACATACATACATACATACATGCATACATAAATACATACATACGTACATAAACTATATGGACAAAAGTATTGAGATGCCTGACCATTACACCAACAGGGACTTTAATGACAGTGCATTCAAATACATAGACTTTAATATGGAGTTGGTCCCCCTTTTGCAGCTGTAACAGCTTCCACTCTTCTTGGAAGGCTTTCCACATGATTTTGGAGTTTCTGTGAGAATTTGTGCCCATTCATTCTGTAGAGCATTTGATAGGTCAGGCACTGATGTTGGACAAGAAGGCCTGGCTCGCAATCTCCATTCCAGTTCATCCCAAAGGTGTTGGATGGG
>JBBPCZ010000001.1:32648806-32672331 GCA_037974445.1 Brycinus macrolepidotus
ATATAATGCTTTGGTGTCTTGAGCGTTTCTATATAATTGAATAATACAGAACTATATATATCTAAGTAGCCAGTGCTTGTTTCAGGTAAGTGCTGGCTCTTACCGAAGTAGTAACGAACATGAAGGAGAAGTTGAGGTGGTCCTCCATTTAACTGCCACAAAACGGAGCCCAAACAAAACAGCAGCAGCGTGGTCAGGCACAGTCCAAAATCCCTGCGAGAAACTCTCAGCAAAATAACGGCCAGCCAGTTCCCCCTCCTGTTCTTCCCTCTGATATAACTCTTATGGCTGGTATTATTTCCAGCGTGCTTCGCCATCTTCTCAACACTCGGTGGGAATGGCTGAGACCCATTCGACACTATAGAGACTTCTCTCTCTGAGAAGAGGGGCTACTGCAGGAGACCACTGCCAGCAGCTTCTGCCAGGCTTCTGAGAGACCTGTGTGCCTTTTTGAAACCAAGGCGTCAAATTACAAATTATACAGGCACTTTTTTTGCCCCACATGTAGACTCTAGGCTCATTTCGCTCCAGCCCCTCTGACTCTTAGCCTCAAACTGAGTGAACGTCTCTCAGTGTGCAGTAATGCAAAATTCACTATAGTGGTGGGCTTTTATTGTGCACATTAGTAATGGCCATATAACTAACAAGAAACCAGACACTTTACAAACCCCTAATTTAACATCTTAAGTTTAAAACAGTTCACAATAGTTAAAGCATCATCCGGGAAGCACCCTGTGTTTTTTATGGTCTGGAACCTCCAGAGTACAAAACCTGTTGGTTGGGTTAGTAGGACAAGAATCACCTAGACTTCAAGATTGTTGACCTTTTTTATTGTTTTGCTGCTGAGAAGTAACTGAAGTCCATTTTATAATCCACACGTTTGTATTTAAAGGCCACAGATGTTGTACTACATATCAAAGGAAGTAAGTATGTAATGACGGTATCACAAAATGCTATATTATAGCACAAAATAAATGTTCAGTTTGACAAGGTCAAACAGTTTGAGGAGTTTTCAGATCTTAAGGACAGCTGACAACATGCTTGCCAGCAAAAAAACAATGGAAAGACCCAACATTTAAGGGGGGAAAAAAATCAAAATAGATGAACTGACTACTTCCAACAATAATTGTTCCCTCGGTTTCAGTAGCTACATACACAGTGGTCCTTCACCCCAGTCTGTGGTGTGGTTGATACACTGGGTGCTTTCGTTTTCTATGTTCTGTAAAGTGCTGACATGTTTTAGTAACTGGCTGATGAACTGAACACTGAGTTATGTTACATGTGCTGCCTTGCTGGGATTGAGAACCTCTGACCAAATCATAATCAGTAATCAAAATTAACAACCATCATTCTATCATTTTCAATCTGAAGTTTGACACATTTTAAAACAAATGCAAATTCACAATTCATCTTAGAGAGCTCCTATTCTGTATTTACATTTTAGAGGTGACTGCCATAGTTTCATAATTCAGAACATTCTACTTCACAATTAGTATGAGATTTAGGAAAACTTTGAATATGCTGATCTCTGCATTAAAAATCACTAGCTTAACATCGTTTCTTGGTCAGAATTGTATGAACTGTACACTGTGTAACCATGACAGGTTTAAAATCTTGTGTCAGTGCCTTCACACATCTAAACACACATACACTCTTGTACTTGGTCTGTTTGAAAATCTAATACTAAAACATTAAAACTACATGTTTTAAAGTAACCATAAATCAAAAAGACCATCTCAAACTGTCCAAGACAAGAGGTTTGTCCATTTGGTCCATTGCCTTTACTAGTGCTTTAAAAGCTTCACAACAGTCTGTGACGTCCTGCATTTTTATCCCTCATGGCTGGGTGCTATTGTGCTCTAGCAGTGGTTGTAAGATCTGTGGAATTTGTTGTAGGACGCTCTCAGTTGCAGAAGTTGCTGAAACCAACCAGGCACCCATGCCAGAAACTAACAGGTCTCATCAGAAAGGCCTGGTATCTCCAGTGTGCTCCAAGAATTACAGCTTTACGCAAATCTCAGATAAACCTCTCAATGGGATCTAAGGAGTGAAATAAAAAAAAAAAAAAAGAACATTATTAGTAAAATTGTCTGAAAAGAGCACAACAGTACTTTTTTGTATTTTTTTCCCCACATTTACATTATACTCACTGCCATGCGGTGCTGTTTAAGAAGCTGTTGGATTCTAGTCTGATCCATAACTGTTGCAATATCACTCAAAGGCTTGTCCAAGTCTTCAGAATACCTCTGGATGAGAGAAAAGGGGACTCCATAACGGCCATGCTGTAAAGTATGTATATTACATTTAGTTATCATATATAGAACTGATTGTTTGATAATCACAACAGGATACCCAGATAACACCTGCCCGTTGTCTTAACAGGGCATCCATGAAAACACGGCATAACTCCATATAATTACAATGAACTATTGGATTATAACCTAAAATTCACCTCAGCATTATTAGGACCTGCAATAGAAGAGGTGTAATTAATGAAGTGAACACTTCTGGTGCACATTAAACTAATAGCGTTGTTTTCACTGTCATTGTCAAGACAGACAAGCCATTTTTGGTATCTGAAGTTATTTCTTTAAGTAATCTCAAATAGATTTGTTTATAGGATTTCAGACACTGTATAACATACTGTTAACCAGTGGTCACCAACATTGCTCCTGGAAATCAGCCTTCCTGCAGACTTTTGCTCCTGCCCTAATCCACCCCACCTCAATTCTCTAGTCCTTGATTATCTGAATGTGTTAGATTTGGGTTGGTGATGCAGGAAACCTGCAGGAAAGATCTCCAGGAGGATAACCACTGCTGTTAACTACAAAAATACAAGTGCATAACTAAAAAATGCCGAAGCAGGCATCATGAGGCCTTATGTTTGTTTTATGTTTTCCTATTTTTATAAATGGTATGTCATTCAATGTCAGAAACCACATGAGCAAAGATAAATTCGAGACTTTCATAAAACATTGTAAATCACGGACCCGGATAAAGTGAAATACCTTATCAGAATAGGGCTCCTCTGTGAGGTCAATACCATCCAAGCTCAGTTTCTCCTCTACAAGAGACTCCAGATTAGCCGTTTTGCCATGCTGAACCTTCTTTCCAAGCCTGTGGATAAAAGGTTTGCTGGACCAAAGAGCGCTGTCAGGGCTAGTCTCCTTACTCCTTGCAAAGGGATGTTGTAGAGGTTTGGGAGGAACTGGTGGCTTCATATGATGCGTGTATAAAGGAGCACTGACTGGAGCTGCTTTAGCAGTGTCTACAGGGACCTCTTCTTCCTCCACTTCTGCTGAAATGGAATCAACAGACAGAAAAGTAGCAGAGAGCTCATCTCCTGTGTCTAGCTCTGTGGATGCATCCTCCGGATTGTCACATGTCTGAGGCTCTTCTGGAAGTGTACTTTCAGTTTGAGCTGGGACATGTATCTCAGCAGAGCATTGCATTTGGACTGCACCCTCAGATGCCTCTGAAAGGGTGGACCTCAGGTCCTCTGGGTCCTTCGTGTGGAGAATCCGATCCTGCAGAAGGTCATCCAATGAAAGGCAACGTTTCCACAGCCCCTGAGGAGCAGGGTGGACGAACAGTGCATCGTAGCTCTGGCTGAGGGGCTTTGCTCTAAGCAAGCAGTGGCTCATACCAAAGCAGAGGTCTTTGATGGCGGTCATTTGGAAAGGGAGCAGGAGAGTGTGTGGATGGTGATTGGTGGACCCACTGGACTGGCTGAGGGGAGGTGTTGGATACTCAGGAGACGGAAAGTGACTGGACTCGAAGCCTGATGAAGACCTGCTTAAATGAGATGGCTTTTTGCCTTTCCCTAAAAAAAGAGCCATGTGAGATGTGATTTACATGTAACAGCAACACAATATATATCACTATAGCAAAAAGTCCATTGATATTCAGGAATGATTGTCATCTGGAAAGAAAGATGAGTTTCCCACACAACTGATTTGACAATAAAGGCACTATGTATCTAAATATGACCGTGACGACGTACAATAGATTTTTGTGAACAGAAATGGAGAGCAAATGAGAAAAGGCAGAAATAAAAGAAGGCAGTCCAAAGAGTAGATCACAGAGCAGTTTATTATTCTATAGCCTCTGTTATAACTGGACACACTGAAAAAGCTGGCCTCATGGCTATTTTCCCATGAGTACATGATAGTCAACTCTAGTAAACATGGATGCTATTTTTTTTTTTTTTTAACTCCAGTTAAAAAAAAGAAGACATTTTCTCTTTTACTTATCTTGTCTGACTGAATCGGAGAAGCACAGTGTAAATGTCTGTTTTAGCTTCTGTACTTTGCATATGACAGAGGTTTTAGGCACATAAGATATTGTGCAACATTATATTATTTTGACTAGAAAAATATACACAGAGATACAGCAAACTCTCAAGAACACAAGCATGGAAAATACTTTTCACAAGGGCTATTGACATTCACAAGAGCATGTCATGATCACTATCATTTATGAGACTAAATCAAAGCAAAAAAAGTAAGGTGTAAGCAGAATTTTCAAGCTCTAACAATGAATACTGCAAGTTAAGCACGGACAAACTTATCCCAAATCACAATTTTGTCATGCTTTTGGTTCAACACATATTTAGGAAAGTGCAAAACCATCACGCAGCACCATGTTAACGGACAAAACTGAAATGTAGATGCCACTTCCACTACAGAAGAATGTTGCCATTTCCTTCTCTGAATGAGCCATGCCATGATGAACGTAGATGAGAGAATGTTCTTGCAGAGAGAGAATGTACTGGTCCCTTGTGTGTTTGGTGGAGAGTGAGACATGTCTGAAGATGAACACATGAGGGCTAGCAGCTGAGTGCAAGACATAGAGAGATAGTCCAGCCCTCGTGACAGAGAAAAACAAAGCTAGCGACAGAAAGAACAGAGATGGTGGCGAGATGAGCACAGAGAGCTAAGCGCCAGAGTGATCTCAACACACAATGGTCACACAGTTCAGTTTGTTTGGCTTGACTCTGGAGCATGCAGGCCCTGGTAGCCTGCAGAAAAGAGGCAGAGCAGGGCTGGAGAGAGTCACAGACGAGGAAGGCTGTTATTACCGTTCTCCAGCGTCTCGCTGCTCTCAAAGCAGCCCGAGTCACGGGGTGAGTCTGGGGGAGCTTCGCTTTGTGACAGAACCTTCTCCTCAGAACCTCCTGATGATCCTCCTCGCTCAGGGTCACTGTTACCTACACACATATATGAAATACAGCTCAATAATAATTTATAACAAGTTTTCACTGATGATGTCAGTGTGGAAAACACCTCTATTTTTTGTAACTTGTCAAAAAACCTTTTCCCCTTACCTCAAAAACAACTGATCAGACAAGGCATGTTTAAAGTAGTTTGAAACCAAAATCCCTTAAAATTTTGCTTCTTTAGTGCTGCACTAGAAGTACCAGGCTAACAAGTCATGGAAGCTAGAATAGTAAAACAGAAGCAGAAAACTAATAGGAGCAGCTTCTTAATAGAATTTATTATAAAAAATACCAGTTGTATCTTTTCAAAGGAATGGAAAGTGTTTCTTGCTCATCATTAAGCCCCAGTGGCACTCTGTACTGATAGTGAAAGAGCCTTGTAGAGCTCAGTGCAAAACTAAAGAAGCAAATATTGGACAGCAAGCAGGTTTTGACTGAGAAATGGGGTAAACCTAGATTATTTTTTTTCTGCCAAATGAATGATTAACAATTTAATCTATGTGTTCAAAATCTTTATTTATGTCTCTCACTGTTGCCGCACTCACTGTCATACTCCTGCAGCAGCTCCACTGCAGTCAGCAGCACTGCTCTGTGCTGGGGATCTCTGATGTTCAACTCATCTAGGTCCTCCTCCTCCAGCAACTTAAACGTGTCCAGATCTTCATAGCCGTTAAACAGGAATGTGGGCATGTGTTCCTAAAGCAGCAGACAGTGCAAGATTTCACAAACCAAAAAGTAACACTTCATAAATGTATACTGGCAAAACTGTTGGTGTATGCTGTAGCACTATGCACTGGTCATAAAAGGTGCTTACTTTGAGGTTAATGCGCTCCAGAAGCTCTTCCACAGATGTAGGTTTGGGCGGCCGACTCTTCCTCCTCTTCCTGACACTGCGTTTAGGCTTCTCCTCTTCCTCACTCAGCACGTCTACATAGATGAATTTAAAGGTGCCCACCTTGTTATTCAGCAGGCCCATCCATGTACCCATGGGTGGCTTACTTATGATGTCTATTACATCTCCTCTCTGGAACAAGAAAGATGATACAGTGTAGGATTTAAGCACATTATAACAACATTAGGGCTGTCACTATCAATTATATATACACTATCAATTACCTACTACTTATTTTGACCACTTGAAAAAAAAGGCCCACAGCATAAGGATGGGTTAAAAGTAAACTTTCGCAAATTATAAAAACATTTATTGGAAAACCAAACAAAAAATATGTATAAATGAGTGTGTACGTCAAGCTCTGTTTCTTACTACAAGAGAGAATAGAAGGAGAATTTAAAAGTTTGCCTTACCATTATGCAAAATGCATACTCATTCTTTGAGGAAGTACATTGTGATCAACTATTGTTTTTCTTAATTGAATAATAGAGTATCATGACAGCCCAAAACAACTTAAGATGCAACATCATAAGGCATTAAATATTTTTGTTCTTCATATAAAATGTATTACCTTGAGTTTGAGGGAGTCTGTGTCATAGGGGCTGGGGATAAAATCAGTGTGAACGAGGGCTCGTCCACAGAAAGGCCCTCTGTAGGGCAGCTCGTCATCATCACCGTCCTCCGATTTCACACTCTCCCTGTTACTGGCTGAGGAATCTGTGGTACTTACTGTTTGACCGCCTAAAAAATTAATATCCTCTTAAATGCACATCGAATGGTTTGCCAATATGATTTACTGTAATTGTAGAGGCATTTGATCAATTACACAGGGACACACACAGAAACACACACTTACTCATTGAACTCTGTCCACTCAGTGAGCTCCTCAGGCTCTCAACAGAGCCCCCGGCTTTTAGTTTGGGTTTCTCCAGGGAGTCTGTGAGTGTGTGTGCAGACTGGGGCGAGCCAGGCTCCCTGCTGGGGCTTGACTGTGTGGAACACACAGACAGCATTGTTCAATACAAATATCAGCATTTTCTTGTGACTGCCAGTAGGGGGAGCTCAACAGCTGCAAATAGACACTGTGACAAAGCTACAATGCCAGAGAAACAAATACTCCATATTCATGCATGCTGCTATTCAATATATTCTAGGTTTGTAGTGCCATAAACCCAAGAATGTATGCTTGAAGATGTTCTTGTGTTCTGTTTTTGTCCTACCATTTCAAAATGTAACTTCACTCATAGGCTGCAGTACCTTTTACAGTTGAATGAATGTGGATGAACACACTAAACTAATCTGATAAAAGTAATGCAAAGTAGGGTGTTTCATGAGAAAAATCATTCAGGAGGTAGAAGATTATAAGACTTATTGGTAACTAATACATTATTTAGTAACTACTACTAACACACGTATTGAGATACTTAGAGTTACTCATAATTATAGTATCAATACATTACAGAGTCACTACAGGTTGCAGCACCCAAAGCTGCGTTATGTGGTAGAACATCAAACCAAACTGTCAGAAATCAGAATGGTTTGTAAAAAAGGGAAACAGTACAAATGTACTAAAAATATGTCTACAGAATGACATGATACAAATGAAGACATTTGCTCCAAATTCACCTGCTCAGACAGTGCAGAGCTGTACTTCTTGGATATGCGTTTCCTCATGGTCTCCTTCACCGACTTCACCTTCTTTCCCAGAGAGATGCGGGACGGAGTGGGGGACCTCGCTGTTTCTCTCCTGCTGCTGTCCCCACTCTCACTCTGCAGTGCAGGGATCACATGAGACATTGGGATACTGATCATAACATAAGCTTTAGTCTTATAAGAAAGATGCAGATAACTGTGAAATTACAAAATAAATCATACTATTCGCTATGCTTTATTTATAATCTCCAGGCTTGGCTTATTATTTGGCTTAATATTTACTTATTAAGCTTAAGACCATAGATTCGAGGGGAGATGACCAAAAAAGGACAAAAACCATTTTACCCTTGTAAAACAACTAGTAATGCGCAAGCCAAGGTTTTTAATGACCCACACCCGCCTGTCCCATTATGAGAGCCAGGCTAATCGAAATGTTTCTGTAAATTATTTAAAACCTAGTTGGAAAGCAGCTTTGTACTTTTTGACCAACTCCACCTGAACCTGAGACAAAATACGACATTTATTGCATGTTTTGTAGTTCTGAGAGTAAGAAATTGAAGCATTGGCCCACACGCTGGGCCTTTAGGGTTTAAGGGCTTAAAAACACCTCTAGCAACTCTATACTTTCTCATTTAAAACTTTTTCTCAATATTAAGATGATTTCCTTTGTTAAACTTACGTTAGGTTCACAGCTGCTGTCTCTCATGTATACAGACCGGTTCACAAGGTCAAAGCCTCCAAAACTACAGGCCCTCTGTGAAGCAAATTATATTAACAAAGTATTAACATACGAATGAACATCTGTTTAAAAAGTAGTGTTTAAGGTAGTATTTTGTCTGCTGACATTGACACAAAGGTACAAAGGATTGTGAGCCTTCAGCACACCAAAACAAACAATGATGCATTTCCTTCCCTGTGGATGCACAGATATAGGCTGAATATTAAAGAGTGTGCCTCTGCCACAATAGCTCCTACAGGCAGTTTCCTTTCTGCTGACCTCCCCCTCTTCCTATACTGCCAAGCTGACTTGGCCTGACCCCTGCTGAGAGGAGAGCAAAGCAGCTAGGCACAGCATGAGGATGTGCTGTGACTGCACTATGCCACCACAGCATAATGCCAGCAGGCTGAACTGGAAAAGGACACAAGGTGGTATATTGACAGCTCTCTGTTCTCAGCTTGACATATTGATGGAACAAGGTCATTAATGAGACCAGCAAAATCATAGGAGATATACAACCTCAGCCTCTGGACATTTCAGTTAAAATGCAATTGGAAATGATAACGATTCACGTCATCCTCTTCACTCAGTTCTTTAGATGCTACCAGCAGGCCAAAGACCGAAGGTTCGGGATGGCAAGGAAAAATTAAGTCTGTAAGAATTCCAGCATTAAACCAGCTATGATCAAGAGCACTGTTTGAGTCAATGAAAAGAAATTGTAGTCCATAACTGTATAGTTATATCATTGAGCATTTGTGTACCGTCTCTGTTGTGTATTTGTGCTGTTGTTCTTGGGTAGTCTATCACTTTTGTGTTGTCACACAAAAAAAAGTGCACTGGAGCAGCGATCGCCCCTTTGATCTTAATATGGGTGCTACAGGGCAATGTAGTAAATTGCAACAGTCACATCAAAGAAGGAAGAAATGTTCTTAGTCATAATGTACTTCACAAAACATAGCAAATTACACATCAAATCAGTATTTCATTACAAGTAATTTTGGAACTTTTCTATTGGTCCATTCTTCAAGAAATGTAATATGACAGCGATGACTGCATTTGAAAAATCCAATTTATGCAATTTCAATAGACAATAGACAATAAACACTGTTGTGGCAAAACCATGATAAATGGAGCCAATAGCCTACAGTAGCCTAATCTCTTTAGATTACCATTTGAGCAGCATGTGGGACTCACCCCATGGTAGTTGGAGGGGCTCAGGGCGCGTCTCATCTCTCCATCCGTCACAGAGCGGGCCATCCTGGGCTGATCCTCACAGCAGGCCTCTGCCTCTGAAAACGAGGAGCCGCTGCCTGCCTCAAGCTCCGGGGCAGCTCCGCCTGGGGCTGAGGGGATCTGGCCCAAACCCTGGCTGCTGCTGGACTTGCTAAAGGCTTTGAAGAGCTTGTTGCTGCTGTAGGTGTCCAAACTACTGGAGGAGGGGGAGGTGGTCAAACTGTCTGAATCTCCATCCACAGACAGTTGCTCCTGCAGAACAGAGGCCAGCCCATCACCTTGAACCACTCGCTTCTGCACCCCGGTGTAGAGAGAGGCATTCTCATCACAGGTGGGAGAGACCTCGGGACCTGAGTCTGAGAGAGAAAACTCACTCACTTTACACTGCATAAGTTTGGCAGATGCTCTCATCTAGAATCACTCAAGTTCTCTATTGTCTATTTAGAAGACTTTTCCTTAAGATTATTGCAAATAGACAAGAATTTAAACACATCCTCAAGCTAAAACAGGAAAACAATGTTGTTGTATATTCACAGATTACAAAAGTACTTTTTTAAGGATACAATTAGATTTTGGTTTTAATTACAAGATCCATAACATTATTCTTATATCAAATCTCTAGACTGGATTTCGTATTTTATTTTTCATTTCATTTCAAAACTTAAGCTGATCTTCACATCATGTAAATAAGTCATGATGAATGAATATGCAATTTTCCTGATGGAATATTGTAATTACCAACTGGGCTAGCTTCTAATACTACTTAATAAATGATAATGGTAACTATTTTCTTCACAAATCAACAGTGTTAACAGCCAGTGGTTCTCTGCATTTGTTTGGTTGGAAATCAAAATATAAATATAAAACCTTCTACTGAACTAAATTGTTCATTTCATTTCTCTGAATCTCTTATACTTGAGTTTCTTTGTTTCATTTGCATGTACCACAGTGTTCTTGTTTGGTAACGTTCTGTTTGTATATTACAAAAGTCCTCAAATTCAAACACGGAATTCAGTTTCCGGTCCAGGATATCATAATCACTTGACTCAAGGTGGCCATGCAGTTACATTAACAATTCAATTATCTACCTTTAATTAAATGCAATCTTATCTGTTGCATACATTTTTAAGAAATCATAGATTTGAATGATTTTTCAGACGGGTTAAATTAAGGCTATGAAATAAAAACAAAATCATGCAGCACACGAAAAAGAACAATCTGCATAACACTTTTTAAAAATGACTGCAATATTCAACATCAACCCAAGGCTAGGTGTTGACAAACAATGATGGTAAATAATGGTAATTGTTTACGTCTCAAACTCAGACCTACAAACTCAAATCTAGAAATTACATAATCACATATCGCTCTTCTAGACTCTTTTAGCGATCATAAATCTAATCTCTCTGAGGTTTTGGAGGAGTTGACCCTTCACCTTTTGATGAGAGTTTTTTGTTTTCGTCTATTCTGATGAGCTTCTTCCTCACACGGCGCGTCGAGGTGACCAGTTTGTGCAGTCTGCGAAAGGCCAGTGACTCCTCCAGCTCATCGTCTGATTGTTCCCGTGACTGCAGGCCAGGAGCAAGGAGGACCAACTTGTATTAAAAGACTTAAAAGCTTGCCTTTGGACACATTCAGCTCAAATAAAACACAAATGGTGGTAAACAAAAATGGTGGAAACAAATATTCCCATTATTTTCAGGAGAATACCAAGAAAAGGGTGTTCATGGATAACAAAAAACAACCAACAGAAAAAAATCCATTATAAAAGCTATGATACAAAGGGACCTTTCAGCTTTTACAACCAAGTGTTCAAATACAGTCCCAGACAGCCACAGCTCTACGTGCTATTTCACCCCTGATGTAACTCATGAAGGGCTTGAAGTCTAGCTGAAGAACTGAACTAGGTCTTGATTAAGGTACTACAGTGCTACACATCAGCAACTATAATGGAAAACTGCTGGAATACTAACAAGTGTACAACACTGTGAGAATAAAAAATATAAATGCTATCATTCCTAAACGTTACAAACCATGCCTATGTAATTTGCTGTGTCCCATTAACAGATATTTGAATGTTTCATTTGCACTGATGGCATGGACAATTCTGTACTGTTAGGACTAATGTACAGTAAATTATTAATACTGTCAATTCGAAGCAAGGGAGAAAACAGTGGCACATCATGGTGGTTTTAACGCAGCACAGAATCTTCTCTGTATATGTTCCCAGCAGTGTGGGTTTTAATAGCAGCTTACTGCAGGCTTTCTAAGGAAACCAAATGAGACAGGCAAGACAGCAACCAAAAAGGCAGTAGCTACATACACCACACCACATTTCAACCTCCAGTGCTTACCATGTGTGTTCTAGCCACTGAGTGTACATTTATTAGAAACAGAAGCAGGTTGGAAATAGTGTTGAAGGTGCATCGACCACAGGTAGTTTTGTTTTAAATATGCACAGGCTCAAACCAACTGAATTTATAGTGTTAGTGGTTGAGCATCTGTTTCCTTTCTGTGGCTTCAGAAAAAAAAAACTTTTTTTCTGTAATAACATGCATCATCGAAGGATGGTTCAGTGTATCCTAATGAAATATCTCAGATGGTCTGAGAAAGAGGATTGTGTTGGCACTGGACTGTAGTCTTACAAAGGTCAATGTCATTATACTGCACTAGTATGATCCTAGTTCTTGATCCTAGGGCATTCATGAAATACCCTTTTAAAAAATAATTGCAGTTCAATGTCAGATTCATAAAAAGAGCCTATAGTTACCCAAAACAACATCATAATCCATCTCTGTATATATTTACTCAGAATCTAGTCATTAGTCTTGTGTTGTTTCTGTTTTTCATGTTTTGCACCATGGAACCAACTATTTACATAATGAGAATCATGAAATCTAAAATTTCACCATTAAGTTCATTTGAGCATTTTTTACAACAATGTGACTAGAAAAACCAGTTACATATTGGTGGAATATAGACAAAAAAAACAATCCACCAAGCTTTAAATAGGCCATGAATTTTAATTTGGCCCCCAAAGAATGAGCGCATATTTTGTTGAATTTTATTACTATAGACTCCAATTGATTCTAGCATTTCATAATGAATGTAGTTGAATCAACATACACCCCTTCAGGAAATGTAATGCTGCCTTAGCACTTTCGTGTCATATTCCTGAGTTTGTGTTTGAAATATAGAAAAAAGGGGCAAAAAATATGGAAGAGGAACACAGGGAGCCTGTCTCGTGGAATGGGCCCTGCAACTGAGCCCCCTAATCACACTATCCCTGCATAAAAGAGCTGCGGCCTGCAGAACCAAGCTCAGGCCTGCATTCAGCTGGCCAAAGCACCACAATGGGGGGTTAAAGTATTGAAGGCAATGAATAGAGCTTGGCCTGGAGGCCTGGAGGGGGGTGGGACACAGCCCTGGGGTGGACTGATGGGCTTCAGACTGGGGGGAGCACAACAGTTCACATCTAGGACATGGAGGGGGGAGGGGCATCAACAAATGCCTAACAGAGTGGGTGACATTCCTGCTGGGAGCATGCCTGAGACCAGAGGATGTGGCGCAGCCAATAAACAAGCTCATTACAACAAACAAGGATGTAGGACAGTTCATAATACACCACGGCTATTTACTCTTGCCCATTCTGCAGCTCAAAGTGTAAATGCCTTAAGAGTGAGATGATTCAATGGAGGAAGTAAGAAAAAACACTGCTACTCACATTGCAGTTGGACGACTCATTCAAAGTGGGGCTGGACTGGTCAATCCAATCTGTTGTGTCTGTGTTGCATGACTGTCTGCTTTGTGTCTCATACTCTTTGAGCTAGGGACAAAAAATTTCAGTGAGTTTTTGAAGATTTAACTGGAATGTTCAGTGCACTGAAGTCTGAGAGTGCTAAAGGAATATTCCAGCATTATTCGACACAATCTCTCTTCATCTCCCACGTCTGTAGCACACAGTCAATTACTATTGATATCCTTGATGTAGAAAAGAACAGAAAAAACTCTAAGAGACTAGAGACACATTTGTAATAGAAAACAAAGGGCAGATGCTGAAGGTTTCTACTGTAAATGTGTTTTGATCAACAGTTTTTCTATTCTTTTACCAGGTTCTACAAAACACATTAAAATTATCAGGGCTTTTAATTGCATGCTACAGGTTTAACAGAAAATATTCCTTTAACAACGATTTATCACCCTCAGCCACAACATTTACATATTAGTTTCACGTTCTGATAATTTGGTAGTATAATCATTTTAATAATGTACTGCTTTACAACATTTTAAATAAATTAACAAATAATTAACAAATAATTCATAGTAGTAAATGACTTAATACGTAAGTCAGAAGTTGAAGGGGTTAAAAACAATCACCAGTTATAATGGAGTTTCGTTGCTAGGGAAATCCTGTTTGGATTGGAGGAGATGACCCATTTGGTGCACAAACAAACTTCAGATGGAAAAAACTTTAATGGACTTCAGCACCAGAAGCAGGAATAAACGCTGTGTAAATAAGTAAACGGTGTGCCATTTCTGGACTGTGCAAAGTGCCCACACAAAGCCCTGTCCCTGTAGGGAGGGCAGGGGCAGCAGCTTACCCGAGCCAGAGCTTCCTCTACAGTGATCATCTTCTCCTTCACCATCATCATCAGCTGGATCCGCTCTTCATCACTCATTGTAATTTCACTGGCCACAAAGCCCAGGTCTTCACCTGTAGACAAGATTTAAGAGGAGTTAGTCACACAATTAGGAGAACTAACGAGAATCTAATGAGTGTCTGGTTGGGTAATGAAATGACAGGAGCACCTTTTGAAGTCTGACGCACGGGGCCTTTCTGTGTCTTGCGGAAGTTTTGCCAGAAGGATTTATTTTTCCTTTTTGAGTCCCATCTCCCTGCAAGGGGAAACAGTTCTAAGAGTATGTGCAAAACTAATAACACACAGATTGATGTAACACACAGCAACAGCTAAAGCAAAATTCCAGAGTTTATGTACTCTCTGTCTGTCTGTTGTGTCATACTACAATCATTTTTAAAATGTTTCTCTGCACCCCCCAGAAAATCAGATGACTCAAAACACACAGACAATAAAAGCTAGTGGGCAATTGATTCAACACTGCTTCTTCCTTTTTTCTTTTTTTTTTAAATTAAGTACAGGGTAATACAATGAACTTGTTGCCCTGGTGTGCGAATAACTTGACTTCCAATTAATATATGCAATCAAATGTGCCTGAATTTTTTTTTCTCTGTGAAAAATATGACTTTTCACATTACAAACACTGCAGCCTCTATACACACAAAGTACATACCTCCAGATCCATCCTCCGAGCTCGACTTGTGCATCGACAGCCTAGAAACAGAAGAGTCAGTATAAAATCCTGCTCTAAGGAAAGCAGCTTCCACACACTGAGCATCTTAATCTCACCTGTTCTCCCACACTATTTTCTTCATATTGCTATGAGCTATCCAAACATGTTCTACAGAAGTATCAGTGTCTTTCCATTTGTCCAGGAATCAACAGTGCGCAGTGTCCATGATGCTTGCAGGCCAGTGCACTAGTGATCGATCTCTCGGAACGGAGACAAAGGGGACAGGCTGCTGGCTCCTGGGCCAAACACACCTAACCACAGCTCACTCTAACAAAGGAGGCTTTTCACATGCAGTTGAGCTTTTGGTGCAACAGTAGTGCTCACGTGGTCTGAGCATTCCTCTGACTGTCTGTCTGTCTGTCTGTCTCTCTCAGCTGACACTTGTTGCTGATGTAAGGTATCAGCGGTCTGTGTTGCAATGTAAGAGTGCACGTAATGCAGAGAACTAAACTCAACCTGTTGCCTGCTACTGAGATAACGCGATGATGGCGGTCCCAGTTCACTCTAACTACTAACTAAACAAATTATTGTAGGTTAAAAAAGCATCTCTACTAAAGTTACTAGAGGTGTGCTAATATGCTTAATGCAGAAAAAAGCGTAATCCCGATCAGGCAAAATGGACATAAATCATCCAACTGTCAATCCCACTTTAGGAGTGAATATCAGCTGATTCCCATCCTGGATATTTGTTATGTTTACATGTTGCTCCTAGTGATTCAAATACTCATCAGCACCCTCTACTTCCACACATTCAATCATAGGAAGGAAGTGAGGAGGAAGAGAAACGGGTCACCAGGATACACATGAAGCATCACCTCTTGCCCCATGACCACATACATTCAGAGGTGAGCAAGGTGTTAGCATTGTTTGCCACACAGTATCACCAGGAGTACAAAATATACTAAACAGCGGAGAACACGATGTCTGGAAAAATAATTTTCTAATCTGAAACGCATCTAAAAAGTGTAACATCATTTATTGAATAGTGAATATAATGTGAGCTACCTTCTCTCTACCTCTGGAGTGGACACAGCACTGCTCAGGCCCAGAGACTCCTTAAAAGAAATGACCAGTTAAAAGTGATACTGACTTTTTCAGTCGGACATAAACATAAACCAAGCTGGGAATGTGAAGCTTCAGGATTTCTCAGACACCCACCTGGATTTCTGAGCGCAGCTGAAGTGATGTGGATGTCGATTCCGCCTTTTTCTGAGAAAGAGAAAAGGAAAAAAAGAAATCATAGACATAAATCACATTGAATCTAGTGAGCTTTGTACATATTCCCGCTCTGTGGAAAAGAAGAACATTTTCAAGTCCAAACACTCTTTCAACTGATATTTTAGCAACTGGGTGAAACTGAAAAGAAGAAAATGTTCCTACCGTTTCTGCCTCCTGAGCCACTTTGCGTTTTCGAAGCTCTTCCATCCTTTCACACACGTCACTGTAAGAGGTGCTGTAATACTCTGAGTACTCCTTGGCCAGGTCCTCAATGTTACCCAGAGAGCCATCCTTCAACAAGCAAGAACACATACCATTAACCACAACAGAACACAGTCCGCTCCAAAAGCTGGAATAAATTCTGCAGTCACCATCAAAAGAAAATGTCGTAACACTGTGTGAACATTTCATGATGAACAAACCAACAGAAACGGGGAAGCAAGTATTTCAGTATTTTTACAGAATTACATTAAAAGACATTCAAGAATAAAGTAATACAGTTATTACTGTATTGGATATATGAGGCAAAGAAATATTTTCATGGTCTTAATTTAGCACAGTTGCAAATTAGTGATTCTCATAAATGTAACCATACATTTTTAAAGCATTTTAAGGCTTCTTCAAGCAAGTCCAGGATTTCCCTCACTGTGACCCAGCTCTTCAGCTCCACTTGACCTCAACTTGACTGAGGCGAGGAGAGCAAGGTATGACGCAGCTGCAGCCAAGAGGGACCTTGACTGAATCGACTCAAACATAACTATGAAGGAAGGGGGCAGAGGACTAGATAAACTGCAGAGGACTGCACTACAGTCCTCACTCTGAGCAGTGCGACTTCCAGCTATTCTTTAAGACAAAGAGAGCTGATCTTCGTTTTGTGGTCGCAGAAAGACAACATAGTCATAATTCATCCCACTATTTGCAAATTCATCCCCTAAAACGCCTTCCAATTATTTATGAGCATCTTTGCATTTCCATGGCCTGCACTTGATGATATATATTGTTGGGAAATAATTCATAACTAAAGAATGCACCACAATTATTCAGGTCACACACACTAGGAAGTCCTGACCGCACTTGCTCAGTCAATACGTTTCATACAGAAAACCATTCATAACGTAGTCAGATGTGTCTCGCCATAAAGTGTTCAAAAAGGGCTCCATTTGTATTAAGGGCAACTGTGCGTGTCAAGAAAGTCTTCTGTGGTTGATTAGTCTCATCAGGCAATTATTACCATAATATTTGTAAATACAGAATTTGTTTATTGTATTTTTCCAAAATTTCCCCCCATGTTCAGTTACACCCACTAGCTAGGCTCCCCCCCAATCACACAACACCGTGAACACTGAGAGGGTGAAGGCCAGCACTTGCTTCCTCTGAGTCACTTGAAGCACCACCACATATTTCCGAACAACTGCTAACGCAACACACTTGGAGGAGACACCTGCGATGCGTATCACTGTGCTGAGTAATAGGGCGGAGAGGCATCCTAAAGCCAGTTGTGCTCTCTTGGACCTCCGGCCACGGGTGGCTGTGGCATCACCTGGGCTCAAACCAAGGACTGAACTCATGATCAAACGCTTAAACAATTGTACCACTCTAGAGCCGTGGATACAACTATTCACTGATAGGATGGTAGTGGCCTAGTGAGTAAATCACTTGCTTGTAAACCCGATGACCACAAAGTTGCAGGTTCACACCCCCACTTTCTACCATTGTGTCCTTGAGCAAGACACTTAACCTTCAGTTGCTCCAGGGGGACTGTCCCTGTAACTAATGACTGTAAGTCACTCTGGACAAGGGCGTCAGACAAATGGTACTTTAACGTTACCTGTTTATAAGTACACCTTTGTGACTACACAGGACACATTAAAATGAACTAATATAAAACGCATATAAATGTACCTCTTTGCTGTGAAGAAGTTAAGTGAAGTTAAAACATGTCCATGTTCGCAACGCTGCTAAAAGCAAAGGACAAGGAACGAAAAGATTCATGCAACTTCACTCACTACAAAGATAAACCCGAGCCTGGTTTTACTTTCCAGTGGAAACTTTTTTTTTTGCTTGGATGAAATGATAGACATCAAAACATTACTCACACCGATGATCATGAAAATGAGCAGCACTCAAACACAACAAATGTATTCAGACTTACCAATATACTCATTAAATGTGCCCACATACTGGAGAAATTACCAGCTGCAGTGGCATCCAGATGCAAAACTTCATCACTGCTGGGGTTTTCTCTCTCCATTTTTAACAAATCGAGCCAACAGTCGCACAAAGATTTTGCCGAATTCTTGACACGGCTCTAAACTTCACACAATTCAAACAGTACGTCCCAATATATCTCCATTCCGGAGTGAAATTTTTTGCCAGCAGCTCTTGACTGCTGAAAGTTTGAAGCGGATCCTCATCGAGGCAACACTGTTCACCCATTTCAATGAGCGGAGCACGCAGTGATTTCCATAGGAAACGCTCCAGCTGCTCTGTGCAGACCTCTGCTGTTAAACACATGCCATGATTTCATTTTCACATTTAACACCTCCTCTACTGTGCTAATATATCCACATGCAAGTAAAGGTAAATCAAGGACATGAGAGTAATAAGCTTTCATGGTACAAACACAGCTCTCAAGAGATTCTTTCTGTATCATCAAAAGTAATAAGGACACTAAATGATTCAAATTTTACTGCTCAAACTGCTTTCTATGGATCAGTATGTAGAAATAGCACCTGCAAGGTTTATTGCTGTCTCATAGACACAGAATGGTTTATTGGGGTTGATTAATATTCCACAGAGAAGGCAGAGCAGTGGTGAAAGAAGCCAGAGCTGGCTTCGTCTTAGTAGCATGACGTGCACATCAATGGCCCTCTCAGAGCACTCCATTCAAAACAGAATGCGCCCTTAAGATTCACAAAGATAGCAACATAATATAAAAACAAACTGCACTACCCAACAGACGAGTCAGCTCAGATACATCGAGAGAAGTAAAAGTTAATTTAAATAATTGAACAAGAAGCTTTCATTTGAAGCACCAAATCATTTACATTACTTTTGGTTAAATAGTACAGCAATGACTATAAGAGTGTTATGGAGCAAATAAAGTGCATCCTTGAAGTCTAAATAAACACCAAACTAAGTGTGTAACATTCCACAAAATTCTACAGATATGCAGGTTTAGAGGTGTGAAATGTATAGTGGTAGGGGAATGTTGTGTTTGGAGTTAATCCTCTTATTGGTACAGCACTGGCGTTCCTATCAGAACGGAGAATCGCATGGGAGCATATAATCGCGTAGTCTGTATATAAACCATATGTATCAATGCAAACAACAGGATTGAGCGATGTAGAGCACTTTTTAAAATAAATTATGCACTGACAAAACAAAAACGTCTCTTACTCATGTTTGTCATTGTCACTGTAATCACTGCACACCCAGACTGGTTTGGGAAGAAGGAGATTTAGGTGATGACCCTGCACAATCACCAGATATAAAGCTCATTGAGAATCTGTGGGGGACTACAATGGTTGGAGAATATACAGAACAAACGATGAAGCGGCCACAGGGTCATAGAAGCTAGTGAGGAGCAAAGGTGTAGTCTGAAACTGCTGAAGAAGTTTATGCTGGCTACAATAGGCAAGGTGTCAGGACACAGTGTATGGCAGTGTAAGAGGCTGCATAGCTACAGACTGGTCAGAGTGCCCATGCTGACCCCTGTCCACTGCCAAAATGGGCAATGGGCACACAAGCATCAGAACTGGACTATGAAACAGTGGAAGAAAGTGCCTGATCTGAAGAAGAGACAGCATGGATTGCACTATGGAAAACAGGCAATCTGGGACAGGCAGTGTGATGTAATCATTACAAAAATTACTTTCTTGGAGAGAAACCAGAAAAAAACAGAGAGACTATTTTGCTTCAGGCCTTTACGTTTTAGATTTTGATTTGTATTGACTTTTGTTCACCAAGGGGGCTAAATGTTGTTTTTTCCCTTTACTGGTCAATTAAAAGAAGACATCTTACTAAACGTGGCCAAGAATGCCATGCATGTTTCTTCAGAAGGAAAATGCTGTAATTTAATACAGGCGGATGCTGAGAGAAAGGCATGGAGTAGACATCTTTCTTCATAAAATGTTTCCTTCATTCCTCTCTCTGGAAGCATGCACATTCCTCCACTGAGAGAGGCACAGGGGTCCCGTGGTGCTACGCTCTGTGACTAGCTCGACTGTCCTCTAAAAGAGAACCATTCATTTGTTAAGTGACATGCCCTTGAGTCAAAGCTGCATGAAATCTGGCTGCTTTTCATCAGTTAAGAAAGGCAGCGGTGGCCAAATAAAAAGCACTGTACTGAGTGCGGCTGCACGGAGCTGCCTAACACAGACGCCCTCTAATAAACACTCTATTATAGCCTGATCACATGATCAATTCACTGTCGCCAATGTGTAGCTCTTTCTTTCACATGCAAAAGGGATTCAGGGGAGGAGAGAGCTAAGAAAAAAAAAAATCGCCTGTCATAGATTAAAGAGCTGTATTTATGAACTGCATGTATGCAACTGTAGGAGTTAAAAAGCCACTACAGAGACTACATGTCTAAATGATCTATAATGGATGTTTGTGTAGACCTTACTGCTTACCATCATCTGTCTAAAAATGATGTTTGTTGACACAGAAAATGAAGGCGGCGTAAAGAGAAGTCATAAATACCAATAAGACACGTAAACCCGCAGTGGGGTTTAAAGTCAATCTGAAACCAAAAAAGTCCCTGGTCACATCAAGGTTGCAGTTTCATACCATTTAAAGGACAAAATTCTTGTTTTCCTGTAATCTTCCACCAAAAGGTCATGACTTTTAGCTGTCACCATGCACCAGTGACTGGGGGTTAATATGAACAAATAATATTACAGCTCAAAGTGAGGAGATGCAAGTTTCAGTCCGAAATATGTTACTACACAGAAATAAAATGTTACAATTTCTAATTCATGTTAATTGTATCTTGTGTCATCAGTAAATCAGAACAAATTCTGTGACATAATGACGCCATAGGATTCTGCAAATGAAGAGTAATCTGCCAAAGCTGTGACCTGCTGGTTATGAGGGTCCTGAAATCAGGAACATTAGCCTGGACAATGAGGAGTAAATTGAGCATGGCAGAGGCGTGAGAGGCTGAGCGGTCACGGCTAAGTGAGCACCTCATCTATCTCCCCCTCTGTAGAGCAGCAGGAACGACCCCATACTCCAATCACCCCCTGTTGCACCCCCCAAAGCTTCCCTCTGGATCTTCATCAGCTTATATAGATGATAAAGTAAGCATGGCCAGGCTCTCAGGAGAGCAGCTTTGGAGAAGAATCGCACTGCAGGAGTATGAAAATGCATAGATCTGAATTTTTTCATGAACAAAAATGATTGTACTACAATGCATTATATGATATTATATATGATGTTATATCTTAAGACACTGTATTATATTAACAGTTCATTCAGTATATTTTAAAAAATAACTTTAAAATAAATTGTGCTCAAAAGGACTAGAATGGAATAGAATCATTTTCAAAAGATTCACAATCAAATTAATTTGTTATACTGTTAGAAATTTATGCATTAATCTATGCATTTATAATGTGCAAGTTATAATGTGCAATTCTTCTGGTGCATTATTACTGTTCTTGTCAATGCCTGTCACTCCATTGCGTTCCTGTCCATATATATATATCCACAGTGGGTTTTTTTCCCCAATACACTTATCCATATTTATATTTCCAGATTGTTTGTATAGTGTACTTTTTATACTGTACTGTTGGTATAGTTTTTATTCTATTGTTTTTAATTTTTTGCTGCTCTTATCTTTGTACTGTCCACATTCTGCCGTGACGATGCAAATTTCCCACTTGTGGGACTAATAAAGGATTCTTATCTTATCTTATCTCTTATCTTATTTACGCCTCCATCCAGTGTCTCTTGCACACCAGGAGACAGTTGTCACCCGGTGTTCACACTCATCAGGCTCTCTGAGCGCGGGGGCAGGGTCACTGATTGGAACGGCTATGACTCACTGATGAGGTGTCACACAGAAATGACCTCTACCTGATTCCCTCACCCACATACCCTCCCACCCCCAACTACCCACCCCCTCACAAGCATCTTCAATAAATAGATCTCCTCCAACTGAGAAACCAATGTAGAAGCAGCTCTGGGACAAGTATAATAAATCTGAAACCTGGCTTATGCTGTATACCGTATCTACACGGTGTCAAAATATTAGGGACAACCGTGTTTTAAATAAATGACTATGTTTTCAGTTTCACTAATTTCATATATTAAGGACTAAGGAGGTTTATTCTGAAGAAAACATCATTACGCTCCCTCATTTTGGGAATAAGGTCAAATCCCACTCATTTTATCCCCTTGTTGTGATGTCAGCACTCGGCAGCATTCAAACCTTTCATGTGCTTTAACATCAGTTTACAAAAGAAATTAGACAAAACCCTAATTAGACAAAACCTACTCTTTTTTATCAAGGAAGGCATTTCAATAAATGAGTATTAGTAAATGGTTATCAACAAGGCCTTTGAAGGTACTATTACTTAACTGAAAATCAACAATGAAAAACAACCAAACTTTTAAAGCCTGTGCATGAGGTTACTTGTAGTTAGCATATTATCTAAATGACACCTTGAGCTCAGTGGAATTCCTTTTGTTTCAGGATAGCCATACAGTGAGGCTATCAGCTGTTGATGAGTACAGCCCCGTCTCACACACTCAGCAACCTTGTCCTGCTGAGTGTGAATCACTGTGAGGAAAGCCAGAGGACTCTCATCCAGACAGGACTAATTATTGAAGAGCACAAACAACACAGCAGGAGGGCACCTTTCACACCTAGGTTGTGGTATTACTATATCTGTGAGGATATTCAGCTGAATCCTGCAATACTGTATATCTAAGCAATACTACACCTACACATAAACCAGACTCTGACCTTCACCTCAGCAACCAAAAGGCTCCTTCTGCTCTTTTAGTTTTCAACAAAAATAATCTGTGGTGAAAACAGCATGTTTCCTAGTAAGAACCAGAAAAACCTCCCACTTCTCCAGATTTCCCAGTATTCCTATCAGCACATTTGGTCACTACAAAGAGATAAACACACACACACACACACACACACACACACACACACACACACACACACACACACACACACACTTCCCCCCCGCGTGACTTCCACCACT
>JBBPCZ010000001.1:32689766-32714379 GCA_037974445.1 Brycinus macrolepidotus
CTCCTCTAACCCAGATTCAAACTGCATGGAAAAGCAATTACGATATTATTTACATTCCCATTTCATAATGAACACAGAGCAGACTCCAGTCACTGGAATTCAAACAGAACAGATTCCAATGAGGCAAAAGAGAAAACATCATGAATATTTAGCACAGTGAATATGGGCCACTGAGACTACTGTGCCTGTGGATGTGTACAGACTCCCCACAGCATGAAATCATGCAAGATGGGGAAAAAACAGGATGATGGCTTATGTCCTCCATACTTTCCTTTTGGTGTGCAACAAAAGATTCCCATAGAGTGTTCCCGATCTTCATTTTGGCTTATACAGGCAACTTCAGGTATGTCATGAGTGCAAAAAAAGTCTACATAAGTCACTACATAAGAAATGCTAAGCAAAACTGGGTTTAAACATATGAAATCTGAGTTGAGCACAATACTAAGATCTATTACAAACCAACGATACCCTGGATTTCAACTGTTTATGTTTTAGATTTCAACTAAAACATAAACAGCATTACTTTGATTTATACAGTGGGTTTGAAAATGTGCTCGATATAAATATATTAAATGGAAGTGCACCCACTTATGAATATGACAAAACAGAACAGCAACAATCTATAACAACTATATATATAGATCTCAACATCAGCAAGGAGCTTAAGCTGGTCACACCATGTAATCACGAAAGCATGAACTCCAGAATACTCAGCAACTTCTACCATCAAGAGTATTCTGTCTGGCTGTATCACAACCTGGTTTGGCGGCTGTGATGCTCTGGACCGCAAAGCTCTACAGAGGGTGGTCAAATCAACACAAAGCATCCAGGACCTCTACAGACAGTGCTGTAGGAGTAAGACTCAGAGGCTCCCCTCTGATCCCAGCCACAGATTCTAAACACTCCTGCCATCGGGCAGGCGGTACAGGAGCATCCAGACCCGGACCAGCAGTTTCAGGAACAGTTTCTACCCACAAGCCATCAAGAAACTGAACTGCTGAATGCTGAACACTTTGAACATTGTTCCTTCTTCACTCACTTTAAACTTACCCTCTGTACTTATACACATGTACACCCTACACTCTTTTGCACTACAGACATTTTACATATACTTGCTAATGTTAAACACTGTCTACTATGCATCTTATTATTTTACTATTTATTTTACTCCAAGAATGCTTTTACTATTGTACTACTTTTATTTTATTCTACTTGTGTTAAATGTTTTTTACTGTGCAAACTTGAGGGGGCTCCGAGTCCAAGAATTGCAGTACTGGTAATGATGTTCCACTGTTATCTGTAAATGACAATAAACTTTCACTTGATACTTGAACTTGAAGTAAGTTCTGATCAGATAATGCATTACCCTTCACGCCAATTCTTTTGCTTTTTTAAAGCTCATCTAATGCAAATTCAATGAACATTTTAGTTTGATCTGACCTGATGTATAGCATACTCTGGATCTGTCTGTCTTCAGTACAAATTTCACTTTAAAAACTAGAAGTAAAGCGGCACTACAAACTGAGTGTTTACCAAACTGACAGAAAAAGGAGAATATGAATATGGAAAAAAAACAATAAAAACAAACCATATTCACCACCACCACCACCTCAACAACATCCCCAACCTTATTTTATTTTTCTTTATCAGATAATATGATCCATCATGAAGAAATGGAGCAGTCATTAAATGTATGAGTCTTAGCAAAAACACAACAAAAACAAAGTATTAGAGTATTATGTTGTGTTATTATGTTGTAGACAGTAATGTAACTCCCTTCTGTTCTACAGAGTAGCACACACCATTCGTAGCACCTGGACACAAGAAACACTGAAAGAGCAAAGTTCTGCTAGCGGCAGGACAGGCGAGCGAGTGTGTGAAAAGGTTTCCATAAATGAGTCATCATGGCCTGTGGGCAGCATTTGCGTCAGTGCAGGGCTAATTCCAGCAGCACCATGTGTGCTTTTAAAGAACTCATCTGCAGTCATTAAGCCCAGTGCCCCGGGCCGGCCGCCACACAGGTCAGCTCCTCAACCCGGAGGTGCAGAGGTGAGCTCCAGGCTGTGCAGACTCATGCAGCTGTGACAGGAGAGCATCCTGCTGAGCGTGAGCAGAGTCACCCAGGGGCAGCAGCAGGGTCACTGTCTGGCTGTATGTGCGTATGTGTGCGTGTGTGTGTAGGTTCTGGTTCCCAGCAGCCCCGGTGAGGTCGGCCTGGTCACCCCGCCCCCTCCACACCGCTTCCCCTCTGTCACTAAGCTAATGAGAGCCCACAATGCTCCAGAGTGCCACTGTTGCAAAGGCCAGTGACTTCAGTGGTTTAGAAAAGCACAGGGGGGAAAATAATAAATCATCCTGCGGTTAGTCACGCTAATCGAGATATTCAGTGCCTGCCGGGAAATGCATTAAGGCTCCTTCACCCACGCTGCTTTATATTATATAGCATATATTTTGTTCCGCCATATGAAAAAGACAACGATGAAAAGCTGCATTTCCACTTCTGATGTAGCACAGTCCCTCTTTAGACCTCAAAATGGGTAACTTGATCATCCCCATATCAGTGCTTAATTCGCTCGGTTTAGAGGTTAGAACAGATTTAAAGCGCTTGGACAGCATTAGATAGATTATAGTGATATTGAGAGGAAAAGTGAAACTGGCTCACGCTATGCCTCTTAAAATGAACCAATGACAGTTTCCATCCGTAAAAGACAGACAGACAGACAGACAGACAGACAGACAGACAGACAGACACACACACACACACACACACACTTGCTTTAAGGGGACACATGATTTGTAATACTCTTCTGAATCATAACTATTGTTGAGAAATCCAAGAAATAAGAGAAAGAGTAAAGCCATAAAAATCATAAAAATCCAGACTCGGACACTCTTAGTTTATAGCAATAATACAAAATTATAGTGAATAAACCAGTTCTGGTACAAAAAACCAACAATAATAAATCTACAGCTTTTTTCCACATAACATATAGCACAATATGATGGTAATATGATACACCTCAATAAACACCAACTTACTGTTAGACCAAGTAAAGAAACAAGAAAATACTGCAGTTAGCACAGAAGTAAAAATAACACATGGGGAATTACACATGGATGTACAGGGTTACTTTCTCTCTTTCTCTCTCAAATGCAGGAATGCTCACCAGATTTGCACTGCCATTCTACACCACAGTAAACACTGTCCAACAGTCTGATACTGCTGAGACTAATCAGAGACTGATCATTTAAGCAATGCTTCTGTTTACAGCAGAGCTGATAGTGACTGAATAATCAGGTCAATAAGCACATTTATATTCACTTAAGGATGAATGATCTGGAGAAAACACCTAACTGCAAAAGTTTTTTTTAACTTAACATAGCTACCTGCTAATACTCGGATGAACATGTACAACAAGTAGGGTGTTGTAAAATATACCAAAAGTGTCTTCCTTGGTATGAGCACAGCAGGTTTTATGTAAATTATGAGTTTTTAAATTATGATTTTCTTATGCAAACTACTGTTAAAAGAAGACAATGAAAACATTTGGGCTGAAATGTGGTTAACCCTTTAAACCCCAGGCCTATTGTTAGTGTGTATATGCAGTGATGGCAGAAATCTGAGAAATCTGGATCCAGTGACAGGTGCTAAAAGTTGAAGAAGTGCTTTTGAGTGCTGACATCGGAACAAATATGGTCATAAAAATTTACACTTATTATTGTTTTCTCAAAACAGAACAGGTTAATCTTTAATATGACTTTAACCGTTACAAAGAAAATGTGTTCATTTGTATTGAAATCATGCATCCAAGCTTTTGATGGACAGCTTACGAGTGAAAAACATAAAACTAATAGGAATAAACCCATAACACCCTGAGCCAACTGATAATTGACGTAGATGTTATCTGACATATGAGAGCACAGTTCATGGCAAAGCTAGGCAGGGGATTCGCTCTAATGACTATTTAATTTGCGCTGACGTGAGATAACTTCCCTCAGGGGCCGAGTGGTGTCTTAACCGCTGATAAGCTTTCATTTATCACCAATTAAAGTGGCTCCATGCCAGCGTCACCCTGCGCCACACATGCCTGTCATTACCATCAACAAGTACGGGCGGCCCAGCAGCTGCCCATCAGAATGCAGCAGCGGGACGCAGATAAAAGAATATCTGCTTTAGTATTCATAAAGCTTCAAATTGATGGATGAGCTACAACTGCAGGTTCAGGTTTAGGATCATATCCTGGGGACAGATGGGAACTGTGACAATTGTGTGACAAAAGGTGGGGAGGAGTGGATGGGGGACAACGAACAATGTCATACATGTAAATTCAGCCGCTCCCTTGGGGAGAGAGAAGCAGCACTGTCAATTAGAGCATCAATAATTAAAATAGTTGTAGGTCCCATTAGCGGGGATGTATTTCCATGAATAGTTAATGATCCTTGCAGGCACTTTCGGTGACACATACCAAGAGGACGTCTCGGTGCTGAAAAGCGCACCACCAGGTCTTCAAAAGTGTTCTTTTTAGATGTGAAAGACACACTCAGCAGAAATCAAGACACACAAGAACATATATGTAGATCATAAAGGTTCCCAGTCTCTGTACTCTGGCACTATTTCCCAAAGCTGACATTGATTTAAGAAGAAAAAAGAGCTTTTGTGAGAATATGAGACAAAGAACAGTTTGCTAAATGCCATCACTGCACAGCAGCAATACATTTATATCAAATATCTACTCTGTAAAGTCTGAACTCTCACATTAATAATATTCTCATATTAATAAATGTTATATTAATATATGTTATAAGACATTTTAATAATATGGGCTAGATTACAGAAGAATTTGGGTCATATTTCATATTTCAAGCTTTTAGGAAATTACAAGAAGTTATATAATGTACAATAGATTATATATTATACATTATACAATACAATACCTATTCATAGATGTCTAAAACAGCATTTGATTGATTCCAGAGAACTACCTTTTAATTTTGGTTGGAAACATTACTGCAAATGAAATGTACGAGTATAGAGACACTTTTTAAAACATGAAAGATTTTCCTAAAACTATATGATCAAGTGAAGAATATTCGGGGAACCTTTTTTTAAGAGTGTAATTTCTTGAGGGTACGATCCTCACTTTTGAAAACAAGACATTCTCAAAATATATATATATATATATATATATCTCATTATACTATTATTCTTTTCAAACCATTCTTATTTTATTATGGAATATTGTATAGCTCTATACAACACTCTCTGGCAAACATTTTTGCAGCTCCCAACAAGTTATCTGAAGCTCACGAAGTTGAAGACACCTAGCATTGTATTGCAAATGTGTTACATGTTTCTGTAGTAAAACAGACAGTAGCGTACATTCAAAACAGTCTGAGAGAAAAAATGTTGGCCACCACAGGGTTACTTGATAAAGCCTCCAAACCCAGACTGAATCTCATGTTTGCATGTGTTTCATTTGGAGATTGATCAAGTCGTCTGTTTCATAAATACTACAGTTGAGACGTAATTCGTTAACCCACAGCAGGGGAACACAGATTAGTCACACTAGCTTGTGTCCTTGAGAGTGGAGAAGTCAAGTGGTGTCGATGTGTACAGACACACACACATGCACGCGCACACACACCAGATTACGCTGTACTGTGTTGACGCTGAGTTGAATGTTGGTATCAGTCAAAACTGGGTCGTTCCATCTGCAGACAACAGTGTGTGTGCAGACACCCATCTGACGTCCCTGCAGAGGATGGGGCTCTCGCACAGTCTGCACTAACAGGATGGGTGGAGATGCAGGTCCAAGGTTCAGATGGACATGCAGGTGGGGGACGATAATGGAAACAAATAAAAGGGAAATGCACAATGGAAATATTATTCTTTGCTGGGAAGCCGATGGAATAAACTGCAGTGCACCATGCTACCATAAACTTAATGAAAAATGGGCAGAAGTTTGAATTTTGTGGATATCTAAAAAAAAGGTAGGATGTAATCTTGCACATGGTCAAACCAAACTTTGGTTTTAAGGAAAGGTGCCGACTCTTCATCTCTCCAACTGATCTTATACTGGACAAAAGTATTCTCTTCACGTGAACCGGATTAGGACCTTTTTCAAAGAGAAAAGAGGATTCCACAGAGCTCCACATATCCCAGGTGTCTCCTGTGTCATCTGAACATGTTGAAAAACTTGCCAGAAAAAACTATAAGCTAATACGAACAGCAGCTTAAAGCGCCAATTCTTCCTGCTCCAGTGTGAATTCTACCTTTATTAAATCTTTAAAATCCTGATTATGATGTGATTTATGAATTGCATCTATATTTCTATAGAATTTATGTGTACCCATCTGTGATAAAGGCACTGCAACTGTCATTGCTTCTTGTAGTGCCATTTCACATATTTAGCCATCAGAAAACAACTGGGAAAGGTTCATAACCAGCTGGGCTCTATTTAGTACTTTGGAGGCACTTGTAAAGCCGAAACAACAGTTAATGTTTTTAATAAAGTGCATCACAATGAAATACCACCAATTGGAGAGTGGCTAATTTATTGAACTGAATATTCTGCAAGAATGTGTGTTGGAGGGTTATGGGGACAAATGACAAGCAGGGTGTGGGCTGACCCATGTTTGGGCTTGGGCTGCCTGGCTGGGCAGCCTGCCAGCTGGATGACGGGATTAAGCCCCCTCTGGTCAAGTGGCCCTCACTAATCTCTTCCTCGACTTCATACAACACTGCCGAGACAACTGCCACGCCATCAGGCCCATGCCCCCCCTCTTCTCATGTTATGCATATCAAGAACATTGTAACTTACAAGACAACCCTATATGTCAACAAACTTATGTCAATGTTATAACCTAGCTCCAGTCAAATATTCTTGACTTTATTAGTTTGCATTCTTTTTTGTATTCTGTCTTCAATTTAATGTTTTTCGACAAAGCACCTAGTAAACATGTTATAGGAAAGTCCTAATTACATGCATTGGCCCCAAAGCAAAACCAAAGTACTTCCCACAGCAGAAACACCAGACACACACAGATTTCCCACTGGTTTCAACATGAATTAAGTGTACAAGAAATCACAGTGAAGACACACATCCTCGCACACACTTTCCTGGTTCTCTCTCTGCTTTAGCAGCTGCCGGTTCTTCTCTGGGATTACTGGCTTACTGTGCTCTGTTTGCATTTGTTTACTTCCCTGAATGGTAATACACCCACAACCCTGCAATCAGAATGCAAATCCAAATTGATATGAAGCGCGACAAATTGGATATCCGCGCATAAGACTAGGGAGGGGTGGGACAGCAGGGGCATGTCTGAACTAGGCTATTAAAAAAAGGCTTGAGTTGTAATGAATCACTTGTCCATCACACATCAGATGAAATCTTCCTCAAAGGGCTAAGAGTTCAAGCCTGGCTCTCAATGCTCAATGCAGTTCCAAGTTCAAGCAAAGTCATGTATCTTAGTCTCTGGCTACATGAGCTCACACTGATATTCTGGTTTCTTCATCTCAAATTAAATTAAAGATTTTCACCCTGGGGGAAAGTGTTCCATTAATAGTATGAAAATAGCTTATCAGCCTAAAACAACTCTGAAATTAAGGACAGTGGTATGAATATGTTATAAAGAAGCTACAAAAGACAGACCACCAAATGATAAATTTGCAAATGCTTGATACAGAAGCATTATGAATGACGGTGATGTGTTCGTCACTGACACTGATTTTATGCTGATTTGAAGCTAATTCAAAAGCAAAACCTTTGTCTGTAGTTGCTGCAGAGGAATTCTTCACCCCAAAATGCTAATGTGGCCAAAGTTAGTTTAGACCGTTTCGATTCCAACTGCAGATTCTACTTTTATTAATGAACAGCAATGTTAGCATTGAGGCTTCCTTTAAAGGGCAAAAAAGGAGGCATGATGAATCTTGATGAGTGTCCGTATAAACAACCCACAGCTGATGACCTGAATTTGAAAATAAAACATAATATCTCAATGCATTCTTTGCTGTCGTTTTGTGTTTGCCCCCCTTTTAGGTCCCTTAGAACTAGGTAAGGCAAGACAATGTTATGTTCCTTCTCGAGAGACAGAAACAGTCCTCACAATAGAAACAAAAAGCCTTAACAACATTCATTCCAGCATGGTGAAAGCCAAGGCTGTTCCACCCTAGCTCAATACTAGTCACCAGCTTATCTGCAGCCAGCTCCATGCATGTGTATGGATGGCCATACATTATTCAGCTGCTGGCTAAATGGCCTCAGCTTCGCAAACACTGGGTGTAGGGTGGGGGGAGAGCATGTAGCAGAGAGGAAATCCTACTACTGTCATGCTGGCTGATGAAAAATCAAGCAATAGGTCATGCATCTCATCTACATCCATAATTGTGTCAGGACCATGGGACGACATCTGGAGCACTTGCACAAGTCTCAGAGAATCATTATAGCTTAATTAGAAAGCCTGAAATTGAAATAGGCAGGAGCTGGGTGGTGGAGGTGGAAGATGATTACAATGACACGCAATCTTAAGGGCTGATTGCACTCTGATTTGGTCAGGATGATCTTCAAGAGCTACAGAGAATTATTTTGAGAGTGTTTGATGCGTGCTTGGTTTTTTAAAAAGCATGCACTGCTTTTATCAAAACAGCAACACTTTCAAAAGGGACACCTCAAGGGTTTTCCAAAATACTTGATGATGAAGAAACAGCTGAGTCTCCAAACACTCACATTAATTGGCCCCAGATGGCATGGTTAAAGGACACGGATGTCCGGATGTAACAAACTGGGGTTTAGGGGTCTGTAATTTAAAAAGCTCTTGCAGCTGATATACTCGGATATAGTTCACACAGGTAAAGGTCTTGAACCTGTTCTTTCTTGTATTTTCAATGCAACAGAGTCTGAATGTGGTCAAATGTTTCAGATGTTGACTGCATTTTTTGAGGTTTCCCCCCCTTGTATCCCCGTGTGCCTTCTTACCTTTGGATAAAGTCTGTGTCAGATCGAGTCAGTTTATAGGCCTGTGCGTCTATGCTTGCCTGCACATTGAATGTCATGGCTGAAAGGGAAGAGAACAGCTGCTGTCGATCAGGCGGTGAAGCAGCCCAAGGATCTGTGTATGCTGTAGCAATGAAATGCAGCACAAGCTGTGATATGTGATAGCAACAACAAAAGGTGTTTAAAGACAGTGCTCTGAATTTGAGAAGCACCATCAAAGACCTTCAGGGGTGTAGCAGACAAGACGACACAAAAATGAATCAAGAAACAAAGGGTCTGACGAAAAACAATGTGTTTTTTGGGTTATGTCAGAAATGTTTTAGATATTTGTGTCTTCTAAAGACGAAATCAAACAAACGCACTCAGCGCACTGGAGTCTATGGAAGGCAGTCTTGCTACTGTCTGCAAGTCTCAAGAATCTGTGCCACAGAAAGGAAGGATCAATCTTTAATGTGGCTAGGGGTGCAGGGAAGCAGCTCCAAGAGTGCACGACAGGCAAAGCGCCGGGGCAATTCATCTCAATTTACTGCAACACTGCCAGACATTCCTCTTATACGAAGCTGACCGTGGACTATAAATCCTGTCAACATTCGAGTGTACATGGACTTATATGTAAACATGGCCAATTTAGGATATGGGCAGTGAAAGCAGGGAAACGCCATCTGAGGTGAGACAAAGTGCAGGAACAGAATAGACACCAGCTGCTCTGCACAGAGCAACAATCAGCACTAATTAAGTGTTTTCATATCTAAGCCATCACATGTGGCAGAGCTGGTTTAAATTAAATTCAACCTCATACTGCGTCAGAGCAACACTGAGAAACCAAAACATTATTTCTAACCATGTTATCCAATAGCCTCTCTTCCACTCTGCCATGACAAGTAGGAATTTCTCTGCATTCTGTTCTATATGGTCTCAAGGCACAATGACTACACTGAGAGCGAGGAATTAATCTTTCAAAAACACTGAGATTAAACAGACACTACAAAAAAGTATCAGAATATAACACTTCATAAATAAATTCAGTGGTAAAGAGAATTAGATGCAGGCATTAAAAAAGATGCTGCTTCCTGCACTGTTGACTCATTCAAACTGAACAACAACAAAAAGCTCAGAACTTGGTTTTTGATTGCTGTTTTTTGGCCCAGCATGTCCCGAATTTTACCACATTGCTAGAAATTTCACTGCTGCATTTGAGTCAGACACACCCTGACCTCTTACTTTCTGCTGATGTAGCTACTTCTTGCACACCTTTGAAGAACAGCTGTGTTTGGTGTCGTCATGAAGGCTGGGAGTGTGAGGACGAGGACAGTCTCTCTCTGGGCATGGTCTCAGGCTGCACATCTGTGCACTGCAACAGCTGGGCAATGAATGAGAAGTGAAGAAGAAAACAGACATCCACAAGCAGACGTTTTGTTGTCTCGAATACTAATGGGTTCTAAATGTAAATGGCCGGAACGCAAGAGCCAATGTAGCAACGTGAAGGGCTTGCATGGCATGCTAGAGAGGAACAATGGGTCACTGTTCCTGGAGTTTAGAGATTGGTACCTCGCATTATGAAGCAGTTTAAACACCTGTTCTCAATACACTAGATCAGTCATGCCTGATATGGCGAGGGTTGTCTGAATTATCAGTGGTCTACATTATTAAACCCAAGTTATTAAAAGTTCTCTAGCGTACAATGAAGTTCTGGCCCTTTCATCAAGTGCATTACAAAACATGACAGACTTTCACACGCTCTTATCTTATGAAGCTAAGCAAGTACAGGCTATATAATGTAGAACATTATCTAATATTTAGGACAACATTTAAAGGAATAGGCTGGCTAAAAAAATTCTAATTTATTTAATTTTGTCCTCTTGTCCCAAATATAGCTAATCAGTCAAGACATATTTGGGGTCTAAAATTGGATTACAAAACTCATATCTAGCATAATGAAAGCTTATACCTTACCATTGAAGTATAAGGTTAGACATGTACACAGTATTTAACTCCATTTCATGGAACACATTGCATGAAATGGTTATGAAATATGAATAAAATGCTTGAGGCCTGTGACATGCACAGAGATATAGGGTGTTCCAAGGCAAACTAGCACTCAAAGAAGACTTGTGTTCCTTAATTTTAACATTGTTTTACCATTAACGGCATTAAATTTAAAAATCGCATACATACATGTAGGTAGTAAATAGAAAATAACAAGGCTATATTTACAACATTTGCTTTCTGTTATCATCACTGCAAAGAAAATCAGAGCTGGTGAGTTTCTCTACAACGCATCATTTCATAACAAAAAAATCTCATTAATTGTATTAAGCAGGAAATTGGAAAAATCAGTGGAATAGTCTGAAAAATGCTTTCTGACATGATATAACATCATAAAGATTCATAGATAAGTGTATATAATTAAATATTAATGTAATAAAGCAAAATGTATGAAACTGACTAAGGTGTAGAAGAAAAAGATGAAGCCTGACATTGATGACTCCCTGTTACACCACACACACTCAGCAGAGGTATCTAACGAAAGATAATCACTGGCCTCCAGCCCAGCACACCGCTCCAGCCAGCGTGTCACAGATGGGCTGAGCCTGGAGTTTGAGCTGCAGCGGATGCCTTTGCCAGTGTTACATTACATCTGAGACATTATGCCCTCCTGACTGTCACCCTGTATTAGTACAGCGTGATAGGCATCTATCACATGACCTTCAGAGTCAAAAAACGCAGGAGCTTAGCTGAGTTAAAGCTTGCCACATGTGACAATGGAGAAAAAAAGCTCTTATCACCCAGCCTTTTGTTCTGTTCCTTTCTGTTCCAGGTTTTCACTTTGATTTCCAATAGTTGGGGCCTGTAATTGGTCCTTGAACAACACTTTCTGTCTGAGGAAGACAAGGATTTAGCACGCCGGCTATTTTTAAGGAGTGAACCTGTTATCACAGCTTCCCATATATAGAACTATGCTTTTTTGGATTGTAATTAAAGCCTGAATGATAGCAGCTGGCTCTGTTGGCAACGATGTCACCCAATATTGGGGTGCAACAAAAATTCCGCCCAAAACGGCACTGACATTTAGTGGCTTGTTTATATTGTAAGAGGATAACTGGCACATGTGCACACTAACTGCCACAATAGTTAAAATAAAATGTACATTAAAAAATGCTTCCACTTATATATAAAGGCTTTGGCATGTTTTCACACAAAAACATTTCTGTAAAGAGCACAGAAGAAGAAACATTAATTAACATTAACAGAAACACAAAACTTCAAAGAAAACTAGGAAGTTCTGAAGCCACTTTAAAACTTAGAACTGTTAGTCTGTTTAATTTTTGACAATATTAAATTATATGGGCAGGTATGTGTCACAGTATTTTAACATCGATTGGGCTTTACCACTGAGGTGCTGGCTCTGACATGTTATCTTCAGTGCTGTAATATTGATCAGAAGCCTTAATGTATTGTCAGACCTTTCTGCTTTTTTTTTTTTTTTAACTCATTGATCATGGTGTGTGTGGGTGTTTGTGGGTAAGTGTGTGAGCACCGATAAAAGGGAAACGTTATGCAGGAAAGGACGGAGTAAATACAGCTTGTAAACAACAGCTAATGACCGCTGGCCTGCAGCTCTCCTGTGATGTGCCCTGTCGTTCAGCGCATGTCAGCTTCATTACCTTCACAGCAGCTTTATAAACTCACAGCACCTATCAAACCACACTGAAGCACGCCGTAAAACTACAGGTCATATTAATGATAGTTGGTTTACAATGCACAGAGGAGAGCATTCTGCTGCTCCCCCTCTCTCACACAATTCTACTGCTTGCTTTTTATGATGGGACCACCCAACCCCCACACTTTCACTGCTCTTCAAACCAGCACTGCTCTCCACCAGGATGCAGTAATACAGTAATGACAATTCAACCCTAATTCAATGGATACAGGCAGTTCTTACAGAATGCCACCATTGACACGATTTCACCATAATGGTGCCATGTTTAAAAGATTAATATACATAAAAATTACTTTTTGCTACACTGGACTTTTGCTGCATGCACACTACAAGTTTAAATGCACAGAACCTCTAGCAATGAGAAACAATATCTCGGCTATATCTGACATAAAATCAACATGGCAACAAAAAAATGTGCAATTTCTAAAGGCTGTACCAAAGAGTTCCAAAAATTAATTAACATGTCATTTGAGACAGCATTCACGTTAACCGATTTCGGGTCAATATTTGACCCTTTGACCCATTTGACTGTTGCTGGACAACAGACATAAACGCTTAGAAAGATAGAAGACATCAGACAAGCAGCTTAGCGACCATTAGTGACTTCTGCGGAAGGAGATTTTGTCTGCATTAGCTCTTGCTGGTTTTAAAAATCTTCAAATTGAAAAAAAGGTTACGAATATCTAAGTACATGCACAGACAAGTCATTGCGTGTACATGATGCTTAAAAGGGAGAATTTGCATAATTAAATGGTTTAGATGTAAAGAATGTTTTTTTTAGAGTAGTCTGATATAAAATTCTGCACTCCAGTGAAACTACAGTCAGAACAGTTCACAGTGGTGGTGATAGGAACCAACATCCGGAGCATTTAAAAGCTACTTCACAGAAAGTTACTGAAACTGAAACTGTTATGAAGTTGTGAAAACACTGCCTGAGATACTGTGTACAGTTTTTATTGTGTACAGTTTTGGTCAAAATGTTTTTTTAATCCTTTAATGGTGGAGAGGGTTATTAATACTTTGGAGACTTTATTCTGATTGATCCCTATTTTATTAACACTACACATAAAAAATTAGAAGACATAGGGAGGTTAAACCACTGCTTTGGATAGTAAATAAAATGACTTTATTTATGCTGTAGACACCAGAACCCCCTAGTTCCTATCACAACCACTGTAAAAAAAAAAATCTGTTTCTCTACTATGAATTATGCAGCAATGATGAAATATTGATGGAATCCCTGTATCTTTAGAGAATACTATCCTTCTTAAGTATAGTATTTGCCTACTGCCTTTCTATTATACTGACATCAGTCCATTGATGAAACCATTCGGACAAACAGTACACTGTATCCACCACCACTGTTCACAAATTTCTCGGGAACGGTATGAGCCTTCTCAAAAACGTACTGGAGTCTCCTAGCCACCACAGTGCACAATTTTGGAGTGTGCTCAGAGCCATGCATTTTAAGATGAAAATTCTATGCTTTTCTATGAAACAGGAAACAGCTCCAAACTGCCGCAGAAAAGTGTACACTACCCAAATGTGTAACATCTGTAAGCAGTCAATGCGGCTCTGAGCTTTTACCATGTGACACATCCGCCTTATTCTCTGTGCACATCACAGAAGAAGCCTACCAGGAGCTAACAAAAGGGCTGGGGAAGCTCTTTCTAATAAATATTGGGTGCTAAAATACCATGATCGATTCTCCCCTGCTGCAAGCACGACAGTAATGGCCTCCCTCTGCCAAATTCTACGCCTGTGGAAGCGTGTAACGCATCTTGCGCGCTCCAATCTGAGAAGAAATGTAGCATTATTCAAATGACCGTTCTGTTGTAGGTAATTTCACACTTAACAGTCACTGATCATTTCAGCGGAAACCTGCAATGGGCTTAAAATAAAACAAGCACACACATGAAAGTAGTGCAGAGCAGCAGAACTCCTGATCACATGTGTTTCAGATAGAGCATTCTGAAAGGGCCCTTTGGCAAATGATACTCTTCATAAATTTCACAAACCTTCTGCATTAGGTGTGAACCACATGCTAGCACTGAAACTCAACAGTTTAGCCATTATTTAGTTAGGTGACAACAATTTCATTTTTTTTTCAACAGTTTGTTAAAATATCTTGCACGTCTACAATAAATAAATACTACAAATATTTTACAAAACACACAAACACACACACACACACACACAAAGCAAACATATATTTAAAAAATCACTAATTCCAGGATTTATTCAAAACATTTGAAATAGAATTGTCATGTGAACAGGGATATGTGCTTAGCATAAGCCCCATCCTCCCTCTTCAGCTTTATTCTGATATGGTGAACACTATTGGCAAGTTTTGATAATCGACAATAGTTTCCATAAAAGAGAGACCTGTTGAAAACACAGAGGGACATTTTGGCAATACATTTTTAATTTTTTGTTCTTTTGTATGTACATTTTTGAGATTTTTCAGTACTGTATTGAAATCATTACACCTTTAGTGAACCTGGTGAATGGAGAAAAAACTACTTGTGTGTCTTTGTGCCTTATAGAGTTTCTCAAAACCACACCGCAATTCCAAGTAATACAGCAAACAGCATATGGCTGAGTGTCTGTCTTAAGGCTTATGACTATAATTGCCTAAGATAAATGTGCTACATCCAAAACATGACAAATTGTCATAAAAGCATGAGTCAAACAGAGCACTGGGGCATAAATAAATGAAAGCAGAACCTGTAGGCATGCAGCGCTCCACTTGCCTAAATGTGTTTATCCCCATTGCGCTGATGGCCCCTGACTCCGGCAGCATCGATGCTCTCTTGGAAGGCTCATTCTGCTAATATACCATGTATAACACCATATAAAAATAGCTCCAGCAAGGGACGGAGTTAAAGAATGCGATCAAGGTTAGTGTGGCATGGCTAAAGGCACCAGCCAGGCCTTTCTCTGACCCTTGCTGGCTGTAGGTGGGGGATGGGGGGCCTTTTTGACCGGTTATAGGCCTGACAGGTGGTGAGGGCATGGCCTTAGTGTGGGAGATGAATGAGAAGAACGTGAAGGGCAGACACTTGACACACAGTGAAGTGCATTAACCCACAACTCCAACCATAACAAACCCAGAGCATGCATGCATACAGACGCACACAGATATAGACACAAAAATCAATATCACAATACATTCTGAACTTAGCATGGTATTATGATATTGAATGATATTTAAAGTAATGAACACTTTCTTCCAGAGTGCTGATAATCTATGCTAGATTTTTATATTATAACACAAATAACAGAAACTCAGTCTTAAACAATATGCAGGTGGAGACACTAATTCCTTCGCCATTTTGCATTCTGTGAAATGCATCACATTTTCCATGCTTTTCTATTAGTTCTCTTCATACAAAAGTAGTGTGTGTTATTGTTTTAATTAATGATTTTAAACGTTTTCTACCAAACAGCTACTAACTGAGAAGGAAAAATGAGTTCTGATTTGCATCATCAGTAACTAGCGCTTGATTCCATAAAGCCTCAGGTTTGTCTAAGTGTTGTTTTGCATACTTTGGACGTTGACTCTTGTAATGAGATCACACTAAAGGTCACCTTCTAATGACCCCTGCAGATGATGCTTGAACAACACTGCAAAGTGGGACATAGCATTACTATGCATAAGTGACCAGTCTATGAGTAATTTTTCTTAGAATGCCACTGTTTTTCTTGTGTTTCTTTTTGTTCTAAATTCTGATAATAATGAAACAAGGGACATGCAAAAAAAACCTTAAAAACAAGCAAAAAGCATTAATATTGGTATATGTTTATTAACAACATTATCGGCCAGCAAAACAAACACAAAACCACACACACGCACAGCAAATCTATTCATGCTTTCTTACAGGTACACGGCAGTGTTTTCCCTCCTTTGTCACATCCTAATGACATATTTACCGCACAAGCTTTGCGACCCACTCGTTCCCTGAGGCACCACAAATTACGGCCCTCCACAGTGCTCTCAGGCCCTTGAAGAGCAAACCACAAGAACGCCTTCCTTTTCAAGTCTTTCAGGCTCAATTAGGAAGCCCTGTGACTAGCATGCGGCTGTGATGTGGCAGCAGGCACGACCATTCTTCTGCACTGATTGAAATTCATTGCACAGCCTCTGGACTCCAGGACCTGCTCAGGCATTGTTCTCAAGTAGAAAAGCTACAGGACGTTTCAGAGGGTGTAGGGGGGACCAGGGAAAGGAGATGACTGGAAGGAGACAATTGGAAGTGCTCAATAATAACTGCAGGACGAGGACAGGTTTTTTTACGTTTTTGAAGCACAGAGACTATACAGAGCTCGCGAGGAGCGGGGCCTACAAATAGCGTGATGTACTCTTTCGTTGCCATCAAAACAGTGCGCTTAGGTTGAGCGAGTGCGTGCTTTTTAAGTCTTTTATCATGCAGATTTATCCAAGAGTCTACCCTCCTCCTGAAGATTTAGTTCAGTGACTGAATCTTTTAAAACAATGCCTTCAGCACAAAGCATTGCCTCTAATTCCTAAATACCTCTCTCTGCATCATATCATCACTGTTGTAATGGTAATTCTAAAGCACAAGGCAAAAACACATTTTAAGATAAGGAAACGTAAAAACATTTTATCCCGTTGTCATTTTGGACCATTTTATCAGTTCATTTGGCACGATACATTCATACAATTCAAAGAGCAGCTGACATTTTCACATAATACAAAAAAAATGAATAAAAATGTAAAACGCACTGAAAAAGTTCTGGTCTGACAGCAGCAATATATTAATTTAGGCACTTACTTTGCAATATTGCACTGGTCTGTATGTGTTGTTTACCAATTTATTCAGATGAGGCAACACGACACAAATCCTGACAAGCCCAGGTACTACACTGGACTGCATATCATTTCACTGTGACAGAGACTCAGATTGACTCTAACAATCAATCTTCATGATTATACAACAACAGTTTTGACATTCTGTCAGTGCCACATACACTTTGCCTCTAGCATACAAAGCTCATGCTACTTAATGCCTATTTCTCTGAATACGCCATCTAACCCTACAGACAACATTCAAGCTCCAATACCCAAACCCCCTCCCCAAAGCCCACTCCTGCCTTTTATTCGTATGAGCCAGCAGGCCATAACTCTCTCAATCCCTACAGTCCCATTACTTCTCTTCAGAAGCTGGCAATGAGATTCAAAGCAAACAGACGCAATCTCCCCATTGGTAGAATGTTAAACATCACAGGGACTTTATATTCCCAAACAACATGATGTGGATTATGAAACAACAGATGTTCACATCTCATCGTATTTTTAACACAGTTTTCTTTTCTACTTTGTTATTTTTAATGAAACGCTTCTAAGACAGATTTTAAAAGAATAGCTAGAGTCAAAATCTAATTTACACAATTTTCCCGTTATTTTGAAATGTAACTGATCCGCAAAGCAATACTTGTTTGGGTTTCAAGTCTACAACAGTGAGTAAGTAATTGTAGAGTATACTTCACCAGTTTGCACTGTGCAAACAGCATTCCTAAATTATCATGCCTGGATCAAACAATAGACACCAAAGCATCCCAAGCGCCTATGTTCTGTTACTTTAAAATCAAAATCAGCTTGTCACCAAACGTGAGCACAGTAAATAACTGATTGATTGAAGAATGTGCAATCATTCAATCAATCCAATTAATAAATAAATGTCAAACTATCTAACAACAAATGCTAAATGTTAAACAGTGGTGCTGACTACGGGTTTGATACACTTGAATAAATTCTACAAAGTAAGACTGAAGACAGTTTAATGTTCTCACAACAGAAAGAATGAAATCTGAATGAAGAAAAATGATGAATTATGTAAAATGAAACTAGAGGTGGATGTTGTAGGACATGCATGTGCTGGACTGGGCTGTTGACTGGCACTGGATGAACACTATAAACAATGCAGATACACCAAATATCATAATTAATAAAATGCTTATTCTACACAATGCACTGTCGCTTGTCTGCAATGCATCTTGTCACATTTTTGTATTGCAACATCACAATATTTTGATGCACTGTTATACCCTTACTGATGACATCCATGATATGCAATATTGTGTTGTTTTGTGACATAATTTATCATAATAATGATAAATAGTGTCATACTGCCCAGCCCTACTGAGAAACATTTCATTAAAAGAGAAGAAAGGTAAAATTGGGGCTGGGATTGAGATATGGTGTACGCATTACAATCCAATTTTTTTTGATGAACTATTCCTTTAAATAAGGTCTTTAATGCTGGCCTGCACATGTTTGCTGGTCTCTACACACTGAGAATGTATGAAAAGCAGAACGCAACACATACATGTCTAACATGACAAGATAGACACAAGCATCAAAATTGGACAAGCAGTAAACAAAAAAGACAAATCGGTTCTAGATGTGAGAAAAGAGGTTTTCCCTCACTCGATAGGTGTGGATGTTAGTTGGGGGGGGTGAAGAGGGCTGAAGAGGCCAGGTGGCTGGCTGATGGCTCCAGCGCTGTCGAGGTGTGAGACAGGCCCGTCTGCCTGCCAGACGGACTCTATTTACCCAAAGTGAGCTTCCAGTGGGGAAACTGATTGAAGGAGATGTGAACAGGTCCCTCACTGTGAGAACTGAAAGGTTTTGACAATTGCAGATTTGAAAACTGCTTTTCTGTCCAAATTGCTCCCATGCACTGAGGCTAGCCCTGACAGAGACAGTCTGGTTAATCTCAAAACAAACTGTCTCATTTGAGATCGCCTGGACTGTGTAAGGACTTCTAAATTCACAGTCCAAATCCCCGCCATTCCATCTGAAAGTGACCTGGGATCCACCAGTACAGCAGCACAATCTGCCAGCCTTCAGGCTAAATAATACAGAGACCCTCAGGCATTTGTGTTGTCATGGTTACATGGCCTAACCAGCAGGATGAGAGCACATGAAATGTGCGAAGATGTGTGAGAGCACATCCCCCATAAGAGCAGACACACAAACACACACACGCATTTTAAGATATGGGATACAGATACAGACGTATAGGCATCCAAATCACATGTGCTGATCATTTTCTAAGTAGGAATAATTACACATCCTCTGCAAAGAACACAAATCATGAATAAATTTAACATATCTGGAAAAAAAACAAATTGTGGCCTGTGCAAAAGGCCACAATTTATACATGTATATGACATTTTATACATGTATATGACTTTTTTCTAGATGTAAATAGGAATATGCATGCCATCTTAAAGGTTGTTCTCTAAAAAGAATGTGTTAACTAGATCAAGAAAACAAAATAACTGGACCACTTTAGCAAACTTCTGCATATGAATGACTACAAGCAAAACTCTAAAACGAACCCTTACTTTAAAGGAATAATTAACCACATGCTATACAGGTTGGACTGAAAAATGCTCAAGTATATCTTTAATCTTATATACAAACATATAATTCTTTCAAATTTTGAAAATACAAAAAAAGTATGTTTTCCAACAAAACCAGGGCACTTTTGTACTGAGTGTGGAGGAAAACAAACAAACAGACACTTGCCAGACAGTCAGAGTGTGGTGCAGCTTACCAACTCTGCCAAGCCCGTAGGGATGAAAAGGTGTAAGAAAGGAGCATCGGACAAAACAGATTCTTTCTCTCCTTCACGCTTCTGCCACACTGATGTGAGAGAACGGGCTGCAAATGTGAGCTGAAAGTGTTAAGAGTACACACAACGACTGCGGCCATGTCCTTCACACCAGGGGCAAGGTTAATACTTACTTAAAGCCCGCGCTCACTCTTCCCGTGCAAATTTTGCTACAGCACTTCCTTCACATCAAAAGCCTCCGCAGTGCAGCAAAGTGACATAAATGAGCAGTTGCTAATTGCTCAGTCTGTGTTCATAATAGGCAGCTGCTGTTATAAACTGATTTAACTCAGGAGGGCTATAGTTGCAGCTTGGTGCAAAGTATTCTTCCTGCAAAAAGAAACAGTAAAAAAGATTCTCTTTACTGCCAGGGATGACTTTGAGACTACAGGTGGGCGATATGGACTTGACTTCTCTTGTTATTCTTGTATTTCTTCGTGTTATGAACTCTTCTTTCAAAAGTATGTAAAAAAAAAAAAAAAAACTTAAAAACAAGCCAACTGGCACCAGGGACAAAGTTGAGACAGTTCTAACTTTTGTTACAGAGTTTCAAACAGCTCGCAGCAGGGAGCTGCAGGAGGCTTTACATTACGCAACAGAACTAAAGTTTCACCTCTTTATGCAGTTGTTTTAGAAGTCCTCATGATCCTTAAGATGCTCAGAAAAGAGTATTGTGACAAATTATCATGATAATGCGAACACTATCCTATTGCCCACCTCTAGTCAGAGCTCTACAACAAAACAGAACTAGAGTCAGGAGCTGCATGAAAGGAGCTTTAATTCTCAGCCCACAGCCAGGCGTTACAAAGACAGAGGCAGCTGTCGGCGTGGAGCTCAGGGTGTGCAAAGCATATTCAGCTTTATTCAGAGCCCCCCGCCGCCTGCTGCAGCTCCAGCTCGTCTTGACTGTGGAGAGGGGAGGAGAAGAGCGGGCCGTCTCCAGAAGAGCCGCCAGGGAAACCTGATTGTTGCTGCTCAAAGCGCCCGGTACAGTGCAGACGACAGAGCGGGCTATTGTTTTGGCAGCAGGAATTTGTCACATCAGGCCTTTTTTATGACAAGAAACTTCCCTAGAGCCTCGCCTTGAAGCGACAAAGGCAAATATTTACATGTGAATTCGGCAGAAAAGCACATTACGGGCATTGTGCTGGCTTGTCATCTTTGCTGAATGCGCACACTGTCTCATGTGCTTAACGTCAAATGCAAAAATCACACAGGCTAGAGGAAAGCAAGCTCCTGACATGAACTCGGGAGAGAGCATTACACATTTCAATGTGCTAACACAGATTACTTACTTATGGGAAAACTGCGAAGTGAAACAAATAGGTTGGGCAAGTTTCCAAGCTCAATGATTCCAAGCAAAAGGGAATCACCAAAAGACATTGGTAACTTTTACTAGGGCCATGTTGAAGTTGTTAAAAAGTTAGCTCAAGATTAAGCAAAATAAATGAAACCAAATAAACCAAATGCCCACAAATTTGAGGAAATGAACGGGCTGTGGTTTCTTTTCTACTGTTCATGACTCACTATTGTCCCCATAGACCTTATTTATTATTTAGCACACAGATTTATGCTAATCAAAATCAAAAAGACTTCTTACTAGCACTGACAAATCTTGCGTCCTGCAGTTTTGTTAGAGGTCACTATAAGTAACTGGTATCACAAAAGAGAGAAGGCAGATGCTTCAAACAACTGCAGTTCTTGCAAGTGAGTTTGAATCCCAGGACTGCTAGTGGCACCACTGAGGTACCCTTGAGCAAGATACCGTCCCCACACACTGCTCCCTGGGTGTTGTGTCTCTGGCTGCCCGCTCCTTCACTTGGTGAATGGTTAAACGTAGAGAGCAATTTTGTCCTGTTCACACTGTGTGCTGTGGTGCGTTCACGTATGACAAATGGACACTTTACACTTACACTTCAATTAACATAATGCAGTTCTAATGCTACATAACTGCAATTGTGACAGGTGTCAATGTGCAATAACGTGACAAGAGATAAGGACACATTGTGGATGAACTTAATGAAAATAAGCAGATCAGCAACCAATCAGACTGCTGATAATGTGGAAAGTAAGAGTGTCACACCCACAGTCAACATACACACATACATACAGCTCTGGAAAAAATTAAGAGACCACTGCAAAAATGTTCAGTTTCTCAGGTTTTATCTTTTATAGGTGCAAGAATTGAACTGAACAGCTTTGCCTTAGTTTTTAAGAACTGCTGACAATATTTCTCCTAATTTCCAGATAAAAATATTGTTCTTTAAAGCATAATTTTAAAGGAAATGACAAAACATCAAAATAAGAGAAATAATGCAGTGTTTACAGAATAATTCAAAGAAAACAAATCTCTTGTTCACTCTTAAACAAAACAGCAATAATTACCTTTGTCGTACTTCTATACGTTTCCTCATTAAATAAGATTTTATTCAGGTGATCTAATCAGTACCTCATAAAGCAGAATGAGGTGCTTGTGTAGGAATTTAACAGACACTAGCATGGAATGGTTGTCATACTCATAGAGATGCTGATTTAAAAAAATGTCTCTTATGATCCTGAAAGTACGGCAGCCCCCACATCACAAATACCCACATTTACATATCAGTACCTCATATATATATATATATATATCAGTATCAGGCCCAGCTTTCATAGCTTGTTATACACTCAGAAAGAAAGTAGGTCGAGTGCCAGTGTTGGCCAGTATAAATGAAATCCACCGTAAGGCCTGGCATTATCTGTGGATTTGGCATGAGCTTAGGCCATTACTCTTGAGATGATTCTGCATTGGCTGATTTGGGCCATGTCTTAGAGTAAAAGTCATAGTTTTATGAAAAGACCATTTTTATACACTGAATTGAGGAATTACCTTAATTGCATCAGAGTGTATGCTATTGCCTTAGCATCAGTAGCAAAATCAAGAATGCATATCACATTCTCAGACTGTTCATTTGAATGAACTGCAATTCTGTAATTTATAAAAATTATAGTTTGGAGAGAATCTGCATGGCTTAACACCATCTAATCGCTACCTCCAAGATAACTTGTACAGAACATAATATTATGGAATGCATTAATTCAGATGTTGATGTATATGAACAGGTTAAAGCATAAATAAGCCCAAATTATAAAAAAAAAAACAGGGCATGATAAATACAACACCTACAACAGCAAGGCCATTCTAAACACATTTTTGCATGATCTTGGTGCCCCATACTGAGAATGGCATTGATATTATCCAATATTTCCAATGCCAAGTTTGTTTGACAGTAACTGATGAAAGAAAAACATGTCTTGGCCTGTGCACATGAAACAAATCTCTTTTGGTATTGTTCATGCAATGTTCACTCTATAATTACAAGTGCTTTCTTCTAAATTCTTCACCCCGAGGCTGGCTATTAAAACAGCCCTGACCACAACTCTTATCTAGCAGATTTCCCAAAAACCAGTGAAAGATGAAAGGCAAGAACAATTTCCATGACTATTAAACTGAAAAGGTCAATTGGATATCAAGTGGCTATAAAGGGGACAGCTGTTTTTGTTTAAGAAGTGTGTAAATATACAGCGTCTGTAAGACATCTGCTTGTTGAAGCCCATCATCAGGAAACGACATTCCAATAACAGAACAGAATATATAATTTTTGCTCATTCCAATTATGGATGGGCATTTCAGGCAGAAATAATATTTGAAAATCACAAGTAATAATTTTAATAATCTTTGAAGATCACCCTGCGGCTGGTGGTGGTCATGTACCTAAAGCCGCCATTAAAACAACAAAAGAAAAGAAATGACTTACAAACATGTTGACTTTCTGTTTTAAGGCATTTCTCAATATGCATTCTTCTCTGTACTTGTGAAACATCATCAATCAGTGTCCAAGTACAGTCCCAGTTCAAAGTTCACAACTAGCCAAGGGTACATCAGGACTTGATTTATTTGCGTGTGTGTGTGTGTGTGTGTGTGTGTGTGCGTGAATAACAAATGTGGTGACTATTCTGATAGGAACTTCTGATGGTTTTAGCCATGCATGAAATAAATTGTAACACAAAACACCTTCTTTCACAGCATCACCCCATTCTGTGTTGAAACAACACTCATTGGGGAAATACTTTTCCCATCAAAAAGAATTAAAATGAAAAAAATGCTTAGAAAGGGGCCCCACGGTAGCACAGTGGGTCGCACTGTTGCCTCACACCTCCAGGGTTGGGGGTTTGAATCTGGGTCCTGGCCTTGTGTGTGTGTGTGTGTGTGTGTG
>JBBPCZ010000001.1:32717205-32736768 GCA_037974445.1 Brycinus macrolepidotus
GGAGTTTGCATGTTCTCCTCGTGGTGGCGTGGGTTTCCTCCGGGGTCTCCGGTTTCTCCCACAGTCCAAAGACGTGTGTCAGGTGAATTGGGTTTTCTAAATTGACCGTAGGCGTGAGTTAATTGTGTGTGTGTGTGTGTGTGCCCTGCGGTGTGCTGATGCCTCGCACCTGTAGACCCCGGGATAGGCTCCAGGTTCCCACGAACCTAGTAAGGATAAGCGGTTACAGAAAATGAATGAAATGCTTAGAAAGTCATAGGGCTATTTAATAAGTACTCAGATTAGCTCTAAATTTACAAATGTATACAGCTACTGCACATTTAAGTACAGCTGCTGCCACTGAAATCCACAGGAAAGTTTTTATGCTTGATTGACTGTATTAAAAGTGATGAAGGTCAGCGTCCTACAACATTTGTTCGAAACAGCTGTGCATGCTGACCTACGGATGAACTTCTCAGTGGATTATCCAGTGGGAATTGAACACAGTAAGCGCAGTCTAATTTATTCTCACTGCACAGTAAATTGGCCATTCATGTGGTGTCTCAATCAGTGAAACAGGGTCTAAACTACCAGTCAGAAATTAAGTCATATGGTTAACAGGCACAACATGACATTTGTAGGTCACATCATTTTAACAATATTCCAGTAGAATTTTTATTCAGAATTTCAGAATTAGACATCTAATCTAATACAGACAAGTGTTTATGTCAAGCTCTAGACATGAGCTCATGTTTTGTTTGTGCGCTCAACACCTGCCTGAAACGGTTCTGACCTGAAACTGCTCAGAATAACATGGTTCTGTGAAGTGAAAGAAAGTATTTCAACTCAATGCTACATGTGCTCTGTTGTTCCATTACTTTCAACTGAGTTCTTCCCCAAGGAGGTTAGAGCAGGGGAAAAAAAGCCTTCTGTAAACCACAGACCCCGTTGGGCTGTCAGAGCCTTTCACAAAACACGTTTATGACAGCTCAGAGAGAGTCTAAAAGTGCTCCCCTTCTCTGTTGCCAAGCTGTTATTTGGCCAAAATTGACAGGGGAACAGATTCATTCAGATTTAAGGAGAACCCAACACACCACAGTAAGCCAGAATGTTTAGTGGTTTGTCCTTAGAAGGCACACCGTAAGCCACTTTCAAAAAGTGGTTCTCACGGCCCCCGCTGCCGTGCAAAAACCTGCGAAAATCAAAACGTGAAAGTTTCCAGAAGAATATGAATCAATCTGCCTGCCTTGGCTCAAATGAAATAAAAGGTCAGCTGTGAGTCACAAAGTGCTTCTCCTGCACTTTGCAGTTTGTAGAGTCTGAATCTTTCATGAACATTATACAGCAGTGAGTGTTGCACAAGGTATTTCTGTTTTAGAACACACTCTCAGCACTAAGAGTACGGACCTCAACAGAGGAGGTACTCGTCTTCTTTTGGCCTCAGGCCACAACCAATAAGAACTGGTGACATAATTGTTTTTTATATTTAAAATGGGATGCCATTTTAATTATATCCCACTTCATTCTACAATATCAACACATTTTACATAAGGAAATTTAAGCCAATAATCCAGAGCTTGTGAACTGGCAGTCTGGCGCTACATTTAAAATCCAAGCCTTAATTGGATGTTCTGATCTTGGGGGACAAAAGGCCTGGAGTTTATGCTGCATCCTAATTAACTTGGAAGTGGGAAGGAGGGGTTTAAAATTTCAGATTTTTTTTTCCTCTGTGCGTAGAAGCAACAAAGTGAATTTTTTTTTCTTGCATCGTAACAACAACCTAGCCATCTAACCATAGTGATGTGAGTGCCAACCTAACATCCATGATGTATGTACCTTCTTAATACAGCAACTTTATCTGCAATGTTGGAGGTTTAACCAACTACTGTGTCTGTAATGAGCAAATCTCATTTGAAAGTAAAAGAGAGAAGCTTTATTACTGCTGACTATGTGAGCAACCACATTGATTTGACATTTTATGCTGTGCGGAGTTGGGAACACAATCCCAGAATTGAGGGTTCCAAGCTCCAGTCGAGCTCAGAATAAATTTACAGAAAATAATCACATTTAAATCCTGAACGTAATATTGGTTTCAAAAACTGCAATTTTGGAAAAAGGAAAAATAAAAATCGGACTCCTGGAAGAAAGACCTGGAAGAAATCCCATCTGCAAACCAACATCACCACACCGCACTCTGTGATTTATCAGTCTCTGTAACTCCAGTGCACCACACTGACAGTCCAGACGGCTCCAAAATCACTGTTTACTGAACACCCTCGACAGGAACCCGTGGCTTACAACTTCAACAAACACACATTAGGACCATTGAGAATACACAGAGGAACATTCTGAACTTCGGTCCACATAAAAGCTTTGTTAGACTATGTATGTCTTTCAGTGTTGCTATTAATGTGTGTCAAAGTACAGGGGCTTCTTTCTGGATGTATACAGTAACATTCTACCAAAACTGAGACAGACTGAAAAAAAGAATGAGATCATAGATGCAGTAAACAGGAACACACAAGACATCAACAATCAGAGATGCTCTCGACTGATCATCAAAGTAAAGTCTACACATTTTAAACACTCAGTTTTACAAACTCCCAGTATATCTTTAAAGAGCCCATATAATGAAAAACAAAGGATCCTCATTTTTAGTTCAATTTACAAGTTGGATGTAGTATGTAGACATTGTAAAAGTTTCAGGAAGTTCACTCCCCAGTCCATTCAGTTCAAAACCGCAAAACATTGAAATTGAAATCACTGTTTTTGTGATGTCATAAAAACAACACATTTACATATATCCACCTATTCAGCATTCAGTAGTTTAGCTCCACTCATTCATGTTGAAGTTATAAGGACTGTTTCAGTCCAGAATGGTTTTTGAGCATGGCACCATACAGGGCAGTCAATCAGAACAGAAATCTTTTTGATATGAGTCTTACATGTACAGTAAGAAAAATACTATTTAATACAGGGAAGTTAAAAAAAATTACTTGTAAAAAATGAATTACAATGTTTTACGTAAAACCACAAAAATGTAGTGGTTCAAGAAATAAAAGAAAAATGTAGGATATGGGCCCTTTAAACAACTCATTTTTCAGACTCAGAATGAGACTAATAATTTTCCATCTAAACAAAAAATATTTTATTTGCTAATTAAGTGAAAGGAAAGAAGAGCTACGCCAAAGATGCGCTCTCTCTCTCTCTCTCTCTCAGCCACATACTACCCTTTTAAATATATGATGTGAGGAGCTATAAACCCAAGCCATAAACGATTCATTCACCGTGACACACACTTCAGCTTTACTGAAGCTTTCTGAAAAGAGGATGATGCACATGTATTCAAGCACTTCAATAAGAACTTCCATCTGCTCATGATTAATGCAGGTTAGGCCAATCTCCTACTTTTACCCACTAAGACAGCAGGATACAGAAAGAGCGCAGAGCATTTAAAGTCAAGTACCCCCTGCCAAGCTCTATCCAAAAAGACAAAGTCGAATCTCACTCTTTTGCTCTTTCTTTTTACAAGAATCTCAATGCTCTACTTGTATTACCAACCGAGTACATGCATTAAAATATCCACAAAATCATGCAAAGTTGCCAAAACACAGAAATTTACAATGTGTCTTTGTATTAGCCACTCTACTGTGTGGTGCAAACTGCAGTTAAAATGTGAAGCCTTTAACCACAAAAGCAGACAAAACAGAATAAAAATCAATGAAGCGGGTAAAGCATTTGAAACATGGACCGCTCCTAACAAATGCAAATAGAGGTGATAATGAGGACTGATGAGTTTTGGGTGTCTTTGGCATCCCATGTGAAGTTTAAGTGGCTCTCTGGGCCATGCTCAAAACCCCAATGAAGCCATTCACAGCCATCTGTCACCAGAGACCAGCTACTCTGATAAATGCACTGATAAGAAGCCCAGCAGAAGCACAGCCCAGTCTGCGAACAAAAGCACGAGACAAGACAACTGACAGTTCAATGGACAGTTCAGCACTGCAGCATGACACTCACAGCAAGGTGTAGGTGTGCTACAGGTTGATATCATGGATTTAAATGGCAATGGTTTATTTAGCTCACTCACTAATGTGATGAGTTTGGGTTGACTGTAAATTGCTAATGGCTCCTTACGCTCTGAGATAAAAGCTTAATTGTATTATGTCTGGTTGCACTGATTATTTGACTTAATTTTCAGATCATGCTAATAAGATCCTCACAATAGCTTCAGGCATACAGACAACATCCAACATCATAATATGTAACGTTTCAACACTTCCAAATCTTTTTCGATTATTTATAATAGTTTGACATTTTTGGTCCAGTAAATTAACAAATGACTGGCAGATTAGTCAGGCCATGTCATACCAACTAGGCCTACAAGAAACAAACAGCAACAAAAAAAGTCATTATGGTCACACAGTAGGCTGTTCATTAGGTGCCCAAATCCAAATTTCACTGTGATAACTGTGATGTAAATCTCTGTAGGAAACATGCTTGCTTCGTGGATTATTGTCTTTGTCCTCTAGGTTATTGATTGGGGCCGAACCAATGCAACTCCCAAAGCCCTGGAGCCTAATGAATAATGGGCTCAACTCAGACTGTCTAATACCTGCAGACTATGAGCATCTGTCTTGTACAGCCTAGACATATTTACACGCATGTAAAAGTATGTAATGAACATACTAACTGAATGGTGCACAAACATCTTGAGTCATTATGGCATCTGACCATTGCATAGCTTTCTAGGCATCTGGAACATGTAACTGGTCAGACAACAATGTGGCCTATGGTTTTGATTTAAAAAAGAGGTAGATGAACCTTTTTTTAATCAGACCACATTTTACAGTAAAAACAGCTCTGCCCAGTGTAAAAGGATTAGAAATTCTTAAACTAGACTAGATGTAGACAGTTGCTGAATGATTGCAAGGTAGACAGATGAATGAACCAGGGTGTTAAAAACCAGCAAGGAGGCTTTGCATTATTTGACAGGTGCTCAGATGTTCAGATGTACACTAACGAGCTTATACACACCTGAAACGAGAAGGGGGGCTTACTCAGGTCGATCCCATCTTTGACAAGCTTGTCCCGTATCAGGATCTTCAGCTTGAGCTTAGGGTAAGTCACTGGATCCATAGGGTGTTCAAGCACTTCATTATTATTATTGGACAGTCCAAATCCTGGGGTTAGTGCCACTCTGCCCCATGCAGGAGTGACCAATGACTTTGAGCCATTGGGTTTAGTGTCACTCACGTGAGAGGAGAGCAGGCCTACACTGGAGACACCTGGAAGGGGCTCTAAGGTGAAGTAAAGTCCAGGGGCCACCTTCTTGTCCTCGTCTCTCAGCCTCCTGACTGCACGGAGGACCTTCTGTCTGTGGTGAGGGGCGAGCACACCGATAGCATCCAGGTCAGGGTCCCCAATCTGCTTACACACCTCCAGGTCATCATACCCATTATCCACAAACGCCTCAACATACTGGCAAAGCTGGAGGGTCTTCAGCCACTCATAGACAATAGTGGGGCCGTTGCTCATTCTTCCAGAGTTACAGCAAAAAAAGTCAATGAATCAGTTCTGATGCTGCTTCTGAATTCTCCTCCTCCTCATCATCATCATCAAGATCACCACCACCTCCACCTCTGGGCCAGTGGCTGCTTCTCTTCAGACCATACCTGATCACTTACAGGTCCACCAAGTCCATCAGGGCGTAAAATGCGTTTCCAATCCAGAACGTGAGTTCATGGCACTTCTGAGTCCTATCATGAAGATAAAGTGCAGAACTGTCCTCCTTCTACATGTAACCAAACGTAAACTTCAGACAGAAACGTTCTCACCTTCAAAGCGGTGCTCACACTGTGAAAGAAACTTGCTCATGGAAAGGCTTAGTCTAAAACTACAGACAGCCTCGCGATTTTTTTTCAAAACGTAGAAATTTCATGCAGTTTCCACGCAAGTTCTCCACTTCGTCTCAGCTGGATTTCCTCCAGCACGCTGGTTTCTCCAAAGGTGTGAGAGAACATGCAGCTCTGAAGAGCCAGGTGCTCCTCTGCGCTCCTCACGCCGCCATAAAGCTGTTGAAGAAAGCTCTCTCCGCTAGCTGTTCTTTTGCTCACTCGCCGCCAAATTGAAATTCCCCCTCTCTGTCTGTGTGTGTGTGTGTGTGCGTGTGTGTGTTTCTGCTGGATGAAGCTGTGTCCTCCCCCGTGTTCTCCTGCACAGTGGAGACACCTGCAGGCGGCCCGAGGAAGAGCAGGAGGCGCTGGTATCAAAAACAGCCTCAGGCTCTAATTACTGACACAACCTGTTAGAAAAACCAGTCGTGTTAAAAACAAGAGATGATTCACTGACCTCTGCAGCTCGTTTCAGAAAAAAATCTGCCTACATTTACAAGTTGGTCTACAGATATGATGCATACTACATACATATCCATGCTAGTAATAAGGAATAACTGATTATAAGGACAAAAAAAAAGGCATTCATTTTTAACCCATATTTCATTTTTATTAGTCTCTCTTGTCTCTTTAGGCTTTGTCAGTGTACGAGGAGCTGAGGAAACCAAGCATTAGAATTTCCAGGTTTTTGCTTTTAACTGTCAAAATGTATTTTTGGCTTGAAAATGCCTGACAGGAGTGCGCAGGCGCGAACCTGCTGCAGCATGTTGTAACAAGCAATTTCCTCCGGGATCAATAAAGTTTTCTGATCCTGATTTATAGCTAAATAGGAAACACTGTAGTCTTGTACAGCTTCAGAAGCACAGTGGTTAAAACAGCGACACCTTGTGGCCAAAGGCGTAGGTTGTTTCTTATTGTCATCATTACACTCAGTGAAGAACACAAGAAATCTTGGAGACCATTAAAAACATTAGCAAAAAATACATTTGCTTTACATTTATTTTTCCATTGCACATTTAGGTTTATCAACATATTTCCTAAATTGTAGGTGGCAGCATAATAAGACAAACAACCATGTGAAATTTTGCTTAATAAAACTGTACAATAACTTGGCTGTAATGAGAAAAAAACTACACTCCACAGAAACTTTTCCCAAGAAGATGGCTGGGAAAAGAGACCCACCCAGTGAACAGAATAGTACGGGCTTTAAGGAGAACTGTATTGGCTAGGTATGCTCACGCTGAACAATTCAAACTGTAACAATTCACATTAAATAAATATGCTCCTTCATGCCCTGTTGGGGAAATTAAAAGATGTGCGATTTTATTATTTGCCACATAATTCTGTCAGATTCCAAAATCAGACTCCTCCCACTAGGGGTACATGTAAATGGATGTTTCAAGTTTGTAAACACTAAGTATCATGCTGCCTCTTTTGTGCAAGAAATTTGTAGGACATACAGTATGCAGAGAGACGGCCAGAGAGACTTCCAAAGTCATGGAGCTTCCTCCGGCTGCAGCAGCTCCTCCTTCAGCTCATGACCAAGCAGTTGGCTGCCGTTCCAAGGTGTTTCAATTTTATATTTGATTTATGGAGAAGATATACAACTAATATATTATCTTAAAATGCACCATTCTCTTTTTAAATAATATACTAAAAGTATTCATTTGTAAATATCTGAAATTAAAAGTATATATATTTTCCAAATATATAAATATAATATCATTAAACTGACAATGAAGACAGATCTGAGAGTAAAAGACACTCCTGAAGCTTGCCAACACACTTCAGCATCTTGCGTTCTCATTTTTTTTTTTTTTTTTGGTCCTTCTGAAAGAAACAAATGCCAAAAAATAGTTACAATACAAACTACAAAAATATCAATAAAATGACTTTCATGTCATTATAATACAAAACATATAGTGCAAAACCACACAGTTGCTTATACAAAAAAAAGAATATGAAGCACAGTAGCATAATTCATTTTCAGTTCGGTCAACGTTGAAAATTCTCTATTTTGGTGTGTATTTACACAAATATCACGGCAAGCAAAGGAGTGGCTCGCTATATTTCTAGGGAGGTCCTGACACCAGTTTCTCAGATACAGCAGAACAGTAAAACAGCAGATCAAACCCTTGCATTCTGGACAGACAACTGAAACTAAGTAACTCTTTGGTGTCAGACAAGAACATGGCAACCATCCCCAGCTGCTTTGACTATGCCTCTCTCTCAAATTTGTCTTCAAACGTCCAGCTATTTACAACATTTGGCAGCAAATCTGGAAAGAGAAAAAGAAAACCCTCGCTCTTCATTGGTAAATAAAGAACAAAAAAGAAATGCTCCTAAATAAACATAAGTAGCAGCAATTTCTTGCACCTCACAAACGGAAATAAAGAAAAAGACTTATGGCATTTCTGTAACCACATGTGAGCATACACATATTCCTGCATATATGTACGGTCACAAACACACAGATATACATGTAGGTAGAGGTTAGCGTATTTGCATGATAAGCAAAAGGCAAAAGAGAAGCCCCTGTTATGTACAGACTGAGCAAATGCTGAACAAGAGCATGGAGTTGCACTTAGTGGGGCTCGGTAACTTCAACTGCAGGGACAAACACACAGATGGCTATAGTCCTCCAGACGAGACACATGCAGTTTTTCAAAGGGGAAAAAAAAAACCTGGGGGGAAAAGTGGACATGAACAGAAGATATACATATATGTCCTTTCTTCCAGAGAAAAGGTGGACATAAGACTGCAGAACAAAACCTGGCTTGTACTGCAGTCTAACAGCAGGGCTGACTTCTTTTGGAGCTGAGCAGAGACACACCGCACTACGGGATCCCCTTGGCCCAGAGCAGAGAAGTTGAAGCATCATGGGAACTTGGAGCATTAATTACTTTACTAATTGGCAAATGCTCCCCTGGAAGTGAACACATCTAGTACATCCATCTTCACAAGGCACATACTGTCGTACGTCATGCCTCATACTTCCCAAGTCTCAAGTTTCAATCAAGTTTCTTCACATGGACAAGAACAGTACAACATGCTCCAGGTATCAGATATACAGCATTTCTCCAGTGTATGACAATCTGAAGTCTGCAAATATGCAGCAAATGAGCGGATCATGCTCAGTTCACTGACCCTTGTGTCTATTTAGATGTACACAATCTGCGAATTGAGAGGTTGGGAGTGTAAGTGAGCGAGATCTTTTAATCAGCATAAACCAGCATGTCCTTCACTGAAGAAGACTGAAAAGATACAACTTCATCACTACTTAACCGTCGCCAGCGTCCAATCTGATTTGGCAGAATGATCACATGACATGTGGTAATTACAGCACATTACCAGCCCTTTAGAGATTAATTTAATGAATTTAATTAAACAAGTGTCACTGGACATGGCCATTTATTCTTGTCCAAGTGATCAATAATCAGTAGCATTACACCTGGCAATGCTGTGGACATTTTCAGTATTCCTCAGCTGTACTTTCAACTAATGCATATAAATAATCACCACAATCATTTGCTTTATAGCTTTGTAAGTGGAATGGCAGTTGAGAAATGACAGCACAGATGATGAGGATGAGTTGCAGAAGCAGAATTCGAGTCCGCTCTCCTGTAAGTGAAAATAACATTTCCATGGTAGAGAATGGGACCTTAACCTCTTGGATACTGCCAAAAGAAATGCCCTGGCATTCCTCTTCCCCTCCCCACCTTCTTCCATTCTTGGCCTCCTCTCTGCCTCTCAGCCTGAGTCAAGTGACTGAGGTAACGTTGTGGTGTTGTACTGGGCAAGGATAGCAGATGCAGGAGGAAGAAGGGGAAGAGAAGAGATATATCTGCAGCCTTAAGGCAAAGGCCTTCAGCTCCCTGCATGGCCATCAGAGCTGATACCACTTCTTATCCTTGTACTTCAGCATTACCTGAGAGACAGAAACGAGAAAAAGCACTACTCAATCAGATGTGATAATTACAGCTGTGCAAAAACCATGAATAGTTATTCAATCATGATTATATTTCACATCAATACTTGCAAGTATATTTGTTTGTTTAATTATCTGTGTACTGTTTAATCAATGTGAATGAAATACTTAGAGATACAGATGCCATTAGCTAGTTGACATTTATTATATTAGCTTGACATCTTAGCTAATCTCACAATGCTTCTTCAATAGCTTCTACAACCAGCCTGCTGTTTGATAAACATTTGCCATGGCTGAGATGCAGCCTATAGTTTTCAATTCTGAAGTCATTAATAATTACAATATTGTCCATTCAAGTTACCAACTCATGCTTTGTTGTTTAGGAGTATTAATGAGTTTAATAGTATTAGTATTTCAGTATTTGTTTTAAGCATTAATCATTTTGATCATTTTGCATTTTGATACACTGAACTGTGACATGCATCCTATCATTAGCTTGCTATTAAGTACCCAGACTGATGATTACTGATCTAAACCTCAAGTTTCAATGCTCTAACCTTTTGATTTATACTATATTCTTGTAGTGTGCAATATTCTAGCTGCAGTAGACTCACGTCATGTGCATGCTTGGAAAACGAGTCTGCGCTAGCCATCATGGCTGCTGTCCTCTCTTCCAGCTCGCCCAGCTTTTGCCCTCTCTCATCCAGAGCTATCCGAGCACGTGCCAGCTCCCCCACCACACCTGACGCTGCCCCCTTCATGCCTTCCATGCTGCCTGGGCCTGGGATGTGCTGGGCCAGGCTTCGAGAGGCCTTACCTGCTGCCAACTCACCGACTGTGATTGCAAAGCCAAGGACAAACAAGGGGAATGACGGCAATGTGAAACTGATGCAGTGCAGTACAGTATGACAAGACATTCCTAAGCCATTTACTTTAATCAAACCACACATTTATATGTCGAGAATACTGCTGATACTCACAAAGATCCTCTCTATCCAAGGACTGGGCCCCACCTCCAAAAAGACCCTTAAAGAAACCTCTGTTAGGAGCTTCTGGTGTCTCTACTGGAGTGAACAGTTCTCCCAGCATCTCCTGCAAATGTTAATCAATTGCATTTATAAATCACTTCTACAAAGAAGGTGCCTCTCACATAATATATATTTTATATACACTATGCCTAATCAGTGGTTCCCAATCCTGGTCCTGATTACCCTACTCTGCATATTTTTCCATGTCCTTACAGACCAATTAGCTACTTAACTAGCCCTTCTAAACATCAAGATGTCTTAAAACAAGGAAAACCCTTAAGCATTAAAATAATATTCACTAGTATAAAACAGGGGTACTCCCAAACTAGTGGCTTATAGTGATAAGAGGGCTGTATGAAAGAAAAACACAAGCAAACACACTTTGTGTGCATATGTCTGACCTGCAAGTTGTCGCAGGTCTCCTGACTGTAGGTGAGTCTCTGGATCTCTGTAGGGGAGGTAAGATAGAGAGCCTGGCCCAAGTTTGAAAAGCAGAAAGTTCTGGCTATTCGCATGTCTGTCAGGGGCAGGTAGTTCACATCCAGCAATGGCCGCAGACTTGGCAAACTGGCACAGAGAGCAGAGGTTCAGAATGCTGAATGGAAAAACACCTACATTTTACAATGCTAATAAAACAACCTCATAGTTCCATGCCAGGTCTGTGCCCTAGCAAAATAATCACACAGAAGGCAAGAGCTTAGTATGCCTCATGTAGGAGCATGGCTACCTGCATTACCTCAATGTCATGATGTGGCCATTGGCACAGAAGCAAGCGATGCAGATACCAGCAGGCATGACCACCACATCAGCCCTCAGAACGAAGGAGTTCTCTGTAATGTTGTGTTCAAAGACGCAATTCTGAGAGGGCATGGCAACCACTTTGGCCTGTTTCTCAGAGCAGACCACAGCATAGTGGCTATCCTGATTTTCCTGAGTGGACAGTGGTGAGGCAGGCCGGCGCCTTCGTGTCCTCTCCCTCTCATCCTCAGGGGCATTGGGATCATACCAGCACTCATAGGCAGGAGGCTGGAGAGTGCCAGTGGAATCCATCAATGCCATGCGCTGGATACCTCCTTTCAGCCGAACCACTGAACCTGGGGGGATGGGAGTATACATAAAATTTATTTAAGATCAATCTGTTTTTCTTCAGCATTTTCTACCCCCTTTATTGTGTTCATCAATGATCAAGGACCACACAGGACAGTCACTGAACAGGTAACATTTGGATGGTGGATTATTCTGAATATATATTCAAACATGTCTGAATTTCCCATGTTATAAATGGGATGAGACTCAAATCCAAATCTTCCACAGAAGTCCTCTTACCACAAAATGAAATGCCTACAGATTGCTGCAGCCTCTGCTCTGGGGTGGAGGGCACATTGAGGGAGATGGCCAGCACAGTGCCGAGGGAGGTGCCAACCCACAGGCTAGCGGCAGCTGCTGTGTCATTCTTCCTGGACAGACAGTCACAGAAGTGCAAAGAGGAGATGATCTCACGCGACTCCTTGTCAAGACTTGCCACACTGGAGCTCCGTGAGCGGCTGAAGGAATTGTCTCTGGCATCTTTGGATCCGGTGGCACATCAGAAATGACAACACAGAGACAAGAGCGTGGTTTAATATAAAATGATATGTTAAAACTATTTCAGGGAAACCTAAAACTGAAGAAGAGAAAAACACATTCAGAGCAATTTTTAATAAGTCTGTAGTTTCTGAGTTTATGCTTTCTGTGCAGTTGCTGGAAAAAATAATGTAGATTTTTATCTAACAATAATGTAATTAGTGGTTTTGAATTAGCATCAGTATTAACTGTACAAGCATAACCATAGAACTGCACACAAAACATGTAAATGTCAATGATGTCAAAACGTCAATGATAGTGAGTTTGCTTTTCAAAACCACAGAATGCAGCCAAGTATATTTCAGTAGCAGACTGAAAATATCACAACCTTGTCTTACGTTTCCTTTTCAGTTCATGAGAAAGATACTTAGAGTACAGTCACATGCATCAAGTAGAACATCTTTACAAAGTTTTAGGTTAAAGTGCCCTCTGTTGTGAGTCATGTTTGGGAATTGCTGCCAGGTGCCCAAAAACAAAATTGTTTAATTTTTAAAAGAGTGTAAAGACATTCAAAATCCACCCAATGTCTGAGCAGTTACAGCCCTTGTTGTAACATACATTTTGTATGTAATACATACAGTACAGGCACCTAGTTTCTCAACAATGTCTTAAGGTTATGTTTCTGTGTAATTCAATTCAACGTTAGCCAGAATGAATTGTTGTGAAATGATTTACTGCAGAGCAGCATATCGCTGTGTAACAATGGTGGAAATGTCTGTAAGTAAAGCAGTTTTATTTACTATTCTATTTATTATACAACCTTCATGTGTTTTTGATATGTAATGACCTGGTAACATAGAGGGAAATCTTATTCAGATTTATCCAAAATCCCATGTACCTCTTTGCCATGAATGCTTTTCAGGACAAAACTTCAGTCCTATTTAAAACAGGTACATAAGATTTGTATCATTTTTGTAGTACCAGTGATGTAGTTTTAACAGACATTAAATGCTTTACACACCTTGTTACTATCACTGCGGTAAACAACCAAATAAGTTCTTCTACAATTGTGCATTTCACAACAAATCACTCTGAGTGGCTTTGCAGACATGCTGAAAAACCAGAAGGACTCCCCTTCAAGACCATCTTAGATGTCAATTTCTCTCTGCAATGATCTTCTATGAAACCTCTGAGAAACCAGACTCAAGTTAGTGTTAACTTTCACCAACCCACAGCTGAAAGCATAAATGTTCAGAAATGTGCCCTAAATGAATGGTTCAGTCAACCATGCTTATGTTGCTAATAATGAAAAGTGAATAGATACCAATTATGATTAGGAAAATGACATCATGGTAACTGCCAAACATCAGCATGTGTGCATGAACTATTTCTTTGATCTATAATATGTGCAAAATATGGCTCTAAAAGGTTCAAAGAGACATAGAACATTAACATTTTTGGTTTCAATGGGAACAAAGCCAAGTTAGTGAGCATATTTCAGGCCCACACAGCAGACTCCAGACGAGGGAAACAGTTAGTACAGCCAGCCCAGGTCAGCCTAGGTGAGGCCAGATCAGGGCCACTCACTGGATTGAGACACAAATCGAGTCCTGGAGATAGTTCTTGCTTTTCCTCTGGATACTGCCTTCACGTCAAGCACACGTTTCTGACTAGGGAGAGAACACTGGCGCCGTACATTCCCTTCCACACACAGTGCAAACAATCACAGAGGCAAAGCAGGGACACTGATGACCTCATACACACAAGACACACAACACTAGGCGTCATTCATCCCTACTAAGCAATCTGTAACAGACTTAATACACATTCGTAAACCATTTTTTTGAATGAAATGAATGTACTATAATGTATGATGTACATTTGCCCCAGAAGACAACCAGATCTTCACAGGAACTACAGCTACTCAACCTACCTAGAAACAGAGAGACAGAGCAAAGCTCAGGCTTACCATCTTGTTTCTGATCAGCAGCCATGCTAAATTTCCGAGACATCTTAGCTGCAAATAAAAAACACATGGTAGTTTTGAACAAAAGTACACTTCTGAGAAAGAAAGTAATCTCTAGTCAGACTGCGATAGTGAGAAAATAATCAAGAAAATAATAGTCATTCTGTGTCTTCCTCCATTTGGCATGAAAGAAAAGCGTGACTGAGAAAAAGTTTGAAATAGTGTGGGGATTATGATGCAAAAGTAAGCCGTTAGGCGCCAGCAATGAATTCTGCTGTAGAGACTTGAATTTGGAAAAACTAGATTTAGTAAAACTTTCTAATGAGAACATGCATAAAGGGATTAGTAAAAGTGAAGAACAGCACCATCCAAAGAAAACCAGATGCTTCATTAGACTTTGAAAGAAACAGCATGTCATTGATTGACAGACACCGTGTGTGTGTGTTTGTATCATGCCATAGAAATTTATTATGGGTGTAACGATACATAAAATTTAAAATTGTATATAATACGACAACATAGGGTCTCTGTATGATACCTTTTTCGGTAGAGCAAAAATAATGAGTGTCTAAATATGTGTCCTCTGTTCATATGACACATTACTGTTTGTACAACGCTCACGCTTACAGCAATGTGCACTAGGGGTGTAACAATGCACATATTTTCAGGTTCAACATGATTTTCAATGTTAAGGTCAAAATTAGATTTGATTTTAACTCTAACAACTACAACTCAATAACACCAACAAGCACAAGAATTTATAAGCTCTTCAGAAAAAAGCCCAGTGAAGTTGGGTATGCGTATAATATAAGCCTTGTCCCCTCCCCATCCACTTTAATCTGACGGAATGGATTCAGACAGTGCTTTCCACAAAAGATGGCAAATGAAAGAAGCTTAGAAGAGAGAGCAGCATAGATCATTAAAACAGTTTCAAATTTAGATTTTAAATTAGATTTTTCGATAATAGATTGAAATCGTTACACCCTTAAATATATGAAAAGTAACAGAAACCTGTGTGTATATAGATTACCCTTGCAATACATCACCATGTTGTGCACAAAGCCTGTAAAGTTAAAAAAGGTTAGACTTCACAAACAAAGGAAGCAAAAGTCTTTGAAGAAAGAGAGGTGAATGAATAGTTAGTAAAAGATCATTGGTTTGAACCCGGCTGTCCACTAGTGAACGAAGTGCGCTACATGAGAGGAACCATTTTCAAAATGAATTTCTACTTTGGCGACTTTGATGTGACATTAAAAAAAAAGTCTAAAACTGCGCACACGGTCTGAATACTCCACCCAGAGGACAGCCTTTACAGAAACCATATCACCATGCGAAAAGATGTCAAGCTGTTCAAGGCTGCAAATTCCAAATCACTCAAATCTATTCTGTTTTCTACAAGAACCAACTTATTTCACAGTAGAGCATTTGGACAGCATAAATGTCACTTTGGTTAACTGCTGAGAGCCAAAGCCCAGTGCGTTAGTGGAAAGAAAGTTATAGCAAAACAAACTCATACAGTACCAAAGTCATTGGCAACACTCTTTGATATCAGCTTGCTTTTCGACTTCACTGGAAAACGTTTTAAAAAGAACATGTCAATAAAAAGAATCTACAATAGAATCAATTCAAAACTTTCGTAACACTAAGAGAAATGCCAGTACCATACCCCTTTCAAGAAACTTTGGTTTGCTGTCATCATCTGAATGGCAAGGTGAACCAGAACCTATGTAGCAACAACAGATTCCATAATTATGTACTATTGTTCCATTAAGGGTCCTGCTGTTACACATCAACTGTCAACTCCATAAATACACTAGCAGAAAAGTCTGTATTGTAAAACAAATAAGTTACAATTCATACCAGATACTGGAGTTTATGGTGCGGCTCTTCTTGGCTAGTAGATGATGTTTTACAACAATCATGCTAATAATAAAAAAGGATTAAGCGGATAATAGTTACCTGATGTAGGTGACTTGCACCGGTCTTCTGAACCCAGAGATCCATCGTTGCCATCACAGAGACCTGGTGAAAATTGACAGATTACCTAATGTTAGCCAATTAAATAAGGAGCCATGTCTTAGTCACAGGTTCAGATGATCGGTTTAAAATGAGGATCAAACCAAAGACTAGCCTAAAAATAGAGCAGACAGAGAGAAGAGAGCAGACAGTGCTAGAAAGAAAGAGAGATGCTGGATAATATCAGATGACTTACTGAGATAAGAAGAGCGTAGTTTTTTCACAGATTCAGAATAAAAGTTAGAGAGGCCGGACATGCAAGACTTCTTATGCAGATTGTCTTTACAGAACCACAGAGAAAGATCAACAATGCAAGGGTGAGACAAAACAACCACAGGAAATAATAGGACAGTTAAAGCATCCTGGCACACATAACCAAAAGACTGGATTCAGACTTGTCTGTCTATACCACAGCCTCTAGTGAGAAAATGCTGATGAGGCAAAAATCAGGTATAGTCATGAATCAAGTCCCAGATTAGTGTGTTGTCCAAATGCTTTGAAGTTAAAACGTACAGCACGAAGAACATGGAAAACACAGAAAAGGAAAAAAAAAAAAAAAAACTTGAACATTAAGACATAAAAGGATGAAAAAAAACTTTACACACATATGCCCTCGGCTGTATGGAATTCTGTTTACTCTCTTAGTTCAAAAGGGCAGATGGATACTCTGCCAGAAACAGCTACATGCAGTGGTAGGGGCTATCGAGCATAGCAGGACAACTAAAGCTTTCAAGCCAAGCCTGCTGATTATGAGCACAGCCTGCACTTCATCCTAGCCAGAGAGACAGACTGACTGACTGATGCCCACTAACACAGTGCATGTTTATGAGTTTAAAACACGCCATCAGCTCTCTTCTCACCTCCAGAGGGCTGCCTTGCTTTGCGGGGTGAGCGTGGCTGTCTCTGGTGTAGATCAGCGGAGCCATAGAGCTCTGCTATGCTCATATTGTGCAGCAGTGTCTTCTGAAGGTAGTCAACCACAGCCAGCCCATTTCCATTACCAAAAACCACTCTGCAGCACAAAAGGAACAGAAATATAGTTTTGCTTTCAGTTAGCAAGATGACCAGAACTAAATGTTTGCACTTATTATGAATATATATAAAAGTGAATCTTGTGTTTGGGCTTACAGGCCATATGCAGAATTGACAGCCAAGCTGGTGATCTGCTGTGGCGGCTCCCCACTGACCCACACCAGCTGAATGACCAGTTCCACCTGGTAGCCCGGAGACTGTTTCAGTGGAGTGTTCCTAACCCTGAGGAGGAAAAAAAAAGAAGCCATATGTTAAAATCAAACTACATGTTACACATCAGAACAACAAAAGCAGAACAACAGGGTACCATTACAAAACACTAATAAAGTCACAAGCCAAAAGTAGATCTTAAAATACGCAACCAACAAACAATTCAGTTTGATTATTATTCTTTAGAAAATAACTCGGCGCATCATAAATTCCATTACCATGATCTGTTAAATTCAGTTACCACTAATTTGGCTAGCTAGTAGTAGAGCTATTTAAACAGCCGGGGATTACAAACAAAACATCAATAAAAGCAAGATACCACTCTAATGTTTGAACATGACCAAAGAATTTGACTGTTAGCAAAGAAGTAATTTATACTTCATTGATTTATGATTACAATACAATTTTGACACAGTTAAATCGCTACATTCAGATGCATCAGAACACACCAATGTACTTTCACACCCCTAGTCAATAGGAGAATTTTGTAACTGAAACTGGGGGGAAAAACAAAACAAAACAAAAAAAAAACCACAAGTTATTGCAATACAAAACTTCAGTCATGAACTTTTCAACTGCAATAAAAAACAACAGCATAGACAGTGGTCTATATCTATACGACAAAAAACAGAGGAACTGCTCCCCAAACACTGCCTTACTAGCTGTTCACTGAACTATATGTTCACTTCAAAAATTATACCAGTACAGCCCACTGTCACCTAATTATTGCTCCACCACAGCAAAGAAAACAGTGAGGCAAAAGTCTGGTGTGACAGTGGTTTAAGGTAATGGTCATACCGAAGACAGGGCACGTTATCCCGCAGGCCATCAGAGGAGTTGTTGCTGCTGGTAGATGGGTGTGTTTGTGGTACACTGGACTGAGGGCTGGATGGAGCTCCTGGCGTGGACACGGCTGAAGCATGCTCCCCTCCAGTGTCTGGAGAGTCCACTTCATTAAGCTCACACTGCATCCGCACCTCCAGCAGCTACTCATACAGATACAGATAGAAAAATAAGTAGGAAACCCCCAATGTAAAATATCGTCTTGCGCTCTGTGTTTGGGTATGTTTGTGTACTTGAACAATCTTGACTACATGCAAAAAGGCATACAGTCAGAGCTGCAATAGCTTTTGTTGCCATTTTCTTCTGAATGTGCCTCTCCAAAAGAATATTACTTAATTTAATTATAAGTCAGACTTGGTTTTTGACTTTTTTCAGACTGACGCCTGTTCAGAAACTTGAACTCGGAAGAGCAGTATTTAATCAGCACATACAGGATAAATGGGGTTAATGTGTGAATGTGAGTCATACCTGAACCTCCTCTGTGGTGATTTCCTGTTTGCTGAATCGGTAAACAACGACATGAGCAGAGACCCCAGCCACACAGAGCACACGACTCTCTGGGCACCAAGACAAGCTCTGAATAGCAAAAGGATCTTCATCCACTATATCAGTGCTGGGCTTCTCTTCCTTACTGCGGGCCTTCTCAAACACCTTTGCTGTTTTCAACTTGTACAGCACCTGCAGCATTACTGTGTGAGAGGCAACATCAGATGGCTTTAATTTACACAGCATTTTTCCCCCACACACTTTTCATTTATCAAGATGTATTTTGGAATTCCTGATCTTTTGGCAAGAGTTGCAGCCACTCACATGCAGAAGCATCCCAAAATTTGACAGATCCATCAGCATGTCTGTAGATTAAAAAGAGCAGTGACACATTAATCAAGACTTTATGTAGAAACTCAGAACTTCATTTATGATTACAAAAAGCAGCCAGTGAAAATAAGAGATGCTACTAAATACAAATATAGGGGAATTACAATGTCTTTGTACAATTAATTTACATAATGTAAAAGGCCCTTTATTAACTGTATGTGTGTGTGTGTGTGTGTGTGTGTGTGTGTGTGTGTGTGTGTGTGTGTGTGTGTGTGTGTGTGTGTGTGT
>JBBPCZ010000001.1:32759873-32776420 GCA_037974445.1 Brycinus macrolepidotus
TGTAGATAGGAAGAACGTCGTTTTGGATATCTGTAATGTTCATTTTGACTGGGAAGAACTGAATTACGGATATCTGACGTACACATCCAGTCTGGCTATTAAATGTTAAAACGGCTTGCCATAGCCATGTGATGTTACTGCATGATTAGGCGAACCATTAAGAAAAAGTGAAGTAAATGAATGTACCAAAAATAATGTACAAAAGCTAGAGCGGAGTTTTGGCTTTAAATATATATTTAACTGAAACAAATTCTTAATACACAAAAAATATTTTAACTGATATAAATTTGCATGATGCAGAAAGAAAGAAGAGGACATGGAGGGTGGTGAAGACCGAGACACACCCTGAATCTGGAGTATAAGTGAAACTAAAACTGTTTCCTGGCAATGACAACTTAAAACCTTAAAAAGTGACATCTATAAAATAACTGTCACATTGCCTTTTATATTTGTGTTTAAATCATAAAAGCAGGATGCATGATAGGAGTGCCAACTAAATCCAACCACGGAACCAAAGACAAAAACAGTTCTAGCTCACTACGTTCCTATTTGTCCCACTTTGTAAATGATTTGGTGTTTTAACAAAGCCAGACTGCCAATAATACATATGAGACGTTAAGTTATTATTAGAGGTTCAATTCATTGTGGGATACTTCTTGTCATAGTGACAGTTTGTTTAATATATTTGATTAGTTTTATCCATTATCACATGATTTAAATAATTCTCAAAGACAACTCTTATGCTGTAATTAAGCACTGTGATAATTGACAGCTTATAAAGCACTGATGAACAATAATCAAGATCTATGAGCAGAAGGTTACCTGATATGTCCCATAGCTGTAGTCTCACCAGCGTCTTATTGTCCCAATCAATGACCTTCATAGAGAAATCCGCTCCGACTGTTAACTTCATCTGCGTTGAGAAATTATTTCTGACATAGCGATTGACAAAGCTAGTTTTTCCAACCCCAGAATCTCCGATCACCAGAATTTTGAACAAATGTTCAGTATTTGTTCTTGGTTTTAAGCCGTCTGACATTTTCTCCTAAAAGTCCTATCTTTAACCAACCTGCTTTCCATAATCTGGACAAATGTAGGAGTGTAAAGAGTGTTCCGCTAAAGAAAAGGAGTAAAACAGAGAATTTACAAGTGTGATATGGATGACTCAGAGGCCCAAAGTCTAATTCTCTGACAATACAGGAGAAAATGACACCAAGTAATTATGTAAAGTGTCAGCAGCCGCCTACTTGCAAGTGCTGTAAAGTAATCAGTTCAACTTGTTTTACAACTAAACTGCTGTAGGTGCAGCACTGTGCCATTGACTGGGACAGAAGAACAGAGGAAACACAACAGAAGCTCCTTTTTTGGGCTCAAATATGCAAAAATGACAATGAGAACATATTTGCAAAAACATACAGTATTTAATTTCTCATAACTATGAAACCATTTCCTTAAATGTGTTAAAACTAAACAACTCTCAAATCTACATTAGTTATAATAATGTTAACTATTTGAACAAATAAAAACTTTATCATAATACAGTACACCTACCTACAGTGTAACAGGAAGCAAATATTTAAGACAGGAGGGATGAACTATACTACAAAGCTGGGTTTATGGGTTGTGTGTAAACTTTGGGTCAGCTCTGAGTTCACTCAGGTCAATGTTACCTTAAATAGAAGCTAAAGTTAACTAGCTAACCCATGAATCCAGAGTAATAGTATAGCACACACTTTACAGCAGTAATGTAAAATAAAACCTTTTTCTTACATCTAAGGTAGAAATTCAAGCTTATTGAACGCTGATGAGATCATTCGTATATTGCACTGAAACAGGAAATAATTAGATTTTACACACCAATAATGATCGTAAATATTTCTCTAAAATATACCCAAATACAAGACAATATTCTATACTCGCTTAACACTTTAGAACAAGTTTTAACCGATATGAGTACAGCTTAAATGGTCATAACTCAAATGTTACTTCTGTCTATGTTCTGAAACACCAGACATGCTGCTAACACTGAATATTTACCAAATATTTTTGATTAAAGCTACATTCTGGAGAAACTGCCGTCGGTGGCCCTGCTGAGCAGAAGTGCTTTCTTAAATACTATAATAATATAATATACTGACTGTATGTAGAGCACATCACACACAACCCAGCCAAAAGTCCAACAGCAGATAACCTCTTTGATGATACAGTTACTTATTAGAAAGAACATTCTTAAAAAAAAAAAAAACAACAACTGGAAAACATCACTTAAACTTTAAAATGCAAAGCAATGTTTGGTATTACCAGTATATGTGCTCTGCACCGAGGTTGTGACCATTTAAATCTTTAAATCATTTTGCCTTTTGACAAATCTAAATTTACTTCATATGATTTTTAAGCTAAATTCATAAATTGAAAAAAATAATAAACATGGGAACATCCAAGTTAATCTGTACAGGACATTATATTACTCTCATATCTCACATAAAAACATATTATGTATATTAAAAAAATATACAAAAATGCATTGACAAATGAGGACGTCATAACACTGTCACACTGGCACTTATACATGTTTTTTGCTACATTTTATCAGATCAGGCATATATGTATAATGTATATATACATCAAGATATATACATTAATTTTATACATATATGTTTATACCTATATTACTGCATATATTTATACTAAAGTATTCCATCAAGAATGTCTGTGCTGCCTTAATATGAGGATGACATATTAAATACTGGCATTTCCTTATTGCAGAGTTTCAATACTAAACTTTAAAAAGGTCATATTGATAGTAGAAATCACATTCCATCCACTTATCCTACTGTCTAGAGTTTCAGCATTTCATGAGTAACACTAAAATCTTCATTTACTGCTACATTGGTACAAGTCTTCCTGAAAATCCAACATAAACAGCATAAAATCAGTTAGCCATGTGAGAGGCGGCGACACATTTGTCATCAGTGTAACTAAATGATGAGAAAATCCCCCATTTACAAGCATTTATTCCAAATGAGTTCAAGTTCAAGTATGCTGAGTCAAGCTTTGAAGTTGATTTTCCCTTTGAATCCACTTGAAGGTGGAGTAAGAGTTTTTTTGCACAGATTTTTGGCTATTATGCAATCCAGAGACAAAAGAAATAATATGTGGAATGATACTGTGATGAGGCCCAGTGGGCTTTTTTGTTTGGAAAGCTCTTTCACAGAGTAGAGGAGCTTTGTTTGTAGTCTCTGAGGATGACAGACGCATACGTAACACTGGGCGGGGTGCACAAGATGGATTCAGACACGGGGGAGTTCGGGATGTGGCTTCTTGAGCCCATTGGGTCCCGGAAAGGAGAGGGAGGCATAAGACCCAGCGAGTCCTCCATGGCTAGCTTGATCTGCACCAGCTCCTCCTCATCATGGATCTGCGCATTGTCGTACATGTAGCCATGGAGGAGACCAAATTGCTCATTCTCCATCTCCATCTCCTCCTCCAGTGGAGAGATCGGCTCCTTGGAGTAAGTTCCCAGCTGAATGGGCAGAGGCGATGGATGGGTCTGCAGGATAAGGGGCTGATACGGTGGCCTCATCCCACTATCCGGCTCAGGCAAGCTAATAATGTCATCCAGGTCGGTCACGCTGGAACTGAACTTGCCCACCACCTCCTGAAGGTGGTCCACAATTACATGCTCAGGGGGAACGCTTTTTTGTGGTTCAGGGTTATAATACTCCTGCTCCACAGACACTTCTTTCAGAGGCTCGCAGACAGGTGACTGCCTGTGAGCAATCAGAGCAGGGCTGACCGGGGGGTTGTATCTGACCGGGTCGCCTTCATCCTCCTCAGCTACATTGTAAAGAGTCTTGGTGCTCAGGTCTGAAAACTCCAGGCCTGTGTTATGGTAGGTATTAGTTAGAGGTTTGATGACAGCCGTCTGATTGGAGCCGGCCTCCTGTCTCTTCACATGCACAGACAGTCTGTGCCACATGTGTTCTCCTTTCGGAGGATGTCTTGAACCTGGTTCAGACCATGACACAGACTTTCCATTAGAACTATGAACAAAATAAAGATGGCTGTTATTTCACAGGAACCGAGAAAAGTGGACACAAGAACAACATTTCTGGTTCATGTAAAAAATTGTTCATTTTGAGCAAATATCATTGAATATATAAACAAATATTTATATAAACTAAATATTTGTTTTCTGATATTATAATCGTGCTTTGAAGCATATTATGATCATTTCTTTATACATAGTTCTGTTTCAGCAATGATTCATGTCATTGATGAAAAAGCAGCTATAGAGCAGCATATATGGAGCACAGCCTCTCTCAGGCCTGTTGCTGAGACACCCCTGGGTGCACGGCTTTTAATTGCAGCCGACCTGCAAAATCAGAGTCTACGGAAGCTGTTAATTGAAGGCTGCCCTGGAAATGGCATGACCCAGAGGTCTGAAGTGAAGCATGAATTAAGGGATTGGGCCCATGGGTGCTGGTACTCATGCAACAGGATGGAGAGAGGCTATCCTGCTGCAGCTGAGTAAAGCAGACTTACTTGGCGTTTCCGGGGGCGTTCTTCTTGCGTTTGAACATGTTGAGGAGGCTATTGCTCCTGCAGCTGATTTTGCCGTCGCCCACATGCATGCGTACCACGTCAGAGGTGGTGAAGGCACTGCGCACGTTGCGCTCCGGCTTAGCAATGATGATGTACATCTTGGGTGTGAACATGCAGCCCAGAGCTACGGTCACACTCAGGCTGACTGAGAAGGAGGTGGTGATGATTTTGTAGTTGGAGCCGAAGTAGATGGGCACAAAGGCCAGCCAGATGATGCAGGTGGTGTACATGGTGAAGGCGATGTATTTGGCTTCGTTGAAGTTGGCCGGAACATTGCGGGTTTTGAAGGCGTAGTAGGTGCAGCTGAGGATGAGTAGGCCGTTGTAGCCCAATGGGGCCACCATGCCCATATTGCTGGTGTTGCAGATCAGAAAGACTTCTCTGATACTGGGGTAGGACTTGATGGGCTCCGGTGGCTCCAGGATGATGAGCGTGATTTCTAAGGTGAGCTGTACACTGATGAGGATGAAAGCAATGACCACCTGAGCCCAGGCGCTCATGAAGCGTGGCTTTCGCGTGCAGATCTTCTTCTTGCTGCCCGCTAGGATGCGGGCAATGCGGTTGGTCTTAGTGACCAAGGCTGAGTAGCACATGGAGGCTGAGAGGCCCACCAGAAGCCGCTGCAGATAACAGGAGGCCACCGTGGGCCGAGCTATGAGGGTGAAGGGGCAGATGTAACCCAGGAAGATCCCCGCCAGAATTATGTAACAGAGCTCTCGGCTGGAGGATTTGACCACAGGCGTGTCTCTGTACAGGATGAAGACAAGGGTGACAAAACTGGTCACCAGGATGCCAAGGCAAGAGAAGACCACCGCCACAATGGACTCAGGGTGACTCCACTCCAGATATCGCAGGGGAATGGGCATGCAGCCTGTGAACACAAGGTTAAAAAATAAAATGTCAAAGTCTGTTTTGTGTGTTTTGATGTCTGTTCATAATACAATAATAAAGTTAAAGTTATTGGGTAAGTAAGTAAGTAATTGTGTCAAATAGTGTAAGCAATTAATTGCACATATTTCTATTACTACTTGTACAGTGTAGGGAAACCTCCTTACTGATACTTGTATAACAAAACCCATTTTGATGCCATTAAAGCAGGGTCAAAATACCCCATGATTTCTAAATGAATCACAGGCTTGAACTTTTTACTGCATTTTTGCTCCTATAGTTTTTGTTTCATTTAAAATCTAGTGTATACTGTATATATAATAGTACATATTTCAGAACTCTCAACACTTGACATGAGGCATTAACAATTTATACCTCTACATAAATATATAAATGTACTCTAAGGGCCCAGTAGCATTAGAGATTTGAACACACATAGTTATATAAAGATATGAGTGCAGAGGACATAAATGAAAAATGGGAAAGGCTTTTTTCCTTGGTTTCCTCTTTCTGCTGTTATACTGGCCATCTACGTATGACCAGCTCTCCAATGCACCAAGTGCAAAAAGTAGGTTTCCAGTTCAACTAAAAATAAACAGACTCTCCACTATGGGACCGGCCGAGAGCCAGGGCAGTGGAAAGAGAAGAAACTGCGGCAAGAGAGAAGATACGGCATCCAGCAAACACTCAAAAGGTACCAAATCTTTCAACAGTATTAAGGCAAAATTCATGATTCTGATGTTGCTTCAAAAATATGTTTTTGAGTTTTAAAATTGGTTAATGATTTGTGAAATAAAAGTTCAAAAATTCGTGGAATTTTTCACAATGGCCAAATTTCATGGAATTTTCACAATATTTTAAATATACCCATGATTTAATGATCCTGAGCCATCTATATTACAATTTGTATATCAAATATGATATAAAAACATCTCTCTGTGCAAAAATACACTGGGTAGCCCTGTAGAGTAGCAATATGTCATCCTTTGATGAAATAACATGCAAATACATATAGCTAGGACAGCACAGAGTGCCACTTTGACATTGAACATCAGTGAAGACTTTAAAAAACAGGCCAGAAAAGTAGGAAGTGAAGTAGGTCTGTCACAAGTTCACTGTGAGAGCAATCTGTAAAAATGATAAATGGCCTTCAGGTGTCAGGAAACCTTTTGAAAATAGGACAAAGCAGGCTTCTTAAAAGCCAAGTCACAATGCAAGGGTGTATCTTTGTTTGGATTTTGGGCTGAATAATCTTTTATGCTGTATGGAATTAGGTCTGATTTCCCAACAGATTTAGAGTTTACTTTCCATTAGAATATCTTGCTAAAACTGGTCAGATTAACTGTAATTTATAGTCCAATAACTTGTTGATTCAGTCACTGATATTGACGTGGTTTCACACATTTCACAAAAAAAGCTATTACTCTAACAATTCAGTGACAATCTAATCAATAAACTTATTCAAATAATAAACTTACAGTTTTGTATCATCTTCATTTTACTCCTGCTAATATAGGATACGGTAAGCCGACATTGCCCCAAGGTGAGAAATGCATAGAGAAAGAGGTAAAGTTGCCCTACCTTGCAGCTCTTTATCAGGCCACCAGCCCAGCTCACACGCCTTGCAGGTGAACTCGTCCAGGACATACTCATTATCCTTGCAGGCAGTGCAGATCCAGCAGCAGCTCACCTCTCCTTTCCTAATCACCTGGGGGGACACATCGAAGCAATGACACACACCTGCCAATCCATTTCAAATGCAGCAAAAGTACAATTGCTGTCAAGTAGGAGGTCACCAACAAACTGATAAACAGGTCCAGTAAGCAGATGTTTCTATTGATTTATGGAGATAACAATCTGAACGTTTGCATGGGTTTAAATACCAAAAACAGTCACAATTCATTTTTAGGTTATTCTCTTTTATCCCTTTAGGACTCACACGTGTGCATGAGATTTGTTCTGAGTGGCTGTCCTATACTGTGTGTCATTTCAAATGTAGTCCATGCCAAAACACTCCTTATAACTTCAGCATAACTGGACAGGGCTAAACTGGAGCAGACTAAACAGGCAGATATGTATAAATGCATAGATTTTCTGTGACATCAGAAAAACATTCAAAACAGGCTGTTTTGGCCCTCCCGAGTGGCGCAACTGTCCTTATCATTGAGAGATTGTGAGTTCGATCCCCAGTGGTGCTGCAGCCATCCGTGGATGGTAGTCTACAACTGGTTTCGCTCTCTGTGGGTGGGTAGGATTGCCTTTCCTTTACCCCCATCACACATACTAGCCAGTGCAGGCAGCTGACATAACAGAACTGGCAGTCAGGACTCCTCCAAGCAGGTCCTAGCTAAATTGGGCAGAAAATTAATATAGAAGTGTTGATTTTCAAGCTTATTTTTCAAGTATGAACTGTATGGACCGAGGAGTGAATGGCAAATTCTAAACTGTCAAAAATGTTTAAAAAAAACTGTAAAGGTGAGATACTGGGGTTTTTTCACAATAAAAAACCCAGTATACTGGGTGGTTTTTCACAATACATAACCTTTAATATTTATGTAATTGACTGCTCTATGTCAGCAAACATGCTCATTAGTGCTTTAAACTGGCATAAGTTGTTTTAAAAAACGAATGTTCCTTGATGATATCTTCAAGTATGTAAACTTTTCTTTTCACTGAACACTGAACCTTGGACTGCTTCACACTGACAAATGAATCCTGTCAAACACTGCCATCCATTGTACATTGCTTGCTAATAGACACATGATGTGGAAATCTGATGTGACGCCACTCCACAGTAGCAAAGGAAGGCATTTCTTTCAGTTTACAGGCTGGGTTTTTATTCCAACTGCCTTGATGCCACAGCTGCTGGTTGAAAAGCTAAGCAGCAAAATCCTGGGGAAGATTTTTATTCTCCTGACCCAAATTGCCCATTATGTTCTTTTTTCCTATTTCTTCACATTTCAAGAGAAAAAAAAGCACGCATAGGCCTTTAAGTTGTTAATGTAAATTTTAGTTATACCTTGATCTCTCCTTTAGAGCAGGGCTCACTGCAGACAGAGCGGACCATTTCACTCCGGTTCATCTGGATCATATAATCATCGATGCTCAGCACGCCCTCGTGCCAGGAACCCACATTAATGTAGTCATACACACCAGTCTCCACATACTGCAGGTTCATTATGTCGTACCTGAGAGAACAGAAGAAGCCGCTGCATTTCTTTCAAAAGAAGAGCTCCACAATTCTTTTTGTAATGTACCATAGTGACTAGGAAGCACCAAAGACATTTTTGACCAGAGATAAATGAAAGAACCTTTTAGGTCCACCATAGGGTTTACACCATTAAATGATCTTTTTACATCTTACATCTTCTTACATTTTGTAGTTCACTGAAATATGCTCTTTTCAATCGACTGAGTTGTAAGTAGAATTGGAGATGTATGATTTATTATGATTTACGTTGTCATATTTTAGTCTTTCTGTCTTTGTCATATTTTGGTCTTTTTGACAATTAAACAAACAGAACAAATTAAAAGTGATGATTCAAACCTGATTCGTCATTACATCATTATGTAATTCATATGTAATGCATTCATAATAAATATACTGTATATACTATGAATGATAACTATCCTGTCTGCATATTCATATGTAACTAAGTAAAAAAAGAAATGTGTAGCAAACTAATATCAATACTTCTGGACTTTTACTATGCAACAATAAAACAATTAGACAAAACTGCATCAACACATGTTACTAAAAGTTACTTTTGTTGTTTGTATAAATACTTCAGAAAGTCTGACCTGCCAGGTGAATCTCCATTCTCATCAAACCACACGTCCTCCCCAGAGACTCCAGTAAAGGAGCTCCTAAGCAGGAACTCCAGAAGTTTGCTGCCATCAATGGGGTCCATGGCCTCGCACAGACCCACATAGCCAGGACAAAGATGCTGATGCATGTCGTGGAGGCCGTGAGCCATGGCATAGATGGCATTTATGACGAAACCCATTTTACTGTCTTGCACATAGTTGTCCTCCAGGCTCTCATAACCTGCCAATACAATTAAACCAGACAGACAGAAAATTACCACTTCTATTCCATTTTTTCGGTTTAGGTTTTTGGTCATAATGACATGATTTTTCAGCTTCTTGGCAGCACTGGGCAAACAGTTTCAATGACTGTTTAAATCACAGGGTTTTTTTCCTTAACTGGCATAAACCAGTGCTTAGAAGCATCCATATGGCCGCACAATTCAGCAGTGGTAAATTATGCCACAGTTCCAAACACAGTGTAATGCAGAGTAAAGATAATGATAGGGTGTCCAAAGACCCGTGGGTCTTCCAAAGCTACTGGCAACAGCACACAAAGTTCTTTTCTTTCTATAGGAACATAAATCAAAGAACAGCACGAACATCGACTATCAAAAGCATGCTTGTTGCCATGGAGAGGCAATCCATTTTTGCAATCCCACTCTGAGTTTAATTAGTAATGGACATTATTATTATTAATGGAACAAGAAAATTAATAATTTACTCTCGTTCTCATTCTTCCTGTCTCTCACACAAATTTGAATGGATCTACAGCATGACTGTTCTCAAATCCCTGAAAAAAAGGAGCTGTGCTAAAGAAGGAAGTGCAAATTCAAAGAAATGGAAAATGTCCAAGGACACCCTATCAGTGCTTGTGATCCTGTGATCTGTACCAAGCCAGCAGGAAGCAGTGTCAAGCATTAAAGCTGATGGCTTTGCAGATAAAGAAAAAATATACTGAAATAAGTAGACTACATCTCATGATGTGGCTTTCAATTTTCTCTGTTCATGTTTAAGTGGGCTGCAGCAAGCATGTGTGCAACAGACTAAATCAGACATGCTCGTAAAAAACGCTGCCTTTGTGTGGGTTCGAAACTTATAAATCCAATAACACAAAACATGCTTAAACTGCATTCATGAAATCACAAAAAACAGTTCTCTGCTAACAGCAGAGAGCACATTACACATATTGTAGCATATTGTATTGTTGGCACTTTTCATTCTATGTCTCTTTACTTTAATTTGTCCTAGCTCTTACTCACCTATTTGATTCAGGAGGAGCTCTTTAATCAGTTGTTTATTTGGATTAGGGTATAAGAGCTGGTAAAATGTCAAAATATGCAGGCAGGGATACTCCAGGTTTGGGAACTACTGATTTAATGTGTTTCATCTAAACTTGCAGTATGTGGGATAGTATGGTTCTTCTTCACTTTGTCGCCATATGCCAGATGAAGTATGATGAGGTTGAGCTTGTCTTTTGAGTATTTTGAGAACTCCCTGTCTCTCTTATAATGACATGCTTGCCTGTTTGTACCCGAAAGGGCCAGTGTAAACCTTCATCTTTAGACCCTTTTGTGGTCTTGCGACAAAACGCACTGCACAGCTAGAATAAATGAGCTAGTTGGGCTGCAGCCTCCCTCTCTCTCAAAGTAAAAAAAAGTTTTTTTTCCATTTATATAGTTTTACTTGCCTTAAATTTGAGCTGATTGTTTTGGACTTCTGTGGATGTAAGAACAACAGCACATCCAACAAGTTGCAAGAAAAACTGGCCATGGAGGGGCTGATTTACCTCTAGCCCAAGTTGTTGATTCACGCATCATAAAAGTGATACCATGTCAGATACACTATTTACATGTAATAAAACACCCAATCCTTCCCATTTAGGGATATTTTTAAGCCCACTAATCCAGCTCCACATTTACACATTTTGCAATCAGTAGGTCCTGTTCTAAAATCTGATTGGCTAAGACACACACTGGCTAAAACATGCAGCATATATTCTATGGATATATGGGGTGGGGTTCTACTCAAAAGTTTTGTCAACCGGGGAGCCACTTTCTAGTTTTTATATATGAATGCACCAGCCCTGACTACAATAATGCTAATTGCTACTAGTAGCATTTTGTGATTTGTGGTTTTAGTGAACAAAAAGCAAACAGTTGCAATATAGTAGCTGTACACAGACATTTGAAGCTTATAACAGAACTGCTCATTACAGACATTCAAGTAAAACAGTTGTTGTTTTACACAACAGAATCTTCAATAGTGATTTGAACCAAAATCTTTTCATGTTCTGTTCATGAAGTTAAAAAGTGCAGTGCTGTTATGAAATACACTGTGGTCATTCTGTTAGCTTGCCAAGCCATTAGATAAAGGTACAAATCAACATTTAAACATTTAAGTGCCACCAGTATTTAGCCAGACAGCTCTTTTCATTGTTTCATTACAGCAGTTGTGAAAGGGTTCTGAAATGTATATTGTGTGAGCTATGAAGAGGTTTTATTTGTTTTAGCTGTCCCTTAGCTGTCCCATCTAATGCTATGCCCTGCTGACACTGGTACTATATTTGCATAAACTGTACTTGGCCTATGACTAAGCTGGGTGAAAAACAGCTCTTATAGTAAAACGTATGCACAAAAAAACAAAAACAGTCCAAAATCATTACTCACTGAAGCTGTCCTGAACTTTCCTTTATAATGACATGCAAAGGAAGAAAGCAGGTACTGCAATCCCATTGATGTTCCGTAAAAGTATGATACTGTGCATTCTGTGGTATTCCACGCTGCATAGCAATATATTTTTCTCTGGCTGTAACCACATTTTCTCTGTGCCAAACCACATTTTCAGTGTATTACCCCACAGTATCATATCGATACACCTTTGTGTTTTTTCAATATTCTATAGAAATGAAAAAAAAAAAACATTCACAGTTTTTCATTCAGTCTATCATTTAGGCCTCATTCAGTGCACAAGCAACCAAAGGTGCATGGTGGCCCAAAAACGTTCCCTCAGTGGAACATGCAGCAAAGCCAGCTGGCATGTGAAAGATAAAGTGAATGTTATTGGGATCTAAAGTCAAATACAACAAACTGTCCACTGTTTATTAAGGAAGTCCATATATCATCCCAATAACTTGATATATATTAGAGGTCTACCGATACACGTTGTTTGTTCCGTATTGTGCAGTTTTATTAATATTATGATGATCAGCATCAACAATCAACAGTAATGGTAGGCACATACTTGCACACCTTAATGACCATGATGATATAATGATTTAAAAAGATATAGTACATGATTGTGTGATATCAGTTGACCTCTATCTATATTGCTGAAAGTGCCTCCAAGCTATCCATTCAGAAATATTTACTTACCATCCCGTAGCTCTAGACAGAAAAATAATAGAGGTAACAGAACAGCAAACTATGACTATTTCTCTGTGTAAGCATTTGTAAAAAGGCAGTTTTTATTTACTGTGCCTCAGATTTCTATCCTTCAGGGAAAGTTTAAAAGTAGTAATGCTTATGTGATGGAAAAGACATTGACCTCTTGACTGGAGAAAACAAGAGGATGACACCATGGTGATGATGGGAGCTGAGTGAGTATGGAAAATAAGCAAAAGTGTACAAAATACATCTCAGTACCAACATAAAAACAGTCAGATCAGATCAGACAGTGATAGTTTCATGCTTCTTTATATTTACGTTTTTCTTCAATATCTCTTAGGCTCATTTGTTTGGTTTAAGGAGGCATTCAAAAGGAAACGTAAATATATTAGACAGGGTGTGAAGTAGCAGATGGTAAAAATTATTAGTGACTTTAAAACATGCTTGTTGAGCATCATTTTGCATAATCCTACGCTTAAAATAATGTTTGTGAGTACAAATTAACAGTCTCATTCATTAAGCTAAAGAACAAACAAAAGCACAATTTACCTAGGTCACCTTTTCAGTCAGCAGAGGAAGTGTTTAAAAATACAAAAAAGCAAAGAAGAAAAGATTGTGTGATAATACTATTTCACAAATATTTTATTAACTTTCTCTCCATGATCATACACTCTAAAATAAAGGTATCAAATAAAAGTAGTGCTTCTCAAACCGGTACTCGAGGCCCTACAGATGGTTCTAATTTTTCCTCCAGCCCTATGTGTTGCGAGAAAAATGTGGACCTTTTGTGGAGTCCTGAGGTCTGGTTTGGGAATCATAGCCATGGATCTGGAGGGGGGCCCGATCCTGGAGGGACAGATTCCTGCACTGTTTGTCGGTTTCCTTGTTCTAATATAATACTAATACTAAATCTGACTATTAACAGACAAGTTGGATCTGGAAAATCACCGAACTGTGCAGGAATCCAGTCCTTCAGGACCAGGGTTCCCCAACCCTGTCATTGAGGAACCACTTTTGGTTCTTTGAGGAACCTTTCAGTGGCATGTTCTAAGAAACTCAAGTGAAATTACTTAAGTGAAAGGAACTCAAGGCAACTAACTATGGTTCTATAATAGCATTGCTCCAATTCATTTTTTCGATCAGATTTATTGCCTGCTCTCTTCTTTTCACCTGTATGCTCATGTTTTAATGGCCTGCAGTAGAGACACGCTGCTGAACGGCTGTATCTCCTTGCTGCCCTCACCTGAGCAGTTCTTCCTGTAGTTCATGTTCTCCTGAGGGTGTCCTGGGATGCGGCACTGGAAGCGATGTTGCCAGAACTCAGCGAACCATGGGTTCCTTGTGTTTGTGTTGAGGCGCAACTTCAGGTAATAGTCATCAAAGGACGTGACCTCTTCGCTCTGAAGCTTCATAGTGATGCCTCCTACGGCTTCCTGTTCATAGCCCTCCACCACCTCGTCTCTGTCAGCCCAGCCGTCACTAAAGGAAACAGGTCGAACAGAGTCTAATTAGTCTCCCAATTACTGTCAGCTTCCTTTTCAGACACTCACCTGCAATGTCTGAGCAATGTGAGCAAAACACTGACACCCTTGAGTGAACTGACCTAGTTTAGAACAAGCTTATGAACAAACTCAGCATGAACTTCTATCCCTTCTTTTGAAGCTGCTGAACTTTACCTGGCAATACTCATTCTCAGATCTTTTAGGGCACAAGGCCGGGATTAGAAACTTTGAAAAAGTTTTCAAAACAACCTCCTAAAGTATTCTTAAAAGGTGAAAATGAAAGTGAATGGAGTTATATCTTATAATATTATCTTTCAGATTGGTTCAGATCGTTTCCGTCTGATCCCTCGAACAGCAAAGCAAAGTGAATAACAAAGAGCACAAAGTAGAAAAAAGGCTTTCAAAGACTAGTATAATTGTTATTATATTTTGATAATGAATTTTGTCAAGACTTTGATATTAACACCAGGAGCTCCCATGAAGAAGACCTGAAAAACGATTTAAAGAAAGTGTGAAGCTAACTGGGTGCTATTATCGGAAAATCTTCAAAGGTCATCCCTTCTCAGGATTGACTCAACATGACTCGACTCCACAGGTGCACTTTGTCTAATATTTGCTAAATTAGACTTTAATCAGTGTTTCCCATGTAGTTCATGTGAGTCCTTCTCTCCTTGTTCTGTTAAGAGATACTTTAACAGGTGAAACTGGATGAGTAGATCAGTTATGATAAGCAATCAAATGTGATCATAAGTTAAAAGTTCAAGAATCAGTTCAGCATCTGCGAATGTTTCGGTTTTGTTAGGAAGGAATATTTCCGTTGCTACTCCGTGCCACCAGAGCCATCTGTCTCCCAGCATCCTCTCTGTAATGCATGCCAAGAATGGCCTATTCTTAGGTGCCTGTTCATAGCATGCAGACAACAATTCACCTCTTGTAAGTGATGCATGTTGTGTTCCCACTAATTACAAGAACCACAAATTTAACCACGTAGGGAGTTTTCAGGAAAAAAATACGGCCCTTGTGTATCTAAGAACAAGAACTTTAACAAGGGCACTTTAACAATACCTCCACTATTACACACCAAACCGATCATTGATGAGTTGGGCTTTTTGAGCAGGAAAATCAGTGGCAATTGTAGAACTGCATAAAAGAAGTGGCCATTAGTTGCCGACGTATCTTTAAAATGACCAAAAATACATGGTTTTCAAAAATAAACCAGAAAACAAGAAGAAACCCCATTACATTATTGCATTAACATAATATTGGATGTGTAACCCACCAGCAACTTTTTGTTTCATTATAGAGTAAAAAGTAAAAAGCCTGGAGGACATTATAAACAAGCAAATAAGTCAGTAATGCAATATAAAGTTTGGGCATGCAGTGTGGCCAATCAGATTTCAGAGGTGGACAGTACCACCCAAGACAGTACCACCCTCTGGCTTTGCCTTCTGAAGGCAAGTAGTCTTCAGTTTTTATGCCACTTCAGAATGCCAGCTGCTCTTTATATTGCGTGAACATTAAATGATGAATGAACAGCACTGTGCAAAACAAGATAAATACATGATAATTTACAAGCAATTTATATTATACAAATCATTGCTATTATATTATACATAAATTACTGTGGCACAGCTTCTTTAGTAGCTAGTATAATTAGCCCAGTGTCATTGCTACTGTTTTCCATGAGTTACTGCAAAGCTTTGAGTTAGTCTCTTTCGAAACACTCTCCTTGACCCAGAATAGAACAGCCTTGGCCAATTTATGTTCTCTTTTTCCCTCCACAGAGACTCCACCGGCGGCAAGAAAGAAGAAAAAGAATACTTCGTCTCAACAAGATAGCCGACACATCAGTATGACGAGTCTGTCAAAGAACAATATTTCACTCACTCCTGTAGCTCGGGAATGTGATACCACCTGCATCACTTATTTCTTAATTATTTAATTTATCTCTCTTGTTGCCTGTAATTTAAGGAAGGCTTAAACTGATGTCTCCCAAAAAGCATGAAAAGTAAGATAAATACAGACTATGTACGTATTTCTGTACATATGTAATGGATGTATTACTCTATATGTAATAATCTGTATCCCTGAATTGTAACACCATGAAAAGCACAGAGGCTTAGGGCAGCTTCAGATTCCATTTCCCTGTCCAGGAGACAAGTTATTGCCTTCCACAAGCATCCTTCACTATGATCTGACACAGTAGGACAGCTCCGTGTGGATGTATTATGCATGAGAGAATCTTTTAAAAATGCTGTTGGAATGTTCTGTCTGACCACACACACACACACACACACACACACACACAAACACACACACACACACACACACACTCACACATACGCACACACACACACAC
>JBBPCZ010000001.1:32778957-32804754 GCA_037974445.1 Brycinus macrolepidotus
ACACACACACACACACACACACACACACACACATATATATATATATATATATATATATATATATATACACACACACATCTTGCTGCACTGGTAGATAAATGTATATTTGATATATTTGTTTATAATAGTTGTATATATTGTATATAACTGTGCGTGCACTGCCAGATAATTGTGCTAAAATTGTGCTTGTTTTAGGAAATAATGCTAAAGTTTGCTGACGTATTTTTCAGTGCATTAAGATAATTTCATTTGATAAGATCATTTTAATGGCATAAAAATGTATAGAGAATAATAAATAATCTATAAGCAATTTCATAATGCTTAGATTTTATATATTTCATACATTGTCTTCATTTAAATTATTTCATTTTTTGCCATTTGTAATGTATATGTTGTCTATTAGTGGCTTGAAATGGCTGTCACCTTCCGATAAGGAGGAATTCTCCGGCCACGCCCAGTCGTCTCATAGCCATAAGTAGGCCACGCACAGTCATGCCCTCGCAGAAACAAACCACCACACGGGCTTTAGGCAGCCGCTCCCTCAGCTTCCTCAGCAGCCTGTCAAAGTGCTTCTCTCCAGCGTTGCTGTAGATCTTGTCAGAGTGGGCAATGCACAGACCCTCCTGAGACGCCAGCTCCTTAAAGGCCTCCATGCCACTCTCACCGTAGTTTCCTATGAGAAATTAACCAACACAGCAGGATCTGCATCTATCAACATTACCATTCTTAATTAACCCATAAATTAATATGTTCAGTATTCAAATGTAATAATAGGTTCTGTGCTGACGAGTTCCATTTTCCAATTGTTTCAAAGTCAAGAAAGTACAGTCATAATAAATTACCTCCTCTTCTGGTGACAAACACAAACTGAATCTGCTTTTTTACAGAGTTTCTCGGTTTCAGTGAGCTACGAGAAATAAGGAATATCAATGCTTTTGCCATTGCTGGCGATAACTGGGACTTCTGAGGCCTTAACTCTTACTAGCTGACCTAAAACACTGTGACTGGAGAAAGTAGGGGCCATCACTTCTCAGCTTGCTCTGCTTTAGCAAATTAGTGATTGTTTTCCTTCTACTTGAATCAGAACCCTGGTATATTTACAATGAACCTTGATCATTTACAGTTAACCTTGAGGAAAGTTGCTGTGAATGACAAGGCACTTCAGACCATCAATAAAAGAAACACCAGCTGATGGTGAGGTTAGTAGTGCTGTCAGTGAGAAAAAGTAGCATCTAACAAACAGACACCAGTTTCCTGATCAGGTCAGTTACTTCTCATCCAATGTAATTCATCCCATTTTAGACCCATTAAGTACCTTTTACGATTAACATGATTATTTAACTGACAAGAAAAATGTATTTTGCATAGCACCGAGATTGTGAAGTCCAAACACAGCTGATATTTTTAACTGTTCTCCTAAACACAGCCCTTAACAAAGGGACCCCGCTGTGGGCAGTCCTGACAGGTTGATGCAGTACCTGCCAATATGAGTGCACCACTATCTAGGACGCTTTTGAAATAACTAGCATAAAGTGGCTCATATCAGTTTTTTCACCTCCCTGAGGACATAATCCTAGAGAATTAGAATAAAAGTGACTACACTTATTCAGTATTGCTATAGGGTCCACATGACCACCATCAGGGTCCCAGATAGAAGCAGTCTTCCAAAACATTTATAACGTGCAGACAATAGTAAATAGATGGTGACAAATGATTCAGTAGGCAATTGGACATCAGTTCATAATTAAGATGCTACAAGAATACACTTAAAAAAGTTATGCATTAAATTCATTTGATTGAAATATCAACACAATTTCCACATATACTGTATTACTATGTTTATTATACATTACATCAAAGCAAATCTAGCCAAAAGAAAGCAAACTGAAAGATGAAATTATGCTGATTTCATTCCGACAGAGGTGACATGCACATTAAAATCAACAAAATTCAGTGCGTCACTTTTTTTCAGTGCATCTTATTCAGTATTACAACAGTATCACCTTGCAAGTGTTTTGTCTGAAATTCTAATGATTATATACAGTATTAAATTAACCCTATACAGTGTTAACTGTAATTGTAGGTTGAAGGAGGTTACAGGCTGTAATGTATAATGATTTAATTGAGATTCTGTCATTCACAATTTTATTTCGATATCTATTTATTTATTTATTTGTTTGTTTGTTTGTCATCAGGGAAGTCATTGGTTATATGTTATAATCATTTTACAATCTTATAATGTTATATAATATTATAAACTACAGCCTCGAGATGAGATTTTCCATAATTGAAATGTCAGGCAAAGAGACAGCAGACTCCTATTTGTAAAGAAGCAATGTGTCCTGCGTGAACCTTTTCTCATTTTTCATTCACGTCTGGAGTTACTTGTCTGGCATGTCAGTAAAAGCCAATTTGACGGATCTTCATGTTTTTGTGTGTAACTGGGCTAATCAAGCAAGTCTCACATGCATCACTAGAGTGTAACAATTTACAAAAGTCATTATTAGATTTAAGCCCAACTTACCACGAATTAACATGTATATTCATTCAAATCTGCACATGGTAATGTACTGAACTTTCTTGTTTATATGCTGAATTATATTTATTATATGAACACAATGGTGTTTTTCAGTTCACTTATTTTGGCCAACAATTGTGTCGGTGTAATATATTTGGAAGTACACATTTAATTCAATGCACTACTTTACTTAGGGTGGTGATTATGCTGTGTGGTCAGATGAAGCATGCAGTAGCTAACTCACCTTCAGTGTGAACAGCTGATACATAAGTCCAGTTGTACCGTTTAACAATGTCCAAAAGGGCCCTGGCTTGTAGAGTATCAGAGGGCACAACCCTCAGGAAGTACTTATAGAGGGTTTTATCACTCAGATCAATGCTGGTGGCAGAGTAGGCGATTTGGGGGATGTTGAACAGCTGCAACAGGTTCTGAACCTGGATTGCCACTGAACTGGAGCCAGGTCCAATCACACCTGCTATAGGTTTTTTAGAGATAGGGGGTTGACTGGATGGAGTTCCATCAATGCACCACTTCGATCCATCACTGTCATCACGGATTGAAATAAGAGAGTCCCTTATAAACTCAATGCTTTGCTCCAAAGCCACTGAGGAGTGCCAGCAAGAGTCCCTGATCTCACAGCCCAGACTGATGTTGGGTAGAAGGTTGGGATCAGCATTGATTCTGTCCAGTGTGTGGAACATCGCCTCCACCCTTTGAATGCCATACTGCTCTCTGACCTCTCCACACGTTCTCTCTGCCACGTTCTCAGCAGACGGCTGATGATGGACAGAAAACAGGGCTCCAATAATTACATCACCGTCCATTCGGGCCACTGAGCGGGATGCAGCTCTGGGCACCAGTGACCTTTCATACATGTTACGGGCTGCTGCACAAAGCAACAGCAGTGATAGGAATAAAACAACGATCAAATTCATTCTCTTCACACTCCACATGGTCTGAAATGCTCCACTTGCTGAATCATATCTGTAGGAAAGCCTGTTGGTGAGAAGAAGCAACGCAGGCATCCGTCATGGCCATGTACAACATATCAACCCATACAAAACATAATGATCATCAAGTATCCTGAGAACACAGAAGAACAAATCATTATACAAATGTATAAGAAACTTTCTCAATCTGAGTCCTGCACTGCACACTTTCATCCCTTCTCTAATACACTTCAGCTGGTGAAGTGGTTAGTTATGACCTGATGGACTAAATTAGATCAGTTTAAACAGGGAAAATGTGCAGTGCACTGAATCCCAAAAGACTGGAATTAAGAACTTTTTAAGAAATGTTTAAATTTATTACAGATAAATCAGCACCATGGATAGCATTCAGGTTGAAATGCTATTCAGGTGGAAATAACTTCTGCATCCAGACTAGATCATTCTTGTACTGTTTTTAATATATCTGACTTCTAGTAAATTTTCATTTGCATCTGATGATTAATAAAGTCACCTAACTAACTAACCAACTAACTAAGCAACTTTGTAAAGTTCTGTCCTCCTTTAACCTAAAATGTTGACTGAAAACCACAGGCAATGGAGGCATTTTAACTAAATGGCACCAAAAATGCTGAACACAAGCTACAGGTTGCGAAAAAAATTAAGCCAGCAGCCCATTAAGCAAAATTTAGACGCAGTCAAACAATCCAATCAGTGAAGGCTCGTATTTCTGTCATGATCTGCACTGGATAGTCGTTGCTCTAAACGATCTGCATGAGCATTATATATGTAAAAATTACCTGGAGGAGCAGGTTAGGTCATTTCGTCTCGTCTTCTGAAAGCCTCCCGTCCTAAACTGCAGTTCCTCCTTCTCTGCGATGCCCCCCTCCTGCTCAGCTCATCACTGCGTCTGAAAACGGGTCAGACCAGCCGCAGTGTGAGAGTCCCACTGAAACACGCTGCCCCAGTCCAAACCCTCAACTATTCAGAAACAAATATTAACAAACAACTCCGATGTACACTATTAATTCCATTCTTTTTTATGTCTCCGTTTATTCCTTCATCTTCATTAGTCTAAATTTTCTTCTAGTCCATTAAGTGTTTTCTTAATAGTAAAATAGTTTTTTTATCTCTCATTCTAGAACCAGTGCTATACTGGTGAAGTCTGGCTGGTGTGAAGGAGGATGCGAAACTGGGTGTTATTTTTGTTCCTCTCCACAGGACCAGCGCATAAATAGAGAAAAGGGTTAGATATATTGATCACACATTTGAAGTCAGAGCTATAACTGACAAGAAACACGCATTTTAAGAAAAAAGTATAATTTAAGATGACCCATCAAAATAATTCAAGCTCATCTATGAGCGCCTGGTGTTTAGGTGTAGTAAAACGTGTCCTGCAGCGACATCTAGCGGGCAGGGTGAGAACAGCGCCACTCTTTGTTTCACTCCATACACATCACTTCCTGCCTTTTAAACATGGAGGCTTGCTGGGGGAGTTGGACCATAATAGTGGCCCTGGAGCAGAAAGAAAGTGATTTACAGACACTTGTTCCGTTTCTGCAAGGAGCAGAGATGCCTCGCAGTTGAGTAAATATCGCCTGATGCGTATTTCTCATCGTAACACGCTGGAACTTCTTTAACAGAACCTAACAAGGTAACTGTCAAATGCTTCTCTGACATAGACCATTCGCTTTAGTTCACAATTAAGAACCTTTTAGTACATTTAGAGGGTTCATGTGTCAAACTGAGGGTGCATACCTATGTGAAATTTAGTCAGTTTAGTACAGCGATGCAGAGGGGTTAATAATTTCTTTGGTGAAGCAGTCTGGTTGCAAATTAAGCGTTATACAAATGTATTAACGGGTAACAGGTGGTGACACCTGTAAACAACAGGGATGTACTGAAGCTGCAGATATGCAGTCCCAACACTATGTACATTTTTGTGTTTTCTCTCTTGCAGTATACCTGATTCAGCTCTCTTGGTAATTCGTAAGCTTAGACTAGGGAAAACACAAACATATGCAAAGCACGGGTTCCCTGGGAAGAAGACCACGAGCCCTTGTGGTAGTGAAAGCTTAAAGTCACATTTGTCCTGATCTCTGTAGGCTTGCACCATGAGCAGCAGAAGGAAACGTGCACCACCCGTCCGAATGGACGAGGAGGCCAAGAAGAAGCTGAACTGGAACATGCATGAGGACAGGAAGAATGAGGGTGAATTTGAGGGTGATGAGATGTTCTCTCAGCCATCTGTCAGCTTCGAGCCAAACCCTGCTCCTGAGGAGGCTGGTCATGGTGTGGCTTTCTCCATAGAATCTCAGGAGAAAGAGGAGGAACCAAAGTGTTCTTCACAGGATCTGTCCCCAGACACCACTGAGCTTAATGTGGTGCCCTTTTCTACTCTGGACCTCGGCTGGAAAGCTCTCATTGGAGAGTTTAACCTCTATCCAAAAGTTCCCATTGAACGTGCAGACATTACATTTTGCCTTCAGCAAACCGGCAATGTACTGTTGCTAAATTTACCCAGCACAGTCCTGGAAGAGCCCAGAAACTGTCCTGTTGAATGCTCATTTAGTGGATTATCACTGGAGGATTTGGACTGGCTGCAGAAGAGGAAGGTCATTCAGCTGTGCCATATGTGTGCAAATGGAGGAGTAAAGGTATTTGTTTTTAAAGTGGATAAAGTACATTGCAGACATTAACCTATACGGGTATAATGTATGTGTAAAAGAACAGTTTGTCATAATTTTCACCTTATTGCTCAGGTAGACTTGCTGACGTGGATTCTGACACAGTATGAAATATTCTTACCTCTTAAAATTGACAAAATTGCAGGGAAATTTTTGGTATGAAGATGTCTTATACTCCTGTTTCAGCTATGACACACTTTTTGTCTGTTTTTAATAGCTATAGAAACTTTATAGACAGTGTGTCATATTGTGTCGGAAACCACAGAAATCCTATTTAAGATAACATGACTTGAAGCAATTGAACAAATGCTAGTTACATCATTTGTCGATAGATTTCATTTACCTGTTGCTTCAGTAGTCTTGTTACCAGTCTAAAGAAAAATTCTGGACTCCAGATGTATCTTGCCTGACGGACTACATGTGAAATAAGAGGAAAATAGTGTAAATTAGAATTTTACATTGCACTATACTTTTACATTCAATTTGTGTATGAACACAGTATATTTCAATCTTTGGGTTATTACAGACTCCTTTGATCATTTGGTCTGTTTATACATTACATATAGTTGAGGACTAAATTTCCTGTATCCAGGAAAATGTCTTTTAATGGTAAGGCCCTCTTACTGTGACAAACACTCAAAAGGGTTTTGTGTTTAATAATTATGTTTCTGGCTCAGTTAAAGATTTTTCTTTTGGAGTCTGGGTTGGGACATCCAGAATTTCTCAGTGAAGGAAATGGGCGTATAAGAAGATCCAGTCAGCTCCTGCAGAAACTGATGGAATTGTTCTATGACTTCATTATTCCTGGTAACCTTTCCCACCTTTCCACACTAACATCACTTAGCTTCTCATTTACAATCTGTGCTCTGATATCCTTTAGTGTTATCGTATTAGAGAAGCTTGCATGTGAAAATATGTTATATAAATATGTCAGAGATCATGGAGAATGAAGAGGAAGAGTGTGACACTGATCTGGAGCGACAGAATGTGGAGGAACTCTATGATTACGTCAGACACCTCCACCAGAAAGAGGAGCAGGTTCAGAACTTCGATGTACAGCATCCAGCCCTCATCCCAGTGCTGCGGCCTTACCAGAGCCAGGCTGTCAACTGGATGCTGTGGAGAGAGAAGTACAAGACTGAAACCTCTGAAGGTAAAATGATCACACCTGTCAGTCTTTATATATTTTAAATATATTAACATGTCTTGACAGGATGAGAAAAGTGAAATTTTATACTCTGCTTTCTTCCACCAACAGAACAAACACTACATTTCCTTTGGAGGGAAGTGATTACAGTGTGTGGAAAAAAGCTGTTTTATAACCCTTACACTGGCTGGTGAGTTAATAGAGGCTCTGTTAAGCTTTTTGGCTTATTGGCATCAGACAGTGATATCTATGCATCTCCATCAAGAATACTGTTGAAATGCATTAAGCAATTTACTACAAACCAATGGTTAGGTTGTTTTATAACATATTCTTCTGATTAATACTTTTGCAGTCTGATCAGGGAGTTTCCTCTGGCTGGGGTGGATTGGCCTGGAGGAATACTTGCTGATGAGATGGGGCTGGGGAAGACTGTGGAAGTGTTGGCTCTTATTCTGTGTAACATTCGTGAAGGCTTGAAGCAGGGTGCTCTCACTTTGCCTGTGGTGAGTGGGCTATGGCATGTGGGCCTAAAGTAATTTTTGTTTTTAGTTGTTTTGTTTTATGTGGTAATCTGGTAATTTAGAGGAAAAGGAAAATAAGTTGTACACATCCATTTGACGGGACCTGTTATAACTTACTTCAAGGGAAATTCCACTGATATCCACTGAAAATAACTGCATAAAACATTCAGAGTATTTTCACAAGACTCAGACTTTATTACACTGGTGAGTGATAGGAACCAAGGGTTTTGACATCTACAACACAAATACAACTATTTTTTACCATCCAAAATGGCTAGCACACCTACACATGTCTGCTGAGTTTTATATAGAGTGTTGATAATGGTAAGTGATATAAGCATTATAAGAAAGAAACATTTTTGAGGGTGTGTCCAGACAGGAAGGTGTCTTATACTTTGTTCCTTTGTCTTCCCCAGGGAAAATCAGTCAACTATTACATTCCTCCACCACCATTAGAACGGCAAAGGACCAAGCGTTGTGAGGAAAAGCCCAGAGAGAAAATCAACTTCCCTGGTGAGTGCAGTTTCTGCTGCAGGAATGCATTTATTACAAATATTTAATAACCTACAAGTTTAGCAAAACAATGTGTATTAAATGTAAGGATTTTCAAACACCTTTAAAACTATAAAAGCTAAGGTCATTATACAGTTGTTAATCTTATGCTTTATTGTCCAACAACTATTGTGAATGAACTAATTTGTGATTACTCATTTTTAAGGTATGTAAATATGTCTGCAAGCAATGGAAATCTGAACCTGCTAGTAGGTCCTTAGAGTTTAAAGGGTTTATTCTATGACTATGTGCATGATCTTGTTCTTTATAGCTGTCCGTGTGATGCTTCTGACTGCCATTAAGGAAATGAAGGTTGGGAAAGGAGCTTCAGTCAATGCGATTTTCACTTACCTCCGAAGTATGTACAAGTATGATCCTCTGAAGAACCGCAACCACATTAAGAAGACATTGACAAAGCTCATAGCTGAAGGATTAGTGGACCAGATCAAAGGCAGAGGATTAGCTGGATCATTCAAGCTGGGAAAAAACTACAAAGAAAAAAAGAAGAAATCTGTTACCCCTGTATGTATTCTCATATTCTTTAGCATTGCTATTACTGAGTACATGTGGTAGAAAAAATAATGGAAACACTAATCAGTTTATTAGTGTATCAGAATTGGGTATTTGGCTACCTTTTGCCTTCATATAACTTCAGTCGTTATTGGAATGCTCTTCAACATGTTTCAATTTGACTTTTAGACAGTGTTTCACTTTCCAGGAGCATATTATATTGTTTCGAAATAGTCTGAATTATGGATGAATATTTTTTGGTTCATTTGATTATTCTCAATTTTTCATATTATGGGCAGCGTCTGCAAGTGTAGTTTTTTTTACACGTCGCTTGCATGTAAAAAAAAACACAATTATATACAAAAGTCTGGGTACACCCAGACAAATTAAGTTTTTTTTCTGAGTGAAAACAAGTACACATTCCAAAATTTTAGTGCACAGGCTCCCTTTTTTTCTTTAAAATATTGGGAAAAAAATAAAACATTAAACATGGCATAACTTTTGTACAGGCCACATTTTATATGTTATTATATTATGTTAAATTCAGCTAATAAATTTGCCTAAAGTGTTGCTTTTCTCAGATTTTTCAGTTACTTCAGCCTCTTTATGTGATGTTTCTATAAATTTGTCCAAGTTTTTTTTTAGCATCATAATGATGGTGCAGAATGAAGACATTATGGTTCTTATGGTAAATATTGGTTCTGTCATCTCTATATATTTTTTTATTTATTTACTTTTAGCAAAAGTCACCTGGAGAGACAACTTGCAGGAGAACGTCTCGGAGGTCTTCTGGCCAAGAGAAAGCGGCGTCAGGGAATTCCTACAGCACAGCTTCTGACTCTGAGGACACACTGAGCAGCATGGATCCTCCTCCAATCTCAGAAGAACCAAAGCATGGTTCAGTATTGCTGAGTGACAAACCCAACACTGACACTAACTCTGAGAATTGCCAGACTCATGCTGCTTCAAATGATGACAAGGAAGAGACAGCAGAGTTCCCTGTGGCCAGTGCTAAGCCAGAACCACTAGCAGGAGATGTTAGTCTCCAGCTGAAGAAGACTGAATCAGATGTTGTCCACAGTTCTCAGTCAGACCCTCCACCCCCAACCAGAGCATCTGTGGTCCCCTTTAACACACCAGATTACCGCTTTGAGTGTATTTGTGGAGAGTTGGGCCTTGTGGACTATAAGGCTCGTGTACAGTGTATGAACTGTCTGCTATGGCAACATGCTGAGTGTGTCAACTATAAGGAGGAGAATCTGGAGACTACGCCATTCTACTGTCCACACTGCCTGGTGGCCATGACACCTGTGCCCACTGGTGCTACTCTCATCATTTCCCCCAGCTCCATTTGTCATCAGTGGGTAGAGGAGATCAACCGCCACATCCGTTCTGCTTCTCTGCGAGTACTGGTAAGCACCATGGCACTAAGCCAGTCCAGCTTTTAAAAAGTGTTTTTGTTTCTCAGGGGTGACCAGTTCTGGTCCTGGCAGTCCAGAGTCCAGCATGGTTTGGCAATGTAACACAACTTGTAAACCTGGTTGTTTACTAGTGAGATTAATCAACTGAGTTTGTGCAGGAAAATCACCAAATTCTGACTTTAAGTTATCCAAGATTACATCTAGACATGCATCCTGTAACACTTTGTAATAACTGTGAATGTAAATATATATTCTATAACCCATAGTTACACTACACAATTTTTAGTCTGTACAGGTTTGCTCACATCTGCAGATTTTTGGCAAGTTGATGTCAACAGTTGTGAGAGGAAATGTGTGTGAGATTTTTTTTCAGCTTGATTCCTTATGTAATCTAGTATGGATACTGGTCAGCAACTCAATCTGAATGGATTCCCCCCAACAGCTATGCGAATTTGTGTGAGTTTGGTTTGGCTAAATGTATAAGCCGTGTAGTGATACCCAAGATTTTAGTCCCCAAATCTGATTAGGAAAGTGTGAAATACTTTTAAATTGTAGTTACACATTTCATTGATTCTGATTATTTAGGAATGTTTGGACCATGTCAAAACAGCAGTTTAATTCATATTTTTATGGTGGGACATTTACATACCTTGGACTTCTGGAATTTGGCAATACTCATAAATAAATATGTTTTAGGATGTATGCCATATAGCAACAGTACTGGCCTCTCTGTGTACAGGTTGGGAAAGAACTGTTGATCAAATCTACTTTCACATACTGCTCTGAACTACGACAATCAAATTAAGAATGTGCGTGTCTAACCCCACTGTGTCTCTCAGGTGTACCAGGGTGTTAAGAGGCATGGTTTTATCCAACCCCATGTCCTCGCTGAACAGGACGTGGTCATCACCACTTATGATGTCCTGCGTACTGAACTGAACTATGTGGACCTCCCTCATAGCAACAGCAAAGATGGCCGACGCTTCCGCAACCAGAAGCGTTACATGGCTGTGCCCAGCCCGCTGGTGGCTGTAGAGTGGTGGCGTGTGTGTCTGGATGAGGCCCAGATGGTAGAGTGCACTACAGCCAAGGTAACCTGCCTTATATATCTTAACATATTTCTTACAATACAGTGGAGTGGGAACACATTTAGTTTCAGAACAGTATATAATGTAAAATGTATTCATGCTCTCTCTTCAGGCTGCAGAGATGGCTCTAAGACTCACATCCATTAATCGTTGGTGTGTAAGTGGAACTCCTGTACAGAGAGGTTTAGAAGGTGAGCTGGACATCAAAAACCTTGTTTTACTGACACACAGAATTAAAGTTAGGGTTTAATTTTTTGCCACCTTAACTGAGCTGGCATAATGATGACTGCTGTGTTACTGTTCTGCAGATTTGTATGGTCTTGTTCTGTTTCTTGGAGTTGACCCATACTGGGTGAAGTACTGGTGGGACCAGCTGCTTTATAGACCGTATCGGCGTGGAAACACGGGGCCACTATACAATGTCATTGGGCAGCTGTTATGGCGATCTGCCAAGAAAGATGTCATTGACCAGGTTGGTCTCCTGCACATGACTAAATACAACATTTTCACATACAGGAGCTCTAAATATTCCTTGAGATTAGTCAGCGAAGTTTTATATAATTGATACATGTAATCTTTTATGTATATTGAATTAATTCCCCCAAGTAAACAGCCTTATAAGTCGGTTGGATTAAGCCTAGTCCTAGACATTATTTACTTTTCAGTGGAGAATCTCCAGCATTCATAATGCTGTGTAGTCCAGGGGTGATCTTTATCCCTGTCCGGGAAACCGAACAGTTCTTCAAAAGAACACTTTTAAACTTTGTGTTGCTTTTAGATTCAGATTCCGCCTCAGACAGAAGAGATCCACTGGCTCCATTTTTCTCCAGTGGAGGGTCACTTCTACCACCGCCAGCATGAGGTCTGCTCACAGGATGCCCTGGTCAAACTGAGGAAGATCTCTGACTGGTCACTGAAGTTGGGCAGCCTGGACCGACGTACAGTCAATACCATCCTGTACCCACTCCTGCGCCTGCGTCAGGCCTGCTGCCATCCTCAGGCTGTCAGAGGAGAGTTCCTGCCCTTCCAGAAGAGGTTAGGAATATTGTTGTTGCTAGAGGAGGTCTCTGTATCTACATACAACTGAAAACAGAGAGACATTTGTACATACTATATTATTATTAACACTTATGCATCTAGAGTTATGTTTTTCCTATATATTTTGTAACATACTTATTTAAATGTGATTACGTCTGTTTTCTGTCTTTCAATTTCTTTGATGGCTTGTAAATAATACCACATTTCACTTACTTCATTACTCAGTACAATGACAATGGAGGAGCTGCTGAAGTCTCTACAGAAGAAGTGTCGTGTTGAGTGTGAGGAGGCTCACAGGCAGTTAGTGTGTGCTCTAAATGGTCTGGCAGGAATCCACATCATTAGAGGTATAAGATATTAATTAATGCATACTACTCTTGTGCAAAGTGTAGTAGTGGCATGTTCAAAATGTTTGATGTGTGATGTAGGTGAGTTTGTCGAGGCAGCAGAGATGTACAGAGAAGTTCTTCGATCATCAGAGGAGCACAAAGATCGCCTAAAGACAGACTCTCTGCAGGTACAGCACTGTTCACTACCTCTTCTTAACAGTTGCTGAGGGAAAAAAAATTCATGTGTTTTTCCAGTGTATCACACATTCGAACTGTGAAATGTCTTCATTATAGAGACTTCATGCTACACACAATTTGATGGAGCTGCTAAACGCGAAGCATCCTGGTATCCCCCCTACTCTTCGAGATGACCGTCTAAAAGAGGAGGTTAGATAAGTAATTTATGCTTTCAAAGTAGTTTGTAATTAAAGGAATCTTTTTTTTTCTACATTAGAATTTAAAAATGTCCTGTACTACCAAATTAGTCCATAATGTTAGATTAGAAAATGCTTGTAATGTAAGATTAAGATGTCAGTCTTCAGCTAGATGTGCAGGAAGGAAAAGAACAAAGGACTTTTTTGTTCTAAAGAGTAGTAAAGGGACATAAGCAACTCTTGCAGATGTCATTGAAGAAGCAATGGAAAGGAAATAAACCATGACTTAAAATTTTATGATGAAATGATCAGAATGTGTTCGTCCATTGGTGCTGTATTTTCTAACTAGGCAGAGCAGCTGAGACAACACTACATGACCAAGGTCAGCTCTGAAGTGTCTGAGGCTCAGCAAAACCTACTGCCTGTCCTCCAGAACATCAGAGAGCTCAAACGCAAGGTAGAATTCCTGAAAACCCCACACTGATCTGCTTCAAGATGCATAAATAAACACAGAAGTTGCTAGAGATGGAGGTATTGCAATGTATTGCAATACTTTTCTGCAACGATTCATGTATGGGACTCCAAAATCGATTTTTTAAATTCATTTATTATTTATATGTTTGAATTTAGGTGGAAAAACATTCTTGAGAGGTATGCTATTGGGATGTATGTTATTAATGTTATTAGAAGTAAGCTACATTTAATTATTTCTGCCCAGAAAAGCTTATTTACCCCAGAGCATGTTTATCAGCTCTTGTTTTTACATTAAAACTAAACAGTCTAAACATTAAACCACATCAAGAGATTAGCTCGATGTAGTTTTTGCCACAAAAGCAGAATCTTTTTGTTAACTGCTAATTTTAAGTTAAAAATTATACTGTTGCATTTTAGGTTGATTTGCGTTGTTCAGATGCTGTCTTTGGTTTTTGAGGGGGGATTGCTATTTGCTGTTACTATGTTCAAGTCAGCTGTGCAGCTATTGAATAGAACTTTAGTAGTATGACTTAACTGACTCATACTAAAATTGTAAAAATATATATCGAACTGGTATCGTGATAATATTGTATCGGAAGGTCACTGGTGATTCCCTTCCTTTCAAGTTGCTCTTTCTGCTCTGTTTCAGGTTAACCTGCGCTCCCCCTGGTGGTTAGATGTCATCCAGCAGGCCATTCAGTACTCCATGGACGATGACTTGGTCAGCCGCATCCAGAACGAACTCACCTGCAGCTACAAACAGCAAGCCAACAAGCTGTCAATGGCAGACAAGTAAAGTTGTTAGGATTCTGTCTAATATCATCTCAGTCTGGTTGAATATTGAAATGTGTTTATTATTTTTTTTATTTTGAAACATTCGTCCTGTTTCTTCCAAGGTTTCGGGATGCCCGTGGGCTCCAGTTTTTACTCAGTACTCAGACGGATGAGCTGATGAAATCACAGAAGACGGTTCAGGATGCCGTGAAGAAACTGGAAGCTCAACCTTCTCAGGAAGTCATTGAAGAGGCAACTGCTTGTCACCTGAGGCCTGTTCGCCTTCCACTCAACAAGTAAGAATCTGTCACAGTTTTACTTTTGTACTACTCTAAAATCTTAAATCTAATAAAAATATAGTAAAATACTTGGTCTGTTAAATTAGCTGGATTTGTTTCTGTTTCATTCCGTAGCTGTGTGTTTTGCAAAGCTGATGAACTCTTTACAGAATACGAGTCAAAACTATTCTCTCATACGTAAGTAAAAGGAAAAAACATTATTTTAACTTCGTGAAATAACACAAGAGCAAAACTTTGAAATAATTTTGTCTCCATCACTGGCAGAGTTAAAGGTCAAACAGCCATATTTGAGGAGATGATTGAGGACGAAGACGGACTGGTGGATGACAGACTGCCCACTACAAGCCGTGGTCTGTGGGCAGCCAGTGAAACAGAGCGTACCCTAAAAGCCATCTTGTCTTTTGCCAAGATCCGCCGCATGGACCCTGAACTCATAGAAGAGAGCAATGCTTTTATGGAGCTGTTTGAGTATTGGAAAAAGGAGTACAAGGTGTGTTATCATGCCTCAGATCATAATGATGATCATTTGAAAACCCTGAATGTACAGAGGTGTGTTTTCTGTGTGGTTCATTCAGTACAAGGTTTGTAAACAAATTGCTTACATAAATCTTGTGGAGAGATGCATTTGGGAGATGCCAATTTTAAGTAGAGTAGATCTAGATTGGTTCCATTGATGAACCTTGAATAAATTCTGACTGATCGTTGGTATAATTTTTAATTAGGGGTTGTATGTTTCTAACTTTTTTCAGCACCTTTTGCACATTATGATCCTAAATGTAATGTGTCTCTCTTAGGTGTTGCATGAATACTGGATGACGCTGAGAGATCGTGTGTCAGCAATAGATGAGCTGGGTATGGCAACAGAAAGGCTGCGTGTGCGTCTTCCTGATGAGCCCAAACCAAAAGTACTGCACATTATAGAGCCACATGAGGTGAGCAGAACAGAGCCCAGATGGCTGTACTCTAATTGTACACTGTAACACTGTAAAAAATAAATAAATGTGTCTGTGTATGGCCATTTGTTTGGGTTCAGGTGGAGCAGAACAGAGTGAAACTGTTGAACGACAGAGCCGTGGCAAAATCCCAACTACAGAAGAAACTTGGACAATTGCTGTATCTCAACAATCTGGAGAAGGTAAACATATGTTGTATTTGCGATGCTTCCAGAGTCAGTGACTTATCAGAGCCATGGAATTTTGTTAACTGTATTGAATTTTTATTTAAAGACTAAAATGTTAAGAGAAAGCGCCATTAATCAAAGAGTAATTACACCCTATGTGTTAATAAATTACATCAGTCTCGACACAATGTCAGTTTACTAGTATCCCTGCCCCCTGATGACGACTTCCACCTGCCACTGTGCTGAACAAATATAAATGTGTGAAGTTAAGAAGGCCCAGCCTAAATTCCCCCAGTTTCCAACTTAAACACAGGGTGGAGTGACATGTGCGTTCACAGCACTGCAGCTTTCTCGTGAAATTATTTCCTATTTCACTGTAAGACAAGCTCTATGGCCAACCACGTAACTAGAGAACAGTTAATACGCAGTCAAGAAAGTGTGCCAATAGTACAATTTTCAGAGTTTTACGAGTTACTACTTAAAAAATTTAATTTCTTACTCGTAAACCATTATATTTAAGCTGTATTTTAATGAGTTTTCAAATGTTATAATTTGAATTAAGTTGATCCATTTTAAAGACTTTTGGAAAAGAAAGTGATAGTGATAATTACAAAACAATTGTTTCAGTCTCAGGACAAATCAACAGGAGGTCTGAACCCAGAGCCATGTCCCATCTGTGCCCGTTCCCTGGGTCAAGAGGTGAGATGACGTCTTATATTATATTAGAAAGTTTAGATGGCGGTAAGGCAACACTTTTTTTATGTATTACAGTTTGTAGTATTAATTTATTTGGAAATGTTTGTACTTTGTAAAATGTTTGTAAATGTTTGTCATTTTCATGTATTTTCATATGACTGTATTTGGAAAGTGGGCCGTGCTTACATGTGGACACTGTTTCTGCAACGAGTGTATTTCGATCATTGTGGAGCAGTACAGTGTTGGCAATCGAAGGAGAGCAATAAAGTGTGCCATCTGCAGGCAAACCACATCCCACGCTGAAATTTCCTACGTCTTCACCGCACAGACTGCAGACCAGGGCCAGGAAATTCCTGTCAAAGTGAGTTCAATTCGAAGTCTCTCTAGTGTTAAAATCAGTCTAACAGTAATAATTCCATTATTGAAATATCAGATTGAGATGAAGGTTTCAGGTGCTAGGTTCTACCTCTGGAATCTTACCCCACTGTAGGGAAGTCACTCCACGAAAGTAGAAGCTGTGGTCCGAGCCCTCAAGAAAATCCAGATGACTGACCCTGGAGCTAAATCCCTCGTCTTCTCAACGGTAACTCCTGCTTGGGATGTTTTTGTGACAACTTTATAAGCTTCAACGAAGTTATTTCACCATTACTGTTTTTTGAATTCCTCTGTTTCCTCTCAGTGGCAGGGAGTTCTGGACATCATTGCAAAAGCACTTTTTGACAACAACATGGAGTTTGCACAGATCAATGGAATTCATAAGTTCCAGGTTTGTACAGTTACACTAGACTCTTATGCCCTTGGTGCTGTTCAAATTGAAAACACAGCATGAGTTTTATATTGTTCATTTTTCTGGATATGAACATTTTTCTGGATATGAACATGTCTACACATGTTTTACACTCCTCTGGGGATATTGCTGAGCAATACTTGATAAAATGGGAATCCAATTATTTTGGCTAAGAATTGAGATTTTTCAATCTATCAGTTTGGTAAAGAAATACATGTACACAGAGAGTTGACTCCTGGTCAGAGTACATGTTTTGTTGATTTAGCATATTGAATGTGCCATAAGCGTACACAACATTTTATTTTTTCCAGTAATACTGATGTTAAATTCAGCATTACTATGTGCTGAGGTGTGATCTCAGTTTGACCAGGGTTATGCAAACTTTTGCTCTCAAATGTATATTACTTACTAAATTCCTGAAGAGTAAAACTTGTGTTATTAACACAATCAAATCCATGAACATAATTTATATGCATGTACATTGCTTCATGAAATAAACAAACAAGCAAGCAAATAAATATATGAATAATAATTGGAAAATCCTGTCGTAATACTTCATTGACATTACTAAAGAATGTGCCTAAATATTGGGATGAGGCTAACTTAGTTAAACTTTTGTCTACCACACACTCTGAATCACTGAACATCAAATGAAGCTAACGTGAGCTTGTTTTATATCAGAAGCCATGTAATAAAGTGGAGTGTGCATGAGAAATTTTTCAAGAGTACTTTATGCATTCTTGAACCAAATCACATTAGGTAACTCAAAATCCTGATTTGAATATGTTTTTTTGTTTAGACCTACCATGGCAACAGACTGAAATTTAATATATCATACCAAACACTCAATAACAGCCACCCATTGATACAGTTATGATGTTGCCACTTAATTCGTTTATGATTTTCTTTTTAGGAGAACTTGAGTTCTTTCAAATATGAAGAGAAGATCAACATCCTGCTGCTGCCTTTGCACACAGGCTCAAATGGCCTGAACATCATTGAGGCTACACATGTGTTGCTTGTGGAGCCCATCCTTAACCCAGCCCACGAACTCCAGGCCATCGGCAGAGTGCACCGCATTGGACAGACAAAGTGAGCCACTAGCCAGGAACTTGTATGGCATTTAGAGTTGCCTCATCTTGTTGACTAATATATCAACTAGTTGGTGCTCCTAACTAATCAGGAACAGAAACTGATTTTAGTAAGAAATACAGGTCCAGCAGCCATAAGCATGCAGGAGATATGTTAGTCTGGAAGTACAGCATACGAGTTTTACCCAACTAAAAGTTGTGTAAGACTGCACTGTACATACAACAAATGTACCATGCCATGCATATCTTTTGCTGAGCATTAACACCTCAGAATGAAGCATAATGTAACAAGAAGAAATGTACTGGGCACTACATGGATGTCTTTGCTGTGTTCCAGAAGAGCAGAATGTTTAGGCGATGCTGGATTACTTTGCTAAAATGTCTGCATTTTATTACTTTTACTGCACTTGTAAGACTATCAAAATGTTATATTAATGTAATTATTAATCACAAATGTTTATGGATCACCACTGACAGATATGTACATGTATCACCGTCGGCCCACAATTACCATATTGGGCATCCATAATTGATTTCTTACCAGTTGTTTCTCTGCCTAGACCCACTTTTGTGCACCGGTTCCTGATTAAGTCCACAATTGAGGAACGCATGCAAGCCATGCTGAAAACAGCAGAGAAAAGGTGAGCATGTGATATGGGGCAGAAAAAAACTTTATACGAGTTTGTTGAATTTTCCTTATGATAATGGTTTACTTTTACCATAAATCTCTAACAATCATCTGGTTCTTCTTCCAGTCACGGTGCTACGGCTATGAAACACTCGGAGGCCTCTGTGTTCACAGTGGCTGACTTGGCTGAGCTTTTCACTGAGGATACAGACACACTGGATTCAGAATGAGACCCTACAGTTTCTGCCACACTGCCTGGCTGGTGAGCATCAGGGCCAGCAAGGACGAGGCGAAGGACCAATACCAACAAAAACCAGCACACAGGCTCTCTACTACTCTCGGTCACTTTGCTTTGCACTTTGTCTGGTAATTTTCATAATACAAGCGGTGTAGTTTAGTAACATCTTAGTATCAAGTTATATTCTCATCATACTGATTACGTTAAAACAGTTCTCTGATATAATATCCACTGCTGTTCAGCAAGTTGCCAGCTTTAAAAAAAAAATGATGTCAGAAACAGACACAGATTTAATGGGTGCTGAGCAATAAGCTTCATCTTTGCAAATTTTAGAGCAAATTGAAATGTACAGTTTGAATAGCTACTTCAGCTAGAAGCTGTTTAGCAGTAGGCACATGAGCCCCACGACAGATTTGGCATCAGTGGCCACACATGGATCCCTAAGAACCCAGCTGTCACTTAAAGGGAACCCTGACTTTTAAGAGACTGTTAAGTATGCATTAAAATAGTATGCATGTATATCCAGTACTATTCAAATATGATGTATAAACCAAACAGAAATGTTTTGTGTGCTGTAAAAAAAAAACTGACAGGCATTTTTCTATTAGTAGGCCATCGTTGCCACACTGTGATGGTGGTGTCATGTTTTTGCATTGAACTCAGACCTACAGAAAACTAGGGAAAAAAATCTTCTGTTAGTTTAGGAGCAAAGTTTCGGCTGTTGAGGTTCCAGAGCGAATGAAGCCTTTAAAGATGCCACCAGCCCCACCGGCTCTGGGTTGGTTGTGAAGGTGTCATCATGTGTTTGCACTGGACTCAGTTCTAAAGAAAATAAGAAAAATGTTCTTCTGTTAGGTAATGTCACACTGAGGTATATATTGGAGTTCAATTAGATATTTCGCTGTATATCCCTCGCTGAGTAGAGAGAGTGACCATTAGATGTTACAACAAAAATAGCAGCCTACCAATAAAGGGATTTTGTCTATGTTTAATAATAAAGCATTTTGTTTGGTTTAAACAACTTATTTTAATAGTACATGTACACCATGCTGAGGCTTGAATGTCTCAAGAGGCAGGGTTCTCTTTAACAAAGCTAAAGAAGATGTCTGCTTTTACATCAAGAAGAAGCCTTAGGTATTTTTAAGGCTTGGACCATAGCTAGTATTTATTGACTAGTCACAGTAGAACAGTTACCCTTTTTTTGTAAAGCAGTGTACTTTTTTTATAAACAACTGTAAGTTAATCATGGTGGTTTATTGCAGTAGCCTCTATTTTCATGTGGTATTATGTGGTATATACATGTGGAGCAGCTGTACCACTACTAGAAATTTCAAATATTAGTGAATATAAATTGGCATGCCCTTTCCAGGAGGCGTGCTTATGGTGCTGGGACCAGTCATATTCTTTTTCACTCTTTTCCAGGTTATTGTCTTCTGTAAAGAGTCTAAAAAAATAAGTCACTTTCCTTCTGATTAACTATAAAAATTGCATTATGGTAAAAATTTGCGCTATTGAGACAAACAAGGTTTTTTAAATGATCAGACCATAAAAAGAAGAATTTTAATTTCAACAAAAATCATCACTCTTATAAATTGTCTTTCTGTTGAACAAAAAAATGATGTATTTTGATGTAAATTTGAAAAATATCAGTGTTTAATAAGAAAACCATTGGTCTTCACAACACTCGTCTTTGCTGATCCTTCTTTTTTATTTAGACACTGCTTAAAATGGGTCATCGGAGAATTAGAGGCAATGAACAAACCATTCCAATATCATAGCTGTATGTATAGCAAAGGACATGTTATTCATAGATCCATGAATTGTTTCCTATAAATCTAAATGATAAAGTTAAAAATGAATGTTTAAAGTTTAGAGAAGTATTCAATTTTCATTTAGCATTGCTTAGAAAGTGAAATATGACAACCATGTGTTCCAGTTCATAAATGTATGATCTTAATCAATACTGTGATTTAAGACACATTGTACACTGAAATGCTTGTTCTCAAGTTTGTGTACAGGATCTTTGCACTACATAGTGAGACATTATTTATATGAATCAAAGTTTAGCAGGGTTCTGTTTGGTTTTTAACTCCGTTTGGATTACTGGACCCTCCACATAGTCTCTGTTCATATAACTTTACAGTCAGACACCAGCTTCTCGACCAGTGTGTCAGTGAACTGCCCTTGACTCAACAGTTGGGCTTCTTTTCATACAAGTGATTGGAGTTCCCGAAACAGTAAAGGTTTAGCTGTGCCCTTTAAAAAAACTTGCAGACAAAAGACTCAGACAAAACAGGATACCACCCTGCAACTCTCCATTCCTTTTACATGATAAACAGGCACCTTACTGGCCAATGTATTGGGACATCATTGTAAGGCGTCTGCTAAGTGGGCTGCCAGTAGTATTTTTACTCTTATTACCCCAAATCTACTCAGCCTGTGTTACCTTGGACTCCCCCCAGCTTGCCCTATTCATGTGTGGAATCTCATTGTTGGTGTGGACATCATTCACGCTGGTGTTTTAAGGCCCAAAGGAGGCTCCTACTCCATTAGAGCTGTGTTTCGAGGGCTGGGGTGAGTGCTAGCGCGACGTCTGGAGCTGACGGCCAGTTGGGGTGAATAGTGAAGAAGATTCACTATTTAAGGGAAACGGCCAAAGAGGAGCTTAGGGGCAAAGTTTCTGCTGTTGAGGAGCCAAAGCAAGTGAAGCCTTTAAAGATGCCACCAGCCCCACTGGCACTTATTCTGCTCACACTATGGACAGTTACCTCAGCTGAGTATCTGGAGAAGGAGGGTGAGTCTGCTTTCTGCTAAAGCTGAATCACTTAAGGGTTCATACTTCTTATTGCAAACTAATAGTCTCTATGAAATCTACAAATTTTTGAAAGTGGTCAATTTTAATGGAGAAAGGGTTCTCCATTAAAATTCAGTTATCAATAAGGCTAATGTGTGGGGGAAATGGGCCCTTGATTTTGGACTGTTTTGGTACTGTAGTTATTATTGGTTATTATTGCTTATCCTTTGCATAAATATTTCAAAATAAGTTTCAGTCCTTTTTATGAAAATCTTTTACAATGATGAGAATACATAACAGCATATGGAACTGCCAGTATGCAGATCATACACTTATACTGAGCACAATACAGCTCATTGAAGAAAACCCGACCAAACTAGATTAAAATGAAAGTCTGAATGATATGTACCAGTACTGACAGGAAGACTATATAGTGCAGATATATTGTATTGCTATGAACTATACTAAATTTTGCTTTGGTTTGACACTTCAGATAACATCATGCATATTTTATGTCCCTCTTTTCCCACAGAGCTCAATGAAACTGTTATTTGTACCAATGACCAGATGCAAGTTATTATTCCCAGTTTGTTCTTTCTCAGCAAAGAACCTCCTGTTTATGTATGTTTGCACTACCTAATATATTTAGCCATTTTCTGTTCCCTGATTGAAAGGGAGCCTTATAATGTGAAGCACTAATCTTTCCTCTTGTTTTCAGATTTGGGATTTGCACCTAAATGACCCAGATTGTCGTGGTGTTGAGATTGGGGATGATTATGTCTTTAGTATCAAGACTAATCTAACAGATTGTGGCACCATCACGGTAAGCTTAGCAACTGTTATCTTCTACAGCATACTTTTAACTTAAAACAGAAGCTTATATGCTTGTTGCTAATAACTAAATAAATCGCTCAGAATAATATTACCATTCATACAAGGTCCCTTAGGACTTGTTTGTTATGTTCTGATTTTGTTGGTTAAAGTAATACTGTATATTCTGTTCATTTCATGAAACACCTTTGGGGAATTTTTTGACAAACAAGGTAACGTCATGACGTGAATAAAACGGAGGCCAATTTGAAATGAAATGCAGCTACACTAATTGATGATTATGCACATTACAAACACTAATCTGGGGGCTTTGTTTGTCTCAGGATAATTGTTTTAGAATATGCAGAGAGGCAGAGGCTGAGAGGGAATCAGCAAGTGTTGCTTCTTTCCCTCCAAATTGGATGGCCTGAGCGCTTTAAGAGCTTGAAAGGGAGGGCCAGTAGCCATGCTGCTTTAAATTAGCTTGATTTAAATGGAAATGATGACTGTGTTTTCAGCAGTAGTGAATAGGCTAACCATAATTCAGTGTCACAGTTTGTAGTCCCTCTTTTATTCAGCCCCACGGCCTATCTCATACAGTCGTAACATTACCCAGAGGACAAGTTTCACTCTGGCAGGGTATAAATCTGTACTTGAGACCATGAGTATCATTGAGAGTCTCGCTCAGAATGCACAGAGCCCTTCCTTGTAAAGCCAGCAAAAGGTTAACACAGCTTTGTGGGGGTGGAAATCCCTCCTGCCCCCCTAACTACTTTTAGAAGGCTTTTTTCATACTGCTTTGTGGAAAGTAGGTCTACTTTGGGTTAGATATTGTTTCCAAAGGTCCAAAAAACGCTTTAGTTCCTAGCAGTTTATTTATGTAATACATGGAAAAACGCATATGATCAACTTAAACCTACAAATTAACTGATTCATGATGCAGCATCAACTGATTTTCTCACACAGACAAACCATACTTTAAGTTAATGCTGCTGCAGCTACCGTCAGCATTAACCTAAAGTAAATAACATTCAAGACATGGCCCCACTTTCCTGAATACACACTGTTCCTGTGTGGTTTGGGGTTTGTCGTTATGGTGAGGGAACAGTTTACTGACATGCAATAAAGCTTCTCCAGATGGGGTGGAGAGAAGTTTGTCCCTTTCAAAAGCAAAAAAGGCTATTTCCTTTCAAACAGATCTGCTCATCCATTGTCTTTTAACATATTCCCTTCATTGCCTCATCAGCAGTGTTTGGTTTGGTATTAGACAGGCTAACATTTCCTCAAAAAAAATGAGAGCTTTTAGGATTGGAGGAAGATATTTTTGCATTTTTCCCCCTTCAGGCTTCTGATGACTCTTACATCATGTTCACCAACACCATCCGCAATAATGAAACAGACCTCATCACAAGAAGCTTTGTCAACATTACATTTGGATGTCGCTATCCCGTAAACTACATGGTCCAGCAGCCTAATGGAGAAAATATGATCAGAGTTGATGTCAGGTGTGTATTATATCACCACTACATCAAGGACTTAATCGTGCTAACCATCCTTTTAGTTTGAAGCTCATTGTGCAGGTAGAACGTGTATAAGAATGGGTTTAATTATTACTATTTGTTCAAGCTTAAACGTGGCTGAGCTTCAGACTAATTATTTGTTTGCTGTTTGACAATAGAGGTAACCCATGGTAACGAAAGTGCGCCCTGAGGTTTATCTTAAGTGTCTCCTACAATATTCATTGAGAGTGCCCTTGAGCCTCCTTCAGAAGGTCTTTTAACATTCTCCGCCCTGCAGGACGATCATTCTTAACACAGAGGATGGAAATTTCTCAGTGTCCATGCTGCTCTATAAAGATGAGGACTTTGAGGACAAATGGACCACTGTTCCTTCTCTGACGCTTGAAGACAACATCTATGTGAAAGTTTACATGGTTTGTATGAAGCAGGATAGATAGAATGCTCTGAATTGTAAGCTATTATGGACCTTTAGAAGGGCCATCAGAATTGTTTGTATGAGGCAACACTTAAGACTACGCTTTTAGTGACACTATTGTATGGGATAATTATCCTAGTCTCTCTCTATATATGCAGATGGTTAAGTAATCAAACACGCTGCGTGTGATTTTAAATAGAATAATAATTATAATAATAAAACACTATATTTATACAGAAACTTTTGTACGTTATAATGCAGCTATAAGTGCGGAGGAATGCAAATAAAAGCCTTTGGATCTGCTTCCAGCCTTTTTATTAGAGACTACTATCAGTCATCAGTGTCTGCCTTAAACTATGAACTTTAGAATAACGATTCTAGTATTTCTCGTATAGAGACCTCAAAAATATTCTAAGCAGTTATTCAAAGATCTAATTAAAGCTGCTAAACACATTTATGATTCAAAACAAAGTTTGTTCTCTGTAGATAAAATTCATTCATCCAGTAAGTCATGGTCTCACATGACCTGTGGGGAAATCTGTGATTCCATCTGTGCTTTATCGGACCCTTGGCACACACCCTTGTTTACTCTCACCCTCCTTGAACATCTGCTGACTACTTGGAACAGTGTTTGCTCAACAAGTTGCTCCATTGTGTTTATCTGTCAGTTAATGACCAGCCTTTCTGGATTCTCCGCATGCAGATACCAGCTAACCTTATACTCCGGGTGGAGAGATGCTGGGCTACACCGAACAATGATCCATACAGCAACATTCAATACACTTTCATCAAGGACAGGTTTGTGCAAATACCTATTCAGCTTGTTTTAATTCAGCTCTCAAGACACATTATTCATGAATATACATGGCATTTAAAAGTTGCAGTCTGAAAACATCAAATAACAGTTGGTGATGGTGGCCAAGACACCTTGTACAATCACAATTTTACATTTATCTTACTTACTACTGAATACTTTGTGTTTGTTTGTGTGTGTGTGTGTGTGTGTATGTATATATATA
>JBBPCZ010000001.1:32804854-32818213 GCA_037974445.1 Brycinus macrolepidotus
TATGTATATATATATATATATAACTTTAATAATGTATATATAACCGTTTTAATAATGAGTGTCCGAAGGTTTTTGTTGAGACACACTGAAAAGTTGCTAAGAAAGCTGATGACGAAACAACTCATGTTCATGTGACCCCACTCTCAAGCAGTGTGCATTTCACCACGACAGCTGTGCTCACCCATGACAACCTGAATATATTTCTTTTCCTTCAGCAACAGCATAGCATTTGAAAACGTGCTGCTGTGTACAAAGAAAAAAATACCTATTTCAAAACAAGTTCAACTTCACATATTTAAAAATATATACTAACAGGTGAACTTTTGTGAACTTATGCATTCTATAAAATCAGATTTACCACATCAGTATAATTTCACTAAGCATTGTGTACAGTCTTGGCTATAAATATTGGCACCCTTGCAGTTTTTCCAAATAATGCACTAATTCTTCCAGAAAACTGTTGAAATTAAAATGCTTTACTGTTTACATGTATTGTTTTGTTTTCAGAATTATTTATTCCCTATAGGACTCTGAAAATGGACTGGACAGAGATCATTAGATTTCAGTGCACCTCCTTTAATTTGTATTTAAACAAACCTATGACAAGTTACAGATATAGGCAATATAAAAAGCACGATTAAAACAAGTTTAAATAGAGAAAAGTTGAGTCAACTTTTGTGTTATGCGTCTGTATATACTACATTAAGCATTGAGAAACAAATGAAAGGAACTGTATAAAGATCTGAGAAACAAAATTGTAGAAATGCATGGGTAATACCAAGACTTCAAGTTCATCTCCAGAGATCTTAATGTTTCTGTGTCCACTGTACACAATATCATCAAGATGTTTGCAGCCCATGGCACTGTAACTAACCTCTCAGGATGTGGACAGCAGAGAAAAGTTGATGAGAGATTGCAGCAAAGAATTGTTTGAATGGAGCAGAAAGAAACACACTCAGCTTCCAAACAAATTCAGTCTGAGCTGCAAAGACAATGTATGTCACTATCAGCTTGTGGCTGTCATCATCTGAATGAAAGGAGACTCTATGGCAGGAGGCCCGAAAGGACTCTACTGCAGATACAGAGACATAAAAAAGACTGGAATTTGTGAAAAGCCAAACTCCTTCTGGGAGAGTGTCAAAAAATATTGGGGCCCTTAAAGAAAAGAACACTGTCCCTACGGTCAATCATGGACGAAGTTCACAGATCTTTTGAGGTTGCTTTACTACTTCTGGCACTGGGTGACCTGAATGTGTGCATGGCATAATAACATCTGAACACTACCAAAGAAATTTGGAGCGCAAAGTAAACACCAGTGTCAGTGAGCTGGGTCTCCATTAGAGGCCATGGGTCTTTCAGCAGTACAATTACCCAGAGCATACATCAAAAAAGGCCATCAGTAGATCCAGATCTCAGTCTCACAGAACAACAGTGGAGAGATCTGAAAGCAGCAGAAGGCACTTTTCAAATTTGGGAAATCCAGTAGAGATCTGCAAGAAACTTCTTCATGGCTACAGCAAGTGCTTCATTTCAGTTACTTCAGTCATTATTAAGGTCCCAATTATTTTGTACATACCATTTTTTAAATTTGAATGGATACATTAAATTCTGAATAAACAAATAACATACTACAATATTATTAGTGAAATAATGCTACTTTTGACAGTTTAACTGTTTTTGAAGTGAGTCAATTTACTTTGTGATTGATTTGTAGGAAAAACTGCAAGGTTGACAATAATTCTGACCATGACTGTTAGTTTCTGGCAACATTTAGATTATTTAAAATCTATTTGCCAATCTGTTTATTAATCTTCAGTAGTCTTCAGAAACTGCTTTCCCTGTATGCAGAATCCACAACCCCTATTGCCCTTTAAAACCTTCTAGCGTTATTCCGAGACGAACTATATTTAGATTTTTCAGAGAGGGTATTTCTTTTAATTTAGAAAAACAGTTTGTGAACTAATTTTCCCATCTGTATAAAATATATTTTTATATAAATAAAGGCACTGTTTGTCTCTCAATAGCTGTCCAGTGCTGGAAAATGATCAGACGCAGGCCGTGATGAAGAACGGACGTGGGTCAGAGGCCCTGTTCCGAATCCAAATGTTCAAGTTTGTGGGCAGCTCCTATACAGACGTTTTTCTCCACTGCAACGTCCAGATCTGTCACAACACCGCAGGAGTGTGCCACCCTGTGAGATTCCTCTGTCTTTACAGACCTCATACTAATGCACATGCCATCACCATGAATACTAAAACCATAGTTTATGAAATGTTTAAGATCTAGCAGCCTAGAGAAAAACCCAAAATGTACACGCTACACATAAGAATAATATGTATGGTCTCAATTTTGGTATAAATGGAATAAATAATTTTACTTTCCATCATTGTGCTACTTTGTACTCATAATATCATGACATTTTTCCAGTGTTCCTTTTTCTAATTTTTCCCTTTTATACCACTTCAAAAAATGACAGAACTGCTCAGGGGACAGTGCAGCAGTACGGACACGCAGAGACGTTGCTCTGTCCCATATAGTGTCTTACGGACCAATTAGAAGGCTCCAGGTGACCTCTGACCACACCAGTCTTAGTAAGTTTCACCTGCCTTTTTGTGTGTTAGTTTCACCAAATACACAGTATATCCAAATGTATCCAGACAGTCCTTCTAACCACTGAATTCAGCAACCTTAAAAAACGCTAAGATAGACATTCAAACGGAAACACATCTTGTATAATCTCCATGGAAAAGCACTGCCAGTTGAATGGGATGCTCTGGAGACAGCCTGGAATGAGTCTATAGCCATCTTACCCAATGAGAAGTGTCTGGGCTAAAGAGGAGTGCATTCTCTGAAGTGATGGAGCACCATTTAGTACATTTGAGATGCACTGAAGTGGTGTTTGTTATTCAGTGTCTTCACAGCAATGATGCAATATCCAGGGTAAAGCCTTCCCAGAAGACTAAAGGCTATTACAGCAGTAAGGGGAGGCACATTCCATATTTTTACCCTTGAAGAAATTGGTACTCTTCAGAAGAAACACTAATTAATGCTCTTCAGAAGAAACACTGATTATGTCTTTTGGACATATAGTGTATTTCAACTGTGTTAAATACCTGTGTTAAACTTCCTCTTGTCCTCTATGTGAAATCCTTGATTTTTCTATGCACATCTCTATTCCAGATGCAGGTATGCCCCCTGTCGAGACCTTTGTGTTGGGAGGTCTGTTGGTGGTTCTGCTGCTCGTCACTGGTGTGTTTGGGAGGCTGTGGCTCAACAGCAGACGGTCCTATCCCACCCATGAGGCCCAGCTCACCTTGTCCAACATCCACCATATCTCAGAGGTGGCCACCTAAGCTAGAAGACACACGGAAAACACCTTCTCTCATGTGTACATAAACAGACATAATGAAATACGTATTCTGTACAGAGAGCACATCATAGACCATAGTGTGTTGTTTTAAAGAACTAGGACTCTAATAGAATTTAGGTCACACTAAGATTTTGTTTTGGCTGTTTCAATGTGTGTAGATGTGTGTAATGCCATTTTTTATTTTTCTTTATTTTCTTATTGTTGATTGTAAAACACATTATTAGTAAATGTCTTAAAGTAAAAGAACTTTAGAATGATTTTGAATGACTTCAGGGTTTCTAACATCTTGAGATTAAAGGAGTAAAGGCTAGTGTACAAGTCAGGCTCAGGTTTATGACACCACTATCTTAATCATCCCACTTCACATGAATAAACTAACACACTATATGAAGAAAAGTATCTGGACGCCTCACCATTATACCAACAGGGCTTTTAATGACATTGCATAGACTTTATTATGCCCCCCCTCCCCACCCCTCAGCTGCTATAACAGCTTCCACTCACATTGGAAGGCTTTCCACAAGATTTTGGAGAGTTTCTGTGGGAAAATTTGTGCCCATTCATTCTGTAGAGCATTTATGAGGTCAGGCACTTCCAACACCTTCCAGTTCATCCCAAAGGTGTTGGATGGAGTTGAGGTCAGGGCTCTGTGCGGGGCAGTCTGCTGGAATTTGTGCACTGGGGTACAGTCATGCTGGAATAGAAAAGGGCATTCCCCAAACTCTGTCAACAAAGCATGGTGTGGTCCAGAATGTCTTGGTATGATGAAGCATTAAGATTAAGCACTTCACTGGAAGTAAGGGGCCTAGCCCAAACCCTGAAAAACAGGTGCATCCCAATACTTTGGTTCATATAGTGTATGTTGCTCATATGGTCAGTCATTAAAATAGAACGTGGATTCCTTAGAAAACCACATAGGCAGCAAAGACCATTTCCTAAGACAAAGATTAAGTCTGGCTTTGGACTAAATTGCTTTATAAATGGTGATTGTTCAAAAAACAAAAAGCTCCAAAACAAACAGGGAACATTTAGCCTGCTTTGAAGTGTGGTCTAATGCTTGTGTCAGTCTGTTAAAGCTCTATAACAGGTGTATTATTATTATTATTATTATTATTATTATTTGTAAAACGCATTATTAGTAAATGTCTTAAAGTAAAAGAACTTTTAAATGATTTTGAATGACTAAATAATTTAATAGGTTTTTAACTTCTGACAGTGAGATTGTACTTCACAGGTGCAGAATGAACTAATAGCTGAAATGCTCAGTCATTAGAATAGTATTTGGGTTCCTCAATAAAACAAAATAGGCACCAAAGACCATTTCCTAGGACAGAGACAGACAATTAGTCTAGCCTTGCTAGCCTGCTTTGATGTTTGATCTAATGCTTGTGTCAGTCTGTTAAAGTGTAAAATGTCCATTTGTCATTTGTGAACACAACACAGCACAGCGTGAACAGCACAAAACAATTCTCTGCATTTAACCCATTCACCAAGTGAAGCAGTAAGCATTTAGGAACACAGTGCCCCGGGGAGCAGTGTGTGGGGACGGTACCTTGCTCAAGGGTACCTCAGTGGTGCCACCTGCAGTACTGGGATTCAAACCCACAACCTTCTGATTGCAGGGGCAACTCCCTAACCACTAGTTCACCAGCTGCCCCTTTTGTCAGCTCTTTAGTAGGTGTATTATTGTTATTATTATTATTGTTATTATTATTATTATTCGAGGCAGGGCTGGGTCTGAACATGTCAAATCTCCGCCCATGTATTGCATATGCAGGCCTGTTGCAGCAGCATGCTATTACTCAGTCAGCGTAAATAAACACGAGTAGCAGACAGCATTTACCATTAGTAACCTCAGATATTACTGATTAAATAAGCTTTACTTTTGCACAATCCAGTGATCAACAATATATACTCGCAATAAGAGCGTACACCTGCCAGACTGCCACGGTAAGTGAAATTGAACTTTCTTTGTAATTAACCAGCTAAGGGAGGGTTGATATGTAACTGTTAGCCTGCCTAGCTAGTTAGCAGTAGCCTTGTCCTCTCAAACCGGTGAACATGCCAAGAAAAATATAAAACGGCACTTTTTAAGGGGACATTACAACTTTTGTTCGCGGAAGCTTGTCCGTGTCACATTAATACTAGTCTGTTTAAGACTGTTACGGTAGCCAAGAAGGCTGTGTTAGCTGTTTTGCCAGTTAGCTTCCTTGCTACCATGAGCCGGTCAGACTCCTGAGCTAAAGATAGGTCTGCCCTCTTTGTTAGCTTTGTTGGCTAACGTACGACCTGAATAACACAAATTTAAATGTGTTTAAAAAAGGTGTCTCTACACTCGTTATTTTAAGTGGGTTCTGTCCAAAGACAGTTAGTGCTTTATTTTTTATTCTATGTTTGTTTTAATTCTTCTCGAGTGGCAGCTTAGGTAGTCAACAGTTAGCTAGCCTTACAGAAATTGCTTAGTCAGATTTGGCTCACCTGCCAAAAATAATATCAATTTAGTCGTGTAATAACGTTAAGCAGCATGTTAAAAGTACGATAATTACAGTGTTTAGTTCCAGTCAAAGTTGTGGACTTAAGATAAATACACTTATTCCTTAATCGCCTGAAATGTCACCAGGTTCACACTAGATGCAAGTTGCCTGTCGAAATCAGGACAGCCTAACAAGGTGTGTTTTCATCTGCCATGCGTTTCGCAATGTTTATGCCCTGCAGCAAATCACGTGTAGTGTGTTGTAAGACTGGCTGGAATTAATAAATAAACCATCACAAAGCCGGCTTAATACTGGTACTGGAAGTTTGTGAAACCATGATCTTTGGCCATTTGGAATAAAGGATAAAAAAATAAAAGATCCTTCTTGTGCCTAAAAACTGAAAAAGCACCTTAACCTGCTCATTCAGTCTGGTCGTGTTCTAGTATGGATGAGATTTCATTTCTCATTTCTGCATGTGTCGAGAGGTTTTAGTATTTCACTGAAAGTTGTAATTGCCCTTCAGTAACATATCGTTCATAAATGAAAGGTCAGATTTTCTCTTGACCTTGCACTTGTTGTAAAAGAAGCAACCTAAGAGGTGTTGTGAAATCACATGGATTATTTAATAAGCATACTGTGAATCTACAATATGGTCCAGATTCTTATGAGTCAGGAGGAACTTTATGCGCAAATAAAGTTAGATTAACAGTTTAAACATGTTTTTAGGACAAGATTGTGACATGGGGATAATGTTCTCTGATTCTTTCAGGTTAACTGTCTGCACCTTTTTCTTAATTTTGCAGGAAAACCCTGTGGCACAGCCTTACTGAAATAAAAACAGCTTAGAATTAATATTTGTAATGGAGGACCTGCACGTCCATTGCCAGAACTGTGTGAACAGAAGATGCATGGCAAAGGCAGAGACTGGCATTTCCTGTGACCTCATGGGCTGCCCTCTGGTCTGTGGGGCAGTTTTCCACTCATGTAAGGTGGATGAACACCGTTTACTGTGCCCATATGAAAGAGTGCCTTGCCTGAATAGTGGTTTTGGTTGCCCTTTTACGATTGCCAGAATCAAAATGGCACAGCACCTGGGAATATGCCCTGCCAGTGTTGTGTGCTGCACTATGGAATGGAACCGATGGCCTGTGAGCTACGCTGATCGTAAGTCCTATGAAAACTTAAGTAAAGAAGTCTATGATGTAGAGCAGCTAGATATGGCATTGGCTCTACAAGATCAGCGAATGCTGCTAGAGTCTCTCAAAGTAACAACCACTGTGTCAAAAACAGTAGATGAGAAAAATGAGGAAAATGAAAAGATGAACTCTAGCGTCCAAGAAGGAGAAATGACAAATGGGCTCATTGAAATGGATGGGGAATCATACAGTGAACTTTACAAGGCTTCAGTAGAGACAAGCAGAAACTTAGCAGCTGCTTTGGACATTCTAAGCAGTGCAAACAAGGGTATTGACTTGATCATGGAGAACCTCAGTGGTGCAAAAGCAGATAGAAATGGAGCTTATGACAGGAATCTAAATGGGGATCATTGTTCAGAGAAATGTAAGAATGTGGTAATGAAGGAAACCGACACAGACTCTGAGTGTGAGCTGGGAGCTGTAGGTGGAGTAGACCGTGCTGCCTATGAAAGAGAGTGGATGGAGCAAAATGGATTTGATGCATGTTCTGATGAGGAGGAGGAAATAAGTGTAAATGTGGAAGTTAATGGAATTATAATGTCTAATGGGCTTAATGATGTGGAAGATGAACTTAAGCATGTTGATCTTGAAATGCATATGGAGGGAGATGAGGTGAGGATCAATGGTTCCTCAGACATTAGGCTAGAGGTGCCTAATCATTCCAGGCCTATTGTAGCAGAAGAGTCAGAAATGGCCCGTCCACCACAGTTACCGCTACCTCTTCCCATACCTCTACCAGATTTGGTACAGAACAATGTGTTGCAGCAGCTGCCTGTTGAAATTGAAGACCGGTGGCTTGAGCGCAAGTTGCAGAACCTTCAGGTGCTCAGAGGTATGAGTGTGTTTACATTCAATGGACGACGGACCCTTCTATCCAATCCGTATTTACTACGGGCTAAGATGGAAGACAAGGCGGTGGACACATCTGATCTAGAGGTTGCTGATGATCCGATAGGCCTTCATGGCATTGACCTCATCACTGCTGCTTTGCTCTTTTGCCTTGGAGATTCGCCAGGGGGCAGGGGCATTTCAGACAGCCGCTTTGTGGACGGTTATCGAATTGACTTTGGCACACAAACTTTCTCTTTTCCTTCTGCAATACTGGCCACCAGCACCATGGTGGGTGATATCGCCTCAGCATCCGCTTGTGACCATGCGAGTCCGCAGTTGTCCAATCCGAGCCCCTTCCACACCCTCAGACTGGACCTGGTTCTGGAGTGTGTGGCTCGGTACCAGACCAAGCAGCGCTCCATGTTCACTTTTGTGTGTGGGCAGCTGTTTCGCAGGGATGAGTTCTCCTCCCATTTTAAGAACGTTCATGGAGACATCCATGCTGGCCTTAATGGCTGGATGGAGCAGAGGTGCCCTTTGGCATTCTATGGCTGTACCTACTCCCAGAGAAGGTTCTGCCCTTCTGTGCAGGGATCTAAAATCATCCACGACCGATACTTGGGCTCATTTGGGGTGCAGTCTGGTCTGGCCGCACGTCCTGGCGAGCCCCTCTCTCGAAACACCTGCCAGTACGGCTCCCGTTGTGACCACCTAAGCAGCTTACCCTTTGAGCTACTGCAGCATGTTGCAAGCTTTTTGGACGGCTTCAGTCTCTGCCAGCTGTCTCGAGTGTCTCGTACCATGAGAGATGTCTGTGCTAGTCTGCTACAATCACGTGGGATGGTGGTCTTGCTCTGGGCGAAGACGAGATGTGCTGACGGATCCTCCTCTTGGCAGATTCAAGACAAGGTAAGATATTATTTCTTGCATGAAATGGCTTGCAAAAGGTCACATTTGCAAACACCTTTACTGTTGTTTTCTGCACAGTCTTAATGAACTTCTGTCTCTTGTGTGTGACTCTTAGGTCTGGAGGTTCAGCACAGCCTTTGGAACAGTGAATGAGTGGAAATTTGCCAACATTTCCAGCATGGCCGACCACCTAAAGACATGCAAGTTCAACACAGTGGCTCGCCGAGAGGAGGCCATTCCTCTGCCTTGCATGTGTTACACAAGAGAGCTTACTAAAGAAGGACGTTCACTGCGCTCGGTGCTCAAACCAGTGTTATAGGCCGAGTTCAAATGCGAACAAATGTGCTGCTTTAGAAGCTTCCAATTTTTTGGTTTGATAGACAAGTGTGTGCTATCATTTAATAATACTTCAGATATTCTGATGAAATATTTTTAATTCATTTTTTTATTATTCATAACACTGTGCAAAGTGAAGCCTTATAATTACAGTGAAGCATTATAATGACACTTGATAATTACAATGAAGCATTATGATGACTTATTAGTGTGCATTTCTTTCTAATAAAACATGCTGGGTTATTGCTATTAATCATATATTTTATTTATTATTAATGATTCTCTTGCACAGATGGACCCAAGACATACTGTGTCGTACATTGAAGTGTCATTGCATGTACTCTTAAGCCAGAAATAGTGCATAGTCGAATGATGACCAAAATTGAGGTTATCTTGCTTATCATTCTGGTAAGAATTAAACTGTTATGCTCTTTGTCTCTAATTTGTGACTGCAATTCATCACATGGTTATATACTGTATTTTTTCCATTTACGTCAGTTAAACAAGCTGTTTGTTTTTGGTTTTAATATATGATATGTAGCACTTTAAGCTGTACTGTTGAAGTTTACTTTTTACAAGCTGATATTGAATTGAAAGTGAAACTGTTACTTCACTTGAAGCTGAAATTTCTTGACGCTAACCCAGAACTATCATGATTCATTGTTGTTTTAGAAATGAGTGCTAATAATGCTCCACTGCTGTTCAATCTGTTCTGCTTTCTTACAGTTAGGTATGTGTAGCAATGCTTTGGATCCATTGCTGTTTGATACCTGTACTACTCAGCTTCCCTCTTGTCTTGGCAAAATGAGCCATTAATGAAAGCCTGCAGGACAGGTATGCACTCTTGGTGTTCAGATAGCAAAAAATGGCTTATTTGTTGGACAAGTGACTTCACACCATTTTCTACAGCTCTGCATGATGCATTTCCAGAAGTATATTGTATACATCTCAGGGTTCTAAAGATGAAAAACTGACTAAGAATAGACATTACTGTCTATAGAAAGAAACTTGACATGAAACTCTTAATTGTATTTGAGTATTTGAGATGATGGATATGTCAGAAGACAAGAAGGGGTTTGTTCTGTTTTTGATATATTTTGGTAAGCTGATTTCAGCAGTTCAGGGCCCTAGAATATATATTTGGGAAATCCCTACTTATAAATTCGTTCATTTTCAGTGTGCAGAGTTTAACATGGAACAGCATGTTAGTGAGTTCAAGCATATTTTTGTTGCAGGACTGTGTAATTATGTTGGAGCTGGAGTGAACGTCAGTAGATTTGCATGGATTTTCATTTCTCCATTGTCTCAATTTATAACGTTTTGAATGTTTTTTGATAAGGACGAATTAGTCTTTTTCAGTTGTTTTGTACCAGAAGATTGAGCATCAATGTGTTGTGATAAACCACCAGCAAAATGACTGTAATTTAATGGAGAACTGCTCGTTTCTCTTATTCCTGACGCATGGGATGCTTATTGGTGAAGACATTACATTTGTATCTTTCAGAGTAATCAAAATGTAAGATTTTCACATTGTTTACCCTTGAACGGTTGTCTTGTGTGTTTAATGCATTTTGACTACATTTATTTAATAAATGATAGTGAAATCCACAGTACAGATTTATTGGACCTTTGAAACAGAATACAGTTTTGTGGCATGACATTTGTAGAAATGTTTTATGTTCTAAAATGAATGGCATGTCAAAATGACACAGATATTTAATGTATAAGTAAATCATAAAGTAAATTAACAGCTGAAGGATGAGCTTTCCTAACATTCGGATGTTGCTTGAAATCATCATTCTTCATGCAAACTATAGTAACAACATGCTAACAGATCGTGTTTCCCAATCAAATTATCAATTTTAAAACAAGTAAAAATACCTAAAATAGGTTGAATAATACTAAAATAAGAAATATTAACCAAATGGTACCATGTAAGGTACTCATTTTAGAATAATAAAAACATCACACTGAAATAACACATGGAATTATAGTGACCCTAAAAAAATTGTGTTCTGTTTTAGATACTTAAAAGTAGCCTGTTTTTCCCTTGATTTCACCTTTACACCCTCATGGCATTCTCGAAAGCAGCTTTATGAGGAGCCACTTTATGACAGGATGGAAGAGGGTCCGCATACACTTTTAGGCCTTAGGAATGATGTCATTTTAATTTGTGACATTATTTGACATTTTCATTTTTAGAAATCATTCATAGGTATGATCCGCCCTATTTGTATAGGTAACAACTCTTCAAATGTTTAAATAGAAGCCTAGAAGTAGATCAAATGTCTTTAAGATTCTGAAAAAAAGAAACATTTAACCAGGTGTGTTTAAACCATTGAGTGGTGTTTTATCTAGATTTAAGATGATTTTACTCAGCAGGATTTTTTTTTTTGCAGTGAAGGGCTTCATAGTCATGTGATGAGTTGAATAACCCTAAGGACCAATGATGGTGATTCACAGTTGACACTGCAGACTGAGCCTAGGCTTAATCCATGTCCAATATTATAAATGGGTACTACAGGAGTAGGACATAAAACAGTTAATACCATCTAGCTTTTCTTCCACAAGGTGGTAGTAGTACTTTGTGATGTGTTGGAAGGTCCTGTTCTGGTGGGCGACAGCTCTAGCTGATGTAGAGTTTTGGTCTTGATAATGCACACTGGAGTTAACTGCTCAGCTAATTACCACGCCATTCGGGATCTGATGCAGGTCTTTGGAAACGAGGAAAACAATAAGAATGCATTTGCAGTTCTGTAGTCTTTAACGACTGGTGTTTGACCCACGAAATAAACAAGAATGTTTAGTTTCATAAAGAAAACATTGTTTTGTTTATATGTGACCCTAGAAAGTCATTTGTAATTTACAGGGCATCACACATGTGTAAATAGGGCTATTATTATTATTTTATTTGAACCTTTTTTTCAAATCAGTGAAGCATTATAAATATGCTGTGATTCTTAAATTTACCTTCAGGTTTTAATTTTGAATATCAAAACTTTCATTTTTGATTGCAAGTTCGTTTAAAAGGGCTTTGTATTTGTAAGAGTGGAGTCATCACACTTCCCTAAAGAATATGAGGAGCGTGGATGCTGTATCATAATATTATTACTAGTCTGAATGATGTTTAGAAACCAACCTCAGTCTGAAAAGGACTGTTTTGAAGATGCTTTCAGTAGAAATTTCTCAAGGGACTTCAGACCTTTCATATTTTAAACAGGGCTGACACAATATACTTAGTGTCCTGGTATTCAGCATTTTAATATGTTTCTGAGTCATAGCTTGGAGCCTGCAAATGGGGGGAAAACATAATAGGCTGATAAATCTTCTGGACAGACACGGAGGATGGAGGATGGATAGTGAGACCTGACAAGCTCATCTGCTCAGGTGAAGCTCTCTGAAATTAGCTCCTGGAGCATGGTGGCTCAGATATGGTTCCACTGCCTCGTTCAGAAATCCGAAGAAAAAACAACTGAGCTAAATGGAATTCTGAACTTCTAGCAAAGAACCTGGAGGCTACAACTTTTTTTGCCTAAAAACACATGCAATATGCATGCACTTTTCAAATGAATCCTCCTCAAGCAGTAGTGTGAGGGTTGTGATAACTCAGTCTGCTGCTTAATTTGGGGTTGGGTCTTTTCTTCTCTTTGATGGACACTGATAAACCGCTATTTTCTCTTTTAGCATCACCCAAACAAATGTATCCTCCAAACGACTGTGCCAAGGAGTAATTACCTTTAATGTGGCACTGCCTGACAACTGTTATCCGCTGAGTGATGAGGGCTTCTTAAATACTGGCTTCAGCTCAGCAAACATCTAAAAGTGCACTTTAGCTCTGCTGATTCGGGGGGAAACTGGTGAATCTAGGAAATTATTGATAGAAGTGTTAAAAAAAATTTTTATGGCCATTTGCTCTATGCAGAACTTTCTGACAATGAGCGTTGGCACTCAGACAGGCCCAGCTGAGCTAGTCGCTTAGGTGGATGGGGGTCACATGCTGTTAGGTTTCGATTTTACATTTCTTAAATTGCTTTCTCGAAAGAGACCACTTATGAGTAAAAGACAAGCTTTAATCTTACTCACTCAATGCCTTAAATGGACATGAAATTAATGAAGAAAGTTCTCGTTCATTAGTAGTATGTCTGAGTGGCTGCCAGGAGGCAGAGGGGAAATTAAATGAACAAATGACTGCAGCTGTTATGAACATAACGGGCCGAAGGAAACAAAACACACATTATTTATA
>JBBPCZ010000001.1:32819169-32878796 GCA_037974445.1 Brycinus macrolepidotus
TATATATATGAATAAAAGCATACGACTCATTCCTTACCAGTTGTACAGTTGATGAGTTCACACACAAAATTTGACAATAGTTGAAAAAATGTCTTTAAATTGGGTTTAATCACAAAGCAGCAATGAAAGTATGGAGCTGTAGCTTTAGGACCATATTACAAACAATCACAAACACGACCAGCACACTGACCATTATCAAAAATCAGAATAGCACTTTGTAACACAGTATATTATCCAGCTGTGATATATGATATCATAGGCAAACACAAGCATGGAAATCAGTTTCATAGAAGAGATGTGTTCTACACTGTAAGGCAGCAGTTCAACATTTTAGCTTTAAATGAAAACATCAGTCATAATGCTGCTCACACTAGTCTTTCCCTTCCAGCCCTCCTGACTGAACTCATTAGACTAATCCAATATGATATAAGGGAAAAAATAATGTGCATGCGTGGCATCAATGAGGTTTGAGATTGGCATCTGTCTGCTGGTGTTATCCCTGTTTTATATTTCATATCTTCGGACCATTCATTCTCACATCCTATTGAACAACCCTAACAGGTTGTTTAATAATAATTGAATGATATTAACAAAGTTATTCAGAGTGGTTTGATGGGAAATGCAACTAGCTGAATTCCCTCTTAAATCTTATTGTTAAGTTGCACAGTTAGAATGAGGTTTAAAGAGACACTTCTCATGAACAGCATTACTGCTCCCATCTGCCTGGCCTAACAAAAGCCATGGTCAGATTACTCCTTAATCAGAAATCACTGCGCCTGCCAGGCTGGTTTTGACAGTCAGCACAGCAACAGACCAAGAAACACGAAATGACAGATCATTCAAGTGCACGGTTTATTGTGCTCTCAGTAAACAGACTCAGATTTACAACTGTGGCGTCAGCAGTTCCTTTTTAGGGCTTTGAAATGACTTTTCTGTTTCTTTTGGGAATAGTTTCAGTTCTATCTGAAGAATATTGGAGTTGGAGACCTACATGTTCAGGCCTCAAAATAAAAATGTTATTAAATTGGTTCAGATTTAATAGAGTTATTAGGTTTAAATGATTTTGCATTTTGTTTAAATTAACTTTTAAAAAAAATCTTTTTATTTAACTTTATTTCTGAATTAAGGATTGAGGATTGTAGTTTGCTGTCTGAATAAACACAGACAGATGCCATGCGTCATTGTATGAGGAGAGCATCTGTGAGGTCTTAGTCTGACCAGACACTGTTCTATACCAAAACTGTCCATTAGGATGAATTTATACAATTTCACTGGACAAATATTCCAGGAAACTTCTGCGTAAATCTGCACTAACTTTTGTACACGTCTGCATGAAAACTTGTGACAATATGTTGTCTTTATTCTTGTAAATCAACCTAAATACCTAATTTGTGCTTGGAATAAAAAAAGACACTTGTTTCCCAGATAATATGTCACTAATGATGCCATCAAAGTACGGCAAACACACAACAAAGTGCAATGCCAGAAGAAAATGCAGAGGGATTGTGTAGTTTAGGGTGTTGATAGATGGTTGTTATGGTGTTCTAAGGGGTTGCCAGGAGATTGCTAGGTCGTAAAGACTGTGTTCCAGGTGGTTGCAAGGGTGTTCTTAGTTGTTTTTTGTCGTAGTCTGCACAGTTGCTATGATACTTCCAAATGGTTTTGGGTTGGTGGTTGTTATGGTATGTCACGTGGTTGCTTGCTGATTGCTAAGGTGTTGCTAAGGTGTAGATATAGTTATCTAGGTGACTGCTTGGATGTTGCTAGGTGGGTGCTGGGCTGAAGCTAAGTGGTTACTAAGACATCTCTGGTGGTTGCAAGGTGGTTGTTGTAGTATTCCATGTGGTTGCTAAGGTGCTGCTATGATATTCAGGTGGTTGTATGGGTGTTGCTAGTGTACTGCGGTCATGGTGATATCTGGTATAAAAAATAAAAAAAAAAATCTGACTAAAAACTATTAAAAGCTTAAAACTATTCAAAAAGCCAATCATTCCAGATCAGACTAGACATTGTGGATCTGATCTGGTCTCAATAACTTAAAAACTGCAGGATAAGTTTGCAGGCGTAAATCTTACCGAAAAAGAAGAAACCAAAAAAGAGAAAGATTCTGGGCTTGTCGTAGTGTATGAGAAGCTCAAGGATAAATGAGGGCAGGTTAACTCAAAAAAAAGAAAAAAGAAAAAAGAAAAAAGATCTCTTCCCAGAAGGGGACGAGAAGATGACATTGACAAAAGTTCTGTCAAGACTTTAACAGCGTTATCTTGTTGGTCTGAGAAATTGCATTCACAAAAACAAAATTACAAAAAAGGCATGCGGAGGTACAGGTGATATGTAGGCCATGGCTCTGGGAAAAATATGTTCTCAGAGGAATTACTGTCATATCTGAAAAGTAACAGGTTTATTTTCATTTTTGACAGCTGACAGTTCATGCCACTTTTTTCTAGAGGTTAAGACTGTCATGCAAAATCAGACTTTTGGCTGAAAAAGAAGCTTCACCCTACTTCTGAACACACTTGCCCAACACAAACAGTGCTATTGGTGTCGGCATGTGAAAGGCCTGCAGTATTGTATTATTGTACTACATGTGGGCTCCTGCAGTGCTGATACTCAGTAGGATTGCAGTGGTTTCTGTCAGAAGATGCTTCTTAGCATATTATCTCTGACTGACATGTGGGTTTTGTTTATGGTCCAAATGCTCATATTTGAGGATATTTGCTCTCTCTTTCTCTCTCTATCTCTCTCTCTCTGTCTCTCTTTGTCTCTCACTCATATATATGTGTGTGTGTGTTTATCAGATAATATTCATTGTTCTCTATGCTCCATTATTTAATTATAATAGCCTTTATATGGACATAAATGATTTTTTTATGTGTAACATGTAATGATCTCATTTGCATTTGTTTACTAAATCCCAAGATGACACTTTAAGCACTGAGCAATGTAAATGGCTAAATGTTAATCCACTGCAGTAATGTAAATTAGAGATTTTTTTAATGCAATCCCACACTAACCACGTTGTGCAACACTGTTACTCAAATTTACAATATTTGTTTTTGAATTGGCAAGTACATTTAAGAGGTGTCCTTCAGATGCAGGTACATAAAAACCAAGTGCATTATGAAAAACAGCTATAACAAGGACAATTTCACAAAATGTAAAGAGAATAATTAGAATAGGAAAATAAATGCCCCTTAGCTGTAAACTTATTCATGTGACCTTGCTCAGAAAAATCCAATGCATATATTTTCCTTGAAGTTCACATGAAAAAAACAGTTTCTTGTTCATCACAGCTGGAGCACATTGGTACATTACTTGGGCCAGTTTGCACTCAGCAGATGTCCACATCTTTTGTTGTTTGTTTAAGCATTACAGCCCTCTGCCCAAACACAGGGTTGCGGTCACTCTTGCAAGCAAATGAGAAGTGAGTGAGTAGTCGGGGGTATCAGGAGGCAGTGACTGGCTACCTGCTCGTTTCTTCCTCGCGAGAGGTCAGGCAGATGGGTTGTGCTTCCTCCTGTCTGTCCACTGCATCCAGTATTTGGGACCTGCTCTGCTGCATGCATATTGACCCATGAGAGGATTCCAGGTACGACTGACTGTGTGTGTGTTCTTTATCCCTGTAGACATATTTTTAGAAGTATTTTCAGACTGTTGCCTATTTCTGAAGAGCATCCTGAGAGCTGAAACAAAATACCAGCTTCAGCTTTACATTCAGTGCCAACATTTTTTCGTTTAAGTTTGAATTAAAGTGAAATTAAGTAAAGCTCATGTTGGCAACAATGATAATACTCTTGCCAATTCTGAGTGTCGAGATTTAATTAAGTCTCTAACTAGATAAAAGCCTGCACACAAACAAGCTTATAATGTGAATGCATTAGGTTACAGTCTACTGGGATGTAGCTACTGCAATATTACTTTTGGCTTAACCCCTTGCTGAAATGTATGAAAAATGCAACAAAATGTTAAGTAGCAGCATTTTAAAAAACATTGTCATGAAAAACAAAACAATGCAATACAATTGTTGTTTCCTTTTTTACAATTAAAAACCATTTTATAGGTGCTGGGAGGTTGGAGATTATATTTGGACTCGGTGGCAGAGAGTCCTAATGTCACAGCGAGAAACAGACTGGCGTGCTGTCACTGACAAAGCAAGCAGAATTGACAAAGAGTGACTCACTCTTTTCCTGGTGACATGCTAGAGTTTGGTATGGATAAAGCATCAACAGATTCATTCAAACTAAACTAGGCCAGCTGAGAGAGAACAGTCATTACTGTGAAAAATATACTCTTAATTAGTACACCTAATAAGATTATTCAGAACAGAAAAGGTTATCCAAAGACAAGTTTCAGTGTTTCAGTATTTTTAGTAGAATTTAAAATCTAATTTAAAAGACAAAAGTACTTGGCAAGCTTTCATCACATGGGCATACAGCTTTGATTCACACCTCAAACCAAGGCCTCTATATGCACAGTTGCAAATGTAATATCACAATATGCTTTTGTTACTGTGTAAGTCTGTATCCCAGTAATGATCACTTTAAGCATTTTATGGAATACATAATAACCTCTAACCCAGGTTCGACTGTATACAGATACAGAAGTGTAAAACTGTATCTGGAAACTGCAACTGTATTGTCCTCATTTTTCAGCGGCTGTCATAGCTGAGAAAATTCAATGTATTAGAAAATAGATGCAGCTGCCAGGGAAAAAAAGGCCCAAAAAGGAAATAAAGTCTTAAGAAACAAATTCAAAATTTGCTTAAGAAACATTGAGTGTTTTTGAATGCTTGGCTTGCACTTCTTACAAGCAGCACACATGCAGATTACAGGCACAGGCACAAAAAACAAAGGCACTGCAATTAACATACAAGCTCTTCTACTAAGTAGCCTTCTAGAATCCATTAGAGGAGCATAAGAGTCTCTTATAAGTGTTTACTGAACATGGCTCTTCAACCGTCTTAACATTGCATGATTCATGAAGGTTTTTTATTCTGTACTAAATGGTAGGATAAGAGGAAGAGTGATAATGATGAATAGTTGAGAGTGCTGGTACTTACTCATTGGTCTCTGGACTCATGTTCAAGAGTGCGACTGGGCTGCAGGAATAGTCAGCAATGCAGGAAAACGTTATTAGGCAATATTTAGGCTACTAGCATGAGGAAAAGCTAGAAATGTCTAATCAGTTTACACAAGAAATGCAGTTATTGGCCGATTCCACTAGGCAGATAAAGACATAGGTGTCATTTTACACCAAGAACTCCTGCTGTAAAATTTATTTGCTAAAAAGTGAAGGTTGAATGACAGAACAGAAAGAAGGGCAGGATGATGAGAGCAGAACTGAGCCAGAACAGAGAGAGCCAGAGACAGCAGGTGGTGTATTTCACAATTAAAGACAGCTGAGCGAGTGATGAATGTCCTGTCCTATGATTTCCCTGCTGATGTCACTAAACACAGAACAGAGATCAGTTTTATAATGAAAAACAAAGCCATAAGAGGGGGCATAGCTTCTTTGTTAACAATAAAACATAAGATCATAAGAATCAGACTAATATGAATTGAAACAGGGGATCAGAGAAGGTTTTCCAGTGATGAAAAAATCTTTTCCACAATATAAAAACTGCAGAAGTTATTTGTGTTTAAGCATGTTAAGTGGGCATGTAATTATGCTCCACCCCAGAAGCACTAATTAGTGTTTGGTGGCCATGTTGTTTATGACAAGTCAATTTTTTAAAAATAATTATTGACCTTCAGATGACACTCTTGCCTGGGCCAGAAGTTAAACCCTTGCTTTCTACATGCAGGGCAGATCTATTGTCCCCTGTGCTAGCTAGCTATTGAAGCAAAAATAATAGTTGGCATGTATTAGCATTATTGGCATTTATTAATTGGCATTTATTCATGCCGTTGCTCAAAAGCAACTTAAAAAGTTAAAAATAGATCTACAATTATAGATTTCCTCAAAGAAACAGCATGCAGTTAAATCAGACAAGCGAATGCTGAGAAACAGATAACTGCATGTTACAGCACCACCTACTAACATATTTGCACTAAAGTTGACATGCAATCTGAAAATTAGGTAACGTATTAACATATCAAGGTTAATGAGAATTAAACAAAATATTTAGAAGTTTTAGCTGTTTTAGTCAACTTTGCTCCAAGTCAGAAGGATGAATTAACATATGGTGGCCATGTTGTTTTTCCATTTCAATATTTTTTTATATTCATTAATAACTGGATGTGTCAATGTATGAACATGTGAATATTTTGACACCAATAACTTGACAATCAAGCAAAAAAGTTGACAAAAGCAGATACTGCTTAATAGGAGCTTAATGGTCCATACTGCAGTTTGGTTTGGTTTCCATAAATGAGCAAAATGAGGAAAGAATTTTGCCTCTAGGTCCAGGAGTAAGGCTTTGTGCCACAAACATGAATATGTGGGTCCTTTTACGTGCCTGAGTAGTGGTGGGCGTACTGAACCTTTCCTCCAAATGTGGCATTTCTATGACTTACAGTCCTTGTTCCCCATACTTTTTAGCAGAGAATCAGGAGGACGGGGAGGAGAAGAAGAATGACTTCAATAGGTCCTCCTTTTTAAGGGTGTGTATTATCAGTAATGCATGGAGTGCTATTGCTAATGCAATTGTGTGACTTAATGCAAAGCTGTGCTCCCTATTAATTGCTCTTAAATTACCCTGAAATACGTACGTGTCTAGATCACTTTCTAGAATGGCCTGGACTGGCAGGTATCCAAGACGAGGGTGTTTGGTGAAGTATTTCTTTGACCGAAACTTGTTTTTCAGTACCTTGGTGAAGTCACGTACATCTTCCCCAGAGGTTGTCTGAAACAGAGTGGTGTTAGAGTGATGCTGGGTTCTATTCGGGTGGTAAACACACACTGCAGCATATGTCTGGACTGTTCAAAAATGATCTGTTGTTTACCATGTTTCCTCAGGTTAAATTAAAGTGCAGCTATAGTACTGAAATTGCATTCTGTACTCTTTAACCTCACTTTTTCTTTAGCAGCACTTTTGTAGCAGTTTTAGTGTTATTCATGCAGAAAGGCTTTAAGAAGAATGACACATGAAATGTGAAAAAGAATTACATATGGGTATAAAAACATATTTGTAATTATAAATATCTTAAAAATAAATCTGATTGTGAATTTATCCTGACTGATCCAAAGTAACCTCCAGTAAAATCTGAATGATGTGTGGACAGGTAATAGCACCAGACAAGATGCAAAACTCTTATGCATAAAAATCTCAACTGCAAAACGGTACACAAGTGCTCATATAAGAGAGTAGCAGTGAGGGCCTACAAAGCTCAAGAATACTGGATGCTCACAGGGGTGCAGTATTCCACCATGGGATAGTTTAGCTTGTGACCCTTGCTGGTTCTTCTTGAGAAAAAACACCTCTGACACACATTGTAGTTAAAATGCTTCAGACTTCGATACCTGAGAAATGAACAGATTTTTCCTTTGAATTCAGCATTGCTCTTTCATCTGTATTTCTATTAAAATGATCTAGTCCTGCAGGATTTAATCTCCTCTATGCTTTATATTTAAGATATAATTTCGTCTATGATCTACTTTACCTAAAGCCCACCATGGGGCACTCTTTACAGATGTTACACTTGGCCTGGTGCTTGGCAGTCTCGGCTGCAGCCACTCTGTGCAGCACTGGTAACCACACCATCGACTGAGGCTCCAGATGCATCCACTCCACAAACTGGTCCAGTTCAATTGTCTCTGTACTGCCCACCTGCAGCAAAGCAGGAAAGACAGATCGCTTGTTTGTTATGACAACAGGAGAGAAAAAGAAAGAAAAGAGCAGCTTTGAAATGTTTTTGGACTTTAAGTACCCTAGTGTACCCAGGAAAAACAGTGCTCAACAGATTCGCTGTAAAAAAAAAAAAAAAAAAAGTTAAAAAAAATGGCACAAATGGAAAATGGAAATTATTTTCCTTAATGAAATCAAGTGTTTTATTGAAGAAATTCACGTTATCACAAAGTGCATGTTTCAGGTTGAACAGACAAGACCTTTTTACAGTGTAAAGGGTGAATTGAGCATGTGTCATTCTGTAGGTGTTCCATAATGTTGTACAGGTGGCAGTTTGAAAGATGGAAAGATGAGGTGTTGGCTTTACAGGTACCACAGCGGGAGGTTTGGTTCTTTGATTCTTTGGAAACTCCACATTGTGTGAAAACGCAGAAAACAATTTCAAAAAGACTTTTCAGTAGACTGTTTGTCTTCAGAGATATTAACTATTAGGAAAGACTGTGAAAGACCCAACAACTTCAATGAAAAGGTAGGCATGATGTATTTCTGCTAGAGTGGCCACAGGGAGCAATATTGGTCACTCTGGCCTTTCCCCATGGCTTTGGACCTGTTACTACATTTATGGATCAATTAGAGCAGGCCAGCAAAGAGGGGGCTATCAACAGTACCTCTTTCATTACATGGAACATTAAATAAAATGGGCCTCTGTGTGGCAGACAGGGAACAGTAAAGAGAGATGGTAGTTTGGTGGCAGCAGAAAAAATGGACTGGATTTAGAAATCCATTATATCTGTGGATGCGTTTGATGTCATAAGCACTCCATCATAATGCATTACAGACACAGATGCCCATAAATCAAATGGATTCGCTTCAGCCCCCTCAGAACTTAGGACAACAAAAATATGCAAGAAATATTCTACCATGTTTTGTTTTCATCAAAAAATGCAAATGTTACATTTCAATTTAATGTCTTTCGGTACGAAATGAGCCCGCTCCCAGTTACTTTTGAGTCTGCACTAAATTCAGTTCATTATGAGAATGGAGGAGGAGCCCCATGGCAACCCCCTTATTCAAGCAAAAAAAATACAGATGGTGATAATGAACTCCTTTGGCTAAACAAACAAGCCTAAACACTTGCTCAAACTGCCTGTAAGTCTTTTCTAAAATGGTTTGTGAGTTTGAATATGCAGTGCAATGCAGTGTATTTCCTCAGTTTCAACCAGAGTATCACAATACACTTTTGTTATTCCTAATCACAACACTGGCTTATGCATTACTGATATCACACAAGGGTAGAACATGCAAATGAACCCTCTAGACAATTACAATGTATGCAGAGGAGCAAACACTACTGTTACATAGGACAATTTGTGATAGTAGAATTAAATCACAGCACTTTTACTTTACTGCACATTTGTCAATCCATTATCCGAGCAGTTCATCCTAACCAGGGTCGAGGGGAGGATGCTGGAGTCAATCCCAACATTCATAGGGCCTATTTTGCGAACTATAGACTGCTAACTCCTCATCAGCGATTAAGTCTGTACATTAAGGCCTCCTATTATTAGTCATCTCCATAGTGTCAATTTTTTTATTCTCCCTCGCTATCCAGTGTCAACCAGAGGAGGACCGGTTCCCCTTTTGACTCTAGGATCCTCCTGAGGTTTCTTCCTCCAACTTTAGGAGTTTTTTCCTTCGCCCCTGTTACCTTTGGCTTGCTCACTCGGGGCTTGGACACAAATTCTGTAAAGCTGCTTTGTGTATCATTTGCACTATATAAATAAAATTGAATCAAACTGAATTGAATAGAGAGAACTAAAACCCTGTGAGGGTGACTTTCTTAAAAATATTGTTTATTTGTAATTACTATTACTGTACTGTGCATATGCCTGTTTTATTTCAAGTTAAAGGAAACAACATAGTTATAAGCTAACAAATATACTTCTGAAAATAGTGGAAAGCCAAAACTCAGCTTCCAAACTGAGGAAGTAGAAGCAATGGCTGGCTGATGGTTGATGGTTGGCTATCGAATACTACCGAAATAGACATTTAACTCTTTTTACATTGTTACTTTTAGGCATGCATGCCTTCTAGCAGGATTTTTTAGCTAATGGAAGTTAACAGTCAACCTAGTGAGACCTTGTGCCTTAGACATTAAACAGAAAGATGTGTACTTAATACATACTAGCAGAACATAATCAGTCTCGGGTCTCAAATCAACTCAAAGTAATCACTCAAGGGTATTCTCAACAAACAATTTATTTACTTACTAGAGTAAATTTCTTTATTCATATGCATACTTAGAAAGAGGATTATGACTAAAGCAGCAGTACCCTTGCTTACATAGGGCTTTCAGTACATGATGACCCTTAAAATATGTGTTTATTGTGTGTTGAAAGCATCCAAACCAATTATGGATCTTTGAGAAGAGTGGTTCTGTGCATGCTTGGATGAATCATCACATTTGTGTGGTTCAACAAATAAAAACAATTTTTTGTCAAAAGAGTACAGACCACTCTTTAACCACATCATATTCAAAAACCTCCCAAACAAAAAGTCTGGGAGGTGGCTGGCAGCATAAGACTTACGTGCTGAAAGCAGCTGCGTACGCTGGGCTCCACATTGCTTCCTCCAAAGGCAGCCGCCTCACCCAGCTGGTGGGGGATCTGCATGGTTGTGTGCAGCAGCAGGGCCAGTTGTCTTGGGTTACACACTCCCGCAGAGCCAGCCACCTGACTGAACAGGTCTGAGGAGAGCACTGTGAATCAGGACTATCAAGGATATTTGACTGCAATCACAGACTATTACTCCTGAGACCATGCGGGAAAGAGCTTAGAGAGAACCAATTAAGGCGTGACTTAATTCTCCAAGATGTCACACAGTTCTAGCCCTCCAGTTAGATTAACCTTAATAACCTGAATGTGAAGCACCACAATCAGGGAAGACAACAAAATACTTGCATTTATACTTGTCCTCAAGGTGCCCTTTTGAAAGAGAAAGCAGTCCAATCTTCATGCTCAGGACTTGAATTTTCCCACTTCTGCCACTATCACATAAAAAACAGGTATATAAGAAATACTGACTGCGAGTCTTACAGTGAAGAGAAATTTCTTTGCTGGTGTTTATGAATATATCCTTTTTTGGTTCACATTTACAAAAAAGCTAAGGTAAAAAGACATTATATGTGTCATTTTGAAGTGGTTCTAAGCACTGGAGGTATATTAAATAACAAAAACAGAAGTGTCTAAACACTAGTTTTCCTTTGCTGCTCCCACACAGCTATTGGTACCAAGGTGTGAGATGACCATGTACTGTATTATCTTCGTCAAAAGACTGCATCTGAAATCTTCCCCAGGACAAAATCTAAAAGAATTTTTCAGTCGGAAGAAATTAGCATATTTTAATATTTATAAGGATTATGATTACAACCATGAGCTCATCTTTATGAAATTTCTGGATGCTCTAATAGTCACAGTCCAATATGTCATAAAGCAAAAGCTCAGCAAAAAAAAAAAAAAAACAAATGTACACAATTTTCTCCCTTACCATAAATCCTAAACGTATTCAGTCAAGTCTGTCAGCGTAATCAGTCAAGACGTGTTTGATGAAGTTTGCTTCTTTGGTTTTGCACTGCCGATGCAAGGCTAATGTAATTGACATACAATGAGAGCTTATAACCACCAGTTAGCATCGTGCAAACTGCAAGCGGCATCTAAAGCTGTACACATACTGTTATGTATAAAAAGAGAAAAAATACAGACAAAGCTAACGGCTTCTACAACTGTTTTAGCCTTGCAACAATCCTTTGTACATTTTGTTACAGATAATATGTCATATAGTATCCTAAGCCACATAAAGAAGGCTTTTTTAAATAAATTAAGTCTATAATGTTGGCTGAACTAACATTATAGTCTATATTTTTGGTCAGTGGAAAATTATAAATTTGATATTTTTTTAGTCCTTCACTTGAAACCCTTGATTATCTTTTACATACCTGTCGTAGACATTCAGAAGCCAGTTGAGACAGAGGTCCACACATAGAGGGATATTGATCATATCTGGACACACCTGCTGAAGTTCAGTGTAGACTGTGAATAAACAGGTCACAATGCCTGGAACCTCCAAAAAGCACCCATTGTGAGCGAGCTGATGTTGGTCAAAGACACAGTGAGCCATGTCCAACTCCAAAAAGTCCACTGAAAGAGACAGACGGTATTCACTTACGATTTCATCTGCACTCATTCTTTGCCCCACAAGGGACACATCTTTAATGAAATCCATTCATTGCATATTAATGGAAAGCAGCAGAGCATAACTCATTCGGTGGCATGTAATGAAAGGTCCAAACTCAAAAGGCTGGGGAAAAATTTACACTAATTTACTGTCTGAATTCATCAGATTTGCAACCAATTCCATCAGTTTCTTCCCAACCCTGTAAGGTCCATTACAACAAACATTCGCCTTCTAATCCACTTGACAGAACACCGTTTCTGTACAGTTTGTGCTACACTAATGTTGTCATTAGTTGCATTTTGTCCCCAAAGCACTTTACACTCCCACTGTGACTGCGAGATTTAGCACTTACAGGCTTTGTTCAATAAAGGCCCCCGATACTGAAAGCCTGCCTGGCTGAAACTGTCTCCATCTACTTCATTAATCACTCTGCTGTATGAGCATTGCAGAACACTTTCCTAGGGTTAGCATTTGGATGAGTGATCATATAAGCAGAGAGATTTAGAAAGTAAGAAGGTACTCACAGCATAAGGCTTTCTGCAATCGGCGGCTCTTCATAGCTGTGCGGTAGGCAGAAAAGCGTACGTGTCCCAGCTCAGCTGTAATGACACAGGAGAAATGTCCTTACTACATACAATCTTCTTCCAAAGTTATCTTTCATGTAAATATCCTAAATACCCGTTTGGGTACATCATTCATTTCATATGATATTTATTTCCTATAGCTGGAGAAACTCACAGTGTTAGGATACAGGGAGCGTAAAATTTATGTTGAGTAATCGATCTAATACCAGCGAGGTGGCAAATTTGTCACTGTAATTTCCACTTGCCTAGTTTCAATTAGTTACAACAACATAGCCCAGCTCGGTACGGTAACATTTTAAATTTGACACTCAATGTAGAGACTCTAATAAAGGAAATCACAGGTTTTCCATTACACAGTATGATGTTTAATAAGTGTCCCATGTAACTGGCATAAGCTGCACTGAAAGAACATATTTGTGGGTGGAGTATGGGTAGATCAATTAAAAATCAACTAAACTAATCAATGTTTTGTATTTACATGTAACTATATAAGGGTCATTCCACCAAATTGTGGACCCTTTGCAGTCCTTACTTCAAACAAACTGGTTAACAGGTAAAACTGTGCATATTTTTGTTAAGAATTTGTTGATGCTGAAAAACAAAACTACTGAAAGTGCATCTATTTAAAATATACACATACATTATGTTCATCATTATGTTAATGGAAACAGAGGTGGAATAACAGCTGACTTAAGCTGCAAACCAAAACCCTAGTATTAACTTATGAGCAACAGGTCTAATCTCAAAACATTTTTGAAAAGATTGGGAAAACAAATTGTCCACTTTTCATAGGATGACCCATGAACTATGCTATTCAATGTCATCTTGATAAATGAGAGCTGGAACTCACCCATTGACTGAAATAGCTGAGTCATTTGTGGATGATCCCATGACGTAGTCTGACACTCGTGACTGGCATTTTACAAATACATTGCAAACATTACAATGACAACACACTGATTATATACTGTGACTGAAAACATTGTGGATTAGAGATTTAATGGTATGAAAAATATAGCTCACTTGATGTAGTAAGGAACACCATTATGAAAGACTGCCCTCTGCCATGGGGGCTGAACAGAGACTGTTAAAAAGATACAAACTCCTTGTTGTGAAACTGTATTATTTACTTACTGTACTTTCCAGCAAGCATGTACCACGGTTAATATGAAGATAATGCAAAACAGCCTGAGCAACAAGAGAATGTTATAAATGTCTATGTTTTTGATCCAGCTTTACCAGATAAGAAGTCTTGAGAGAAAAGTCTGGTATCATCTCGACCATCTAGGAGGCATCTGTGCTGATTCATCCTTGCCCCCTGCGAAGAATTGATAAAAGGCAGCAGAATTATCTTGGAAATTCAAGGCACTGACTGTGCAGAGTAACAAAAGGAAGAAAGGGGTCTTAAATCTCACAGTGCTTTCAAGTCACAGAGTGCCATAATGTAGTGATTAAAAGTTTAAAATAGACAACCACAGTGAGGACACAGCATCAACCTGGATCCCTGAAAAACAACAATGCTTTGAAGGTTTTTTTTGTTTGTTTTTTTAAACTAGGGATGGCCACAGTGTAAGGGACAGAGTACAGAATAATGAAAACTGGATGTTCCAGGGTTGAAGAATCAATCTCAGGTGTTATGCCCAGACACAATTATCATGCAGCAGGTCTGAAGAGTCTGCTGAGACATGCAATGGACCTACTGCACTTATCGCCTGTCACTGGCTCTGACAGACATGTCTTATCAGAGACATTTAGTGATGCGACCTTTTCTAATGTTCCCAATAGCTGGATGATGAAATCCCCTGACAATCCGGAAAGTTCTGTGGCTGAAGATTTTTGTTTGAGTCTGGCATTGTTTCGGATAGACACAGCTTTTGTCTGAGCGCAAAACAATCTAAGAACATCACTCTGAAAGCAGAAGCTTAATTATCAATGTCCTCCAGCAGGCCAGATCAATGTGGAAGGTCAATATCATGGTCCGGCGGATCCCCGAAAGACCATGACAGTCACACACTCATCAAAAGGTAGAAGAAGGACACAAACTGCAAACAAAGCAAGGTGTGACAGGGATGCTATTACTTTAAATTTTGCCAGAGCTGCACTGAAACATGAATGCAGTGAAAAGGTCAGTTAGGTGTACCAGGATGTCTGGCTAATTTATTGTTCATGCAGTCGCTAAACAATTTACTGCTATGACAACATTATTTTACATGACATTTCAGGAGCAGACCACCATCCATTGCTGACATGGCATTTAAACATTTGATTTTCTACAAGACCTGCCTGTGACCTTTCACTGGCAAATCCATATTTCCAGCATCTTTCGGCTTTGAGTGATGCAGCCCTGATGAATCTCTCACCTCTGAGATGTTCATTTGTGTACTGGGACTGTGAGGTGGTGCTGATGAGACCGGAGCCAGCTGAATGTCAGGAGGTGGAACCGTACCAATGATGACATCTGCTGCACTCAGGTGGAGATCTACTGCTCCCTCAATAAAGCTCTGGTAAATAAACAAGTATATTATTCACAGAAACAAGAGGGAGTGAGCGATGTGGCAAATATGTAATACTGAAGACATCTTTATGACACACAGTACGTCCAACATTTCATTAGCTGCTCATGGAAAAGAAAGAAAAACTGGTAAACAATAAATAAGATTAAGGCGTAAGTGTAGTATCCAGTCAGACTCTTGTTGCTATGTAGTTTTAATTTGACAGTGTGCCACCACTGGCTGTCTACAATCACTCTAAATGTCTATTTTTATGAAACATACAGTGCTTTAGAAATGCTAGAAATGCTGTGATGTGCTCAAGAATGTGTAGTACAACTTAATTTATTGCGATATTGATATAATCATATTGCCCACCCTGGCATATAAGTGAAGCTGTATTGCTTCCCTTGTTTAGCTTGGAATATTTACATTTACACATTTGGGAGACACTCTTATCTAGAGTGACTTACAACTGAATCATGTTACACATGCAGGCAAATAGCGTTAGAAGTCCTGTACAAGGACTCTTATTGGTGTGGCATGCTTGCACAGGCTACAACAGTAAACAGTCCTTGGATATGTACTTATTTTCAATACTGGACCTAGCTAATTACAGTGCCTTTTTCAAGAAACCAAATCTTCCTTTTACTCCATATACGCTATCCTATATATAGATGTCTGCAAAAGTTTGGGCATCTGCACACATAAATGCACACTGTTTACTGGGAGAAGGTGTAAATAACATGTGGCCTGTGCAAAAATGTATTATTTAATGTTATGTTTTATTTGATTTATTTATTTATTCAAAATCTTAAACTTTGCTTTTTATGCACAAAATTTTGCAGAAAAAGTATGTTTCCTGTAAACAATGTTTCACCTTATTTTCATAGAGAAATTCAACAGAATATGTTTTATGACGTTTTATCACAGTAGAAAGGCAGGTCTAAGATTAGATTACAATGGTCTTACTAACAGGAACAGATCCCAGATCAGCACTACTCAGAGAAACCTAAAGAATATGAGCCATGATCTTTTAAATGGATACAGAGCATACAACTTCTTTTACCTCAGCCAAAAAAGAAAACTAACAAAAAAGCAGATCTGTTTTGGTGTTTTTCTCCCAAAGCATTTCACTCACAGTGGTCTCCTCAATACCATCCAGCATACAGTTGACCAGAGGATGTCCATCCGAGTGCCACAATTGCCCAATATTCTCCATCTCCGTCAAGTCAAGCTCCTCCATCTCCGTCAAGTCAAGCTCCTCCTGATGCATGGAGTCCTGCAGGTCCTGAAGCTTCTCCAGTGCCCAGCTGACCTGCTGCTGCCAACTTGCCACATGAGTGTGAAACCGTTCCCAGTGCTGCTGGACTTCCAGGGCCTGGTCCTGCATTGCTTGGGTTAGCCACATACTCCTGTCTGGCATAGCACATCCTGAGTGGCAGCAGAGTTCAGGCAAGATGGAGTTAAGGAGGAGATGACCCAAAACATAGAATATTGAATAAAAAGTACAAATACATGTCCTTATGTCTGGAAATAATATGTGATGTCAGAAACCTTTAAAGTAGGACACTTGCTGTCAAACTGATGCTTGACTAAAGGTAATGTTCCTTTTCTCTTTTATCTCATCATCTTTTTCCTTTTAAGTTTTTCTTCATTTGTACTGATGTATCACCAGTGCAATCTCTGGCACTGAATTACCCAGACTGAACCTCCTCAATATCTCACACTATTTGAAGCAAGAAGTATAATAAAACTAATCTCAGCCTGCCTGTATGTTCCTGATTAACCTTAGGGCCATCAGAAAGACCGAAATATATCCACTGCTCGTCAAAGTTTATTCCTCTGTTTGAAAAGCAGGTGTTCCCTAATTCTTTTGGCTCAAAGTTGGTTTAATCACAGGCTGACATTGCTAGTGGATAAAATGCATGGACTCAAAGCTTACACCCAGGGTTAAGGTTAGGATATTGATATAAATACTGACAAGCGTGACGTTGTCCTCCTCAAATTATAGCTGGTTAGCAAGTGACTAATTTGGAGGCCCACTATAATCAGCTGAGGTTCTGTTTATTTTTAAATGACTAATACAGCTGAGCAAATTCAAGACTCAAAACTTCAAAAAGAACATGTCTCCCTAATTCAGATTCCGCAGAGGACCTGATACGACACTGCTCTGCGGGTCAGTACCTGCCTGTGTGCTGCTTGCATAATAATCTGATCCATTCTCTGTTAGCAGTTATAAATCCAGATTTACACCAATCCCTTTTATCATTTTCTCACTGTGAGTCCTATCAGCTTTACTGTCTCCACTCAGCCATAAAAGTGATATATATATTTCAACTCTCAATGATGCCATTGACTCGCAATAAGGGATGAATCCAGAAAAGGAAAACGTTGTATAAAACCAGTAAGTGACAGGTGAAAGCCAATGATTTACCTTAGAAAGATAAAAGACATGTTTTCACTAGGCAACATATAAAATGTTGACAGCTATTAAGGCTGCACTGTGGTTGCTGAGTTATAGCTCAAATGGCAAACTTGCAGTAGGACACTTTAACAAAAACTTGTTAAAAAGAAGTGACTGGGGGGATTTTAGGGGTGGGGGGACATCTTCTGACCTGTTGCTATTTCCATGCTGACTTCACTCAGAGCATCCACAGGCTGCAGAGCCAGACACAGACACACTTGCTTCAGAGCGCAGTCAAAGTCCTGCCTCCGACTGGTTAGCTCGCTCTGCAGAGCCTGCGTTAAACAGTGAATTATTAAATTACACCACATTATGGAATAAGGACGCTATTCGAGCATTTGGACCAACCAAGCATGCGAGACATTTCTGAAAGACAAGCTACATTCTCAACTGAACTTTTAAGTAATTCATAAAGAAGTATTCTGGTCTAAAATCAATTTGGAGTAGGTCTGCTTGAGGGTATTTGCTATTAGAGGGTACACGAAAATCCTGGCCCTGCCACTAAAATAATTATTTATAATCAATAATTAATGTACCTTTTGGAAAAATAATGCGAAACTAAATACCTTTTCTATGGCAGTTGAAAGTCACCTTGAGAGGCTACTCTTTCAAGCAGTGAGAAAATTCAATATTTGGAGCCAAACTTTGGTTTCGTTCCCTGTGTTTTCTCTTCTGATAATGCCAGATGGCTGATAATATCACAGTTTGACATGGCTATTTTTAACCTTTAGTTTCATTACACTAAATCACTTCATAAAGACGGCTCACTGGCTGCAAGCTGGGACTGCAGATGTGATTAGACTGGAAATCTGAAGCACAAATGTTGGTTTATGTCAAAGAAATTCATTTATGTAAAACAGCTGAATGACATTCTTGCTTTGCAATGACATCACCGTGTTTCCATTGAAATAAATCATTAGGCAGTCAGTGTTTTAAGCACAGTACCTAATGGGATCTGCCACTAAACAAAGGTGGCAGACCTACTGCAACAATATTTTTGACACGTGTTGAGTAGCACACTTTGAAAAGAGTGTAGAACAAGCACAGTACACTGCTGGAAACAAAGTCACATACAAAGCCTGTATATGGATCTACTTTCTGAATAGTAACACTGATTTGAGGACTTCAGCTAAACATGAAGCACATGATACAAGGATATACTGAGACTATTTTAAGCTACACTTAAGTTTTTTGCTACAAACGCATGACAAATTATAGGTCAGGTCTATTTTTCCATATCTGTAGCTTTACGAAATAATGTTACTGACCATACAGTAGCCTTGTTGTTGCAGGAGAGTATGGATGTCATCTCCAATGGGGCTTTGCCTGGTCAGCTCCTCATCCTTCATCTTTACCCAGAACCACAGTTCCTCCAGCAGAGCTATCAACCCTGCCCATCTCTCACTGTGAAGCTCTGTACGCTCCCTGATAAGCAAAACATTTACATTTACATTACATTTAGTCATTTAGCAGACAGTCCCATCCAGAGTGAAGTACAAAATGTGCAAACAGTGAAAGCCAAAGTGATACAAAGTACCTGGAGATAAATCAAGAACCTGTAAGGGACAAGTGCTGTATTATAGCTTGATTTAGTTAACTAAATCAATACAAGTGTAGACACTGAGCAGAATGAATTAAGTGCAGCCTTTTGAAAGTAGCAATAAAACACAATGGAAAAGTGTAGAAGCTTGAAGAGAAATGGCGCAGTGATTCAGACATTAATCAGAGTGAATATGAGTGCTATAAAGTGTTATCCAAGGCAATGCCTGAAGAAGTGAACCTTGGCTGGAGGAACTGAGTGACTGTGCAGTGCAGACCTTAGAGGGACATTTGCCTTACCAACAAAGGGAAAGGAAACTAAATCAGCAAGACCTAGCCCTATGGGAATGCTTAGATTTTAAGGAAAGACAAGTCAAGACTCCAGAAACTAAAGACCTAATCTGGTAAGCACTAGTTGTAAACCCAAGGTGCATGAATAGTGAGAGGCTGAGCCCTCTTAAGCATGGAATGTGAGAACCAAAGCTTTGTATCTTATTCTTGCCAGTAAAGTGATTTCAGGGAGGTTATGGATGAGACAAGTCACAGCATTTTGAATGTTCTGTGGAGGAGAAGTGGTATTTGAAGGAAGGCCTGCAAGGAGAGAACTGCAATAGGCAAATCTGCGGTCAAGAAGGGCCGTGTTCTCTTGATTCTGTGATGTAGGACTCGGCAGGATCTGGTGGAACATATCAAATAGATTGACAAAATAAGTTGATCATTCAGGAGCATCCCAAAGTAAATTTTTAGCCCTGTGTGACATATGTGAAGGAATTAATAGTGATGGGTCATATGTAGGGGAGGGCTTAGTTTGTATAAGCATTTTTTGCTAGTTAAACCAAATTATTACATGTTGAAATGATTTTTTTTGCATATAAGAATTTAAATTACATTTGATATTTTATAAGAACAAAATGTTTTACATGTAACAATTTAATTTTCACTAGTACGAATTCACTTGAAATACATAATAAGCAGGATTTTCATGTCAGAAAAGACATTTTTAGCTGAAACTGTTCAATTATTTACTTTAACACATCCTTTAAATTTTCTACATTTTTATAATTTCCCTTTTTAAACTCAGCAAAAATAATTTGGTACCACTGAAAAAGGGGGCACAGTTAGGATAGATGCAAGCTTTTTTGTGAAACTGAGATAATATTAACATCATAACATATTTCTTGTCATTTTCAATGCATTTAGTTTCAATTGGCATAGCAAAGTCCAGTTTGGTTGCACAGCATTTTAAACAGAAATTCTACATTATATTTCTGGAATCTGTACTCCAGCTGAATGGGGTTTTTGCCTACATCCTTTACAGCTTGTCCATCATTGCAAAAGTTGCTACTAAAGAACACATCTGTGGACAGAACATCAACTGACTATCTGTGCAAGCACAATACCTGATAGGAAAGGCAGTATTCCAACACTTTTGGTCCATATTCTCATCATGGCCTGCTGCCTTGATACCCTGTGCTTGGTCTCTGGAGCCCCCTCTGTGGGCATCATACTGCGCATCAATCTCTGCCTGAATATCCTGGAGAAAGATTGTAGAAACAAGAACAAGCAGAATTTAAAATGACCTCAATTCATACAAGCTCAGTGGTCTCTGATTATGTGAATTTCCCCTGATCAGTGCTGTCAATGACTAGGATTGAAGCCAAAGCACACAGTCTGAATAGCTGGCTGATGAAAATGTTAGAGGCAAGAAAGGCATAGGAGTACATTCAATAGAGATGGAAATTTCAACTTTTTATTAGACCATACAACATAAATGTGTAAATGATTGGCTTCGCATGGGCTCAGTATAACAGAACTATTTTACACATTTCCTCATCAAATACTTTAGTTTCTTCTCAAAAGTGCAATTCATTATAATACAAAGTGTGAGAGTCTCATTTACTCAAACTTTCTCCTGCTTCTAAAATGGCGACACCGCGGCTTTTCATCATGCCTCATTGCCTTGATGTAAGAAAGCACGAATAGTGCCACAGGTCCTTCGAGTCAAAGCTCTCTTTCTTCATTTTAAATTGAAAAGATTTGGTTGGTTGGAGGATTTTTCTTTTTCTGTTTAAACTTCTAAAACGTAGAACGAGCATGTGAAACCTTACTCTAAGGTACCTTTAACCCATTACCCAAGTCAAGGTGTCATCATTAGTGTTTCAGAACTCTTGAAATGTGATGCGGAGCCATTAATAAATGTCCTGTAGTGTTTGTAATGTGTTGTCCAGCATCACACCATAGCTGCCAATTTTTTAATTTACAACAAAATAACTATGAATAAATCAAACAACTCTGCAGTCTCAGTTTATATACCTGATTTATTGCGACATGTTCTCAGTAAAACATCAGACTTCTATCAGCGCCGTCTCATTAGTTTGTGAGAGGAATGGCCATTCTCTCTCTTATCATATCCAATAGGTTCTATGGAACCACACAATGATCTACAGCCTCAATGAAAGCCTTCTCAAACACACAATCTAACTCTCTGTGGGAAAGAACCGATTCTTCAGCCACACATAATCAGCCAGAGACAAACAATACTGTTGGTGCTCTACATAAGCTTAGCAAAGTCCATTAAACTGCCAGTGCAATTTTTCATTCAATGACATGAGTGTATGGACAGTGCTGGGGAGCCTAAAGCTAATTTCCCTGTGCCAAAATACCCATTGTCTTTCACACCAATCAACTAAAAGATGCAGTAAAAACACCTTCCAGAAACACCTTCTGTCAAAACACCCTCTTTTTTACCTCTTTGTGGTCTGTCATAACCATCTTATTGTCCTGTCCTAAAAATTTCTTGATATGGCACCAGAAGTAAACACAGTGCACCTCTTGGACTCTTATCTAAGCTTCTCAGATTCTATAATCAAGACAAATTCGAAGCAGCAGAGCAGCTTCTGTTTATTGTTAATCTATGAGAGTAATTACAGTCTTGTTGTTGCTGGAGGGCTAAATCATTAAGAACCCGTTACAAGCATAATTAAGGTTATGAAATTAAAACGGTGTCATTCCTTCCAAACATGCATTCAGTGAGAAATACTGTAGGCACAGAGCCTTATCCATTTTGCAATAAAATCAGAGCTTGGAGTTCTCAGGTCTACAGTGCTTAATTGTCTTAGAATTGGTGTCATAATTTCCTCGCATGGACATTAATCAGTTGGCCCAAAAGTCATGCTAAACACTCCACAGGAGAAATTACACGGTAAAAGGCAGTGAAGAACATGCAGCTCACATTTGCTCTTTGTAAGATAATGCACGAAGGAGTTGCTTTTTGCTGAGGTCAGACTCCAAGACAAAGAGACTTCTCAGCTGGGGCCTTTTAAACTACAACAGTCAGACATGTGGAATCACTGGGTAAAATTAATCGCTCCATCCACTGTTGTATCAACTTCAAAGCAAAGTATACAAAATGTGGCTACACTTCACAGCATGCAACGGTCTGTTATCTTCACATCAATTGCAGTTGACAGCTGTTGAGTGGTTTCATGCTCTCTACTTATTATGGAAGGTAATAACGGTAATTTTCTACTGATCTCAACATTATGTTTAGAGCATGCACACAGGCCTAATGCTTTATTCACCAGGGCTTTAATATCAAAATATGGTCACACTTTCTGTGTGACTAGATTATTCAGAAGACAATTTTCTCCATTTCGTTTCAGACAGATGATGAAAGGCAGATCGGACGGCTGATGGGGGTCACTGCATGCAGTTTTTTCTTGCTGCTGGGCTCAGGCATCTGACTTTCCCAGTTGGCACGCTTCCTACCCAGAGAGTAATGAAAGCTCAGCGTCTGCAGCCACACTGACTGACAGCCTCACTAAACAACCAGATGAGGATTTATTCACATGAGCTGTGTTAAAAGCTGCGACTCTCTTTTGTTTTGATCCACTGTGTGGACTAGCCTCTCTCCACCTGATTAAGATATAAATTACACCGCTCCATGTCGTCAATACAGCTACCAGCAGAACAGAGGCCCTTGAGTAAATTGCTCTGCCACTACAAGAGCAGAATAAAACAATGATTTGCTGTAGCGGAGCTTTTTGCTAATTGTTTTTTGCATTTTTTACCTTTCCACAGCATATTGAGGAATACCTAAATAAATTAACTTTGAATGCCAAGGGTCTCCCCTGCTGCAAAGTACATGTAACATTAAATAACTTAACAAATGCACCAAAAAACACTGCAAAGAGTCTCCATGGGAGCTGTAAACAAAACAGTTCTGAAAACTACTCAACAGGTTAATCACGCAAGCTTTTTAAAAAAAACATTATAAGCTAATTCACTATTTATTTCAGGTGATTAAAATGGACACAATATGCAAATAATAGTGAGCAACAGAGCAAGTAAAAAGGGAAATGATTTGCTTTCCATTTGTAATGTATACAGAAAGGAAGAAAGCACACTGCTGTTGGCAGGAGTGCAGCCTATTCCTATTAATTTATAAATTCACATCTCAGAATGCCAACATAATATGCCCTCTAAAATTAATCTAATACAAGACTCTTCAGCATCAAAATTATTGTAGCTCTCATCAAATTGGATTCAAGTGAGAAGAATGAAATCCATTTGCATGAGAAAGTCCAAAACGAACGCAGCGAAAGTACTTCACATTTATGGCAACATGAGGATTTCCTAAAAGTGTTTGCCTTCATGTTACTCGCATCTAACTCGCACTCTGTCTGGCTATAGCTCCCATAATGAAGCTGGCTGTCTAACTCTAAGAGTGGGTAGTAATCAATTCTGCCTTTATCATCTCCAGCAGGTGCCTGATACCAGAGCGTTTCCACTACGGCTTTTCAAAAGTACTATGTTAAAGAAGAGAACAACAACAACCTGGCATAGACTGAACAGAAGGGTGCCATTTGTGATAAAATATTAATGTTTACATTCATGGTGTTTAGTCTTTATGAATCTGACTTAAAGATTTTCTCAGCAGTTATTTGGAGAGATAAAATAATTTAGGAAGATACTCTATATTTCAGTATTAACTATTTCACTATCTCTAAGAACTAAAACGTCCAACTTCTTTTCTCCTCTTTGTTAACAATTACCATCCCTTATTCTTAATCCTGCCCCTAACTAAATGATCAATGTCCCACAGCCGCAACCACACAAAGCACTGGTCAGATATTGTAAGACATACCACCTAGGCAACATTTGATAAAAACAATAGAAAGAAAAAAAATGTAATCCTACCTTATACAGTTTCTGATATCTCGGTGATTTGAAAGCAACCCTTTGGACTCTGTGCAGAAAGAACATCACTTTCTGTAGTGAGGATCTCACCACAGCCATTATCCTCCAGCTGCTGGACCTCTGGAAGCTCCTAAGGATTCTCATCCCGCAGACATAAGAGCCACCTGTTCTCTCACTTTGGGCAGTGAGAATGTAATGTCCAAAGTCTCTCTGCTAGTCCACTTCCTCGCTTCCAAACAGCCTGTCTCTGGAGCTGAAGGTCATAGGTGAGTGTAAAAGGTGAAGGAGAGGCTGAATCCAGTTGCAGATCACAGACAAACAGAGAAACCCCACTTGGCAGTGATCCTCAGCCAGGAACACTCATAGTGCACAGCAAGTCATTTAACATCTAATGGAACAGCATTTACGTAAGAATCTTAAGAACAGCTCTGATGCCTCCACAGTGCAACAGCCAGTTCCCTTGTCAGCTAGTCTCCCTGCTTGAGGATGAATTGTGAATGAGGGAGAGACTGAGAAAGGGAGGGGGGAGAGAATGCACATGGCAAGCCACTCCAGACATCCAGCCTTATGAGAACTGTGTCCTCAACTTGCCCTTTTTGTCTAGTAATAGAGTTTAGGGGAAATAAACCGTGCTTATTGGAGCGACTGGGGACAATTAATGACCAGTGTAAACACACGTTATTAACTTCATTACTCTCCTTCCAGCATCACCCTCTAGAGAGGGAGGACAAATCGAAAAAGTGTTTCTGGAAATGTCACACTCTGTTGTAGAGGCCATCATACTGACTGGCTTGTTGTGACAAGTGACAGCTTTACTGTGTGAATAAAGTACGAAGACATTCAAAATGTGCAAGAAATGTATGCATTTTATGCCTTGCTGTTTTCAGTTAATGTGCTAAAACGTTAAACTTGTCTGACTGCTCAGCTTCAGTATTTATTATCCTATTTTACACTATTAAAAGTAAATACTGACATCTAGTGGCAAAACGACACAACACCTCAGGCAGCGACAAACTCAAGACCAAACTACACTAGATTGACAAAAGTATTGGGAAGAACCTTTTCTATTCCAGCATGACTGTGCCCCCGTGCACAAAGCAAGGTCCATATAGACATGGTTGGATGAGTTCGGTGTGGAAGAACTTGACTGACCCACACAGAGCCCTGACCTCAACCCCATCCAACACCTTTGGGATGAACTGTAACGGAAATTGCAAGCCAGGCCTTCTCATCCAACATCAGTACCTGACCTCAGAATGAATGAATGAATGAATGAATGGGCACAAATTCCCACAAAAACACTCCAAAATAAGCTTCACAAGAAGAGTGGACGCTGTTATAGCTGAAAAAGGGGGGGGGGGGGCATCTCCACATTAAAGTCTATGTTTTTGAATGCAATGTCATTAAAGTCCCTGTTGGTGTAATAGGCGTCCCAATACTTTTGTCCATACAGCCTAGTGAATATTTGTCGCAGAAAAGCTGGTTGGAAACTTGACACGTGATACACACATAAATATAAAATAACTATCCACGAGTTTATACGGACACACGAGACAGTAAGGATGTGCGAGAGAATTGTGAAAAAATTCAGGTCAGACAATAAGGCTTTTTTTCTGTCTGGAGACAGAGACTGAGACCGAGACTAACTGATTAAACAAGCGGACACAGGCGTGCTGCTACTTGACTGGAATGAAGACCTGCAGCCACCTCTGCTCCAGGGCAATAACGATGTCGCTGGGAGTGTACCTGCTGGGATTTTATGTAACGCCTCTCATTTACACTGGTCGATTCAGAGTTCCTTTCTGAAATGATCCAGAATGTGTCTTTACCCTGGACCCCCTGCAAAAGGCTCTACTCTTCTAACATCCCTGGTGTCTTGCATCAAAATGACCCCAGTGTAATGATACCCTAAAGCATAAATGATGTATGGACTAACTGTAGTGTGTTGAAGAGTGGCAAGTCCAGTATTTCTGTATCTATGGTATTTAAACACACACACACAAATAAATCTCTATCTATGTGTGTGTGTCTGTGTGTCTGTGTTTAAATACCGTAGATACAAATAGATGCCGTAGATACAAAAATTTAATGTACATATATACATTTTAGAATTTTTCGTACACATACACATACACATGTCTATACACATGTAAGCGTCCCCGTCTGCATCTAGTGCCTTGACGATCTGACCAGACCACTCTTTCTCGTATACAAAACGTCCAGTGAGGCCTAGTGAACAAGGGGTCACTTTAAGAGGCGCTCTGTTTTTTCAGACGCCAGTTCTGAGGGACCTACACCATAACTACTGTGGGCAGCTTACAGTCTGAGAGCCCCACACAGACTTATTAGCACACTGCTCATTTCTAAATGCTGTCTATGGCATTTAGCGTGCTTTCTTCTCACGCTAAGGCACACAGATCTCTCTTTAAAAGGGACAGATTACCAGGAGTGGGGCTCGAACCCACGAGGACATACGTCCATTGGATCTTAAGTCCAACGCCTTAACCACTCGGCCATCCTGGTTTCCGGGTTAGTTCCGTGGGACATTATAATGCCAATCCTGGATTCGTGAATAACTAACATTCATACACACACTGGCTATCCATGTCTTATCATATCTAGTTTAAACTACATCTCTTTACCTTTAAAGCTCTCCATGGTTCTGCCCCCTTCTACTAATGTACTCCTACCAGATCTTTACGCTAATCTGGTACTGGCTTGATTAATGTCCCCAAATTTCCACTGTCTTTAATAGCTTTCTCTCTTGCTTCCTTCAAAACCCAACTAAAAATCTTTTCTCTCAGTGATATGCTTTTTCTTGATCCTGCTTTCTATTTGTACTTTCCTGTTATTGTACTCTGTGTTGTTGTAATTTGGACTGTTGAATGTTTTAGTCTACTGCTGTCTGTCTTATGTTGTTTGTTCTGTGTCTGAACTATTTTGTAAAGCGACCTTGAGGCGCTGTATAAATATAAAAGAAAGACAATAGATTCATTTGCAAACATCTAGAAAACACTACAGACAATGCGGTTATTTATCACTGAGCCTACGTTGCTTCGGCTCGTCTTTCGGGATGTACTGCTAACAGATACTGCATGATAGTATGTATTCAGAGTACAGACAGACACTTGTTGGATTTCTCATTTAAATTCTCCTTTAAAAGGCTGAGGCTTTTTACCAGGAGTGGGGCTCGAACCCACGAGGACATACGTCCATTGGATCTTAAGTCCAACGCCTTAACCACTCGGCCATCCTGGTCCGCAAATACAACCGCTGGTATCTCACTCAGCTAATCATCCAGGTCATGAATATCAATAGTCGGTTAACTTTGTTTAATGATGAGATAGTCTGGGGTACACCCCAAGGACAAAAACATTGAAACACCACAATTTCTCCCACTGTAAGAAAAGTAGTAACAAGGCAGCTACATAAGTGAACCCTTTAAACTGAGTTCCACTCAAAGCAACTTGAGGCAACAAACACATCTCGAAAAAAAAGATCAAGTGTCAGAATCGTGACAGCATGGCAAACACAGCCAGACTGCATCAGAGAGAGGGGCAGTGGTGTTAACAAGGCCGAAATTGTTTCCCTGCACACTGGAACAATTCAGGAGCGGCTTCATGAAAGCCACAATGAACTTGAGTGTTTTCCTTGGACTTTCCAGTCACCAGGTCTAAACATCATTAAACATTTTAGTGAGAAGCACTCTAACAGCTCCTCAGCAAAGTCCAGCAAGCTCTCGAAGAACTGGAGATGTTGATTCTTTCAGTAAGTATAGGCCAGTATTTCACTACACATTGCATAGGACTTGTACAACAGCATTTAACAGTTTGAACTTGGTAAATAAATGAATCTTCCAGACAGATGGTCATCTCAGTCTGCAAACCCCCAGTGAACATCTAAGAGGTGAGCTGAGGTGAGTAAAGACTATAGAGTCTTAATGAGCACTTTTTTTTGTTTTAGTGTTTGTAACCTAAAAGTTAAGATAGACATCACACACATAAATGGTGGCTGCTCCAACATGCTCAGTCTTTGACATTTATTTGCATATCAGGTAAGGTCTCAGTATGACCTTAGCAATGATTCTGCAGCTTCAGTACACTTTGCTGGTTTGTGCAACATCACTACCTCCTTAATTTGTATTAATTCTGTAAAACAGAGGTGTACTACAGCTCACAGAAAGCATTTTAAATTAGTATTTGGCTCGTTAGGAAGGAGGTCTGTATGACCTCAATTACTTGTATTTATCTACACAGAAGTCAAAATGTGACTTCATGTACAAATTGTGTTTTGTGTTGGGTTAAGTTGGAACAGTGACATGATTACAGTGCATTCTCTGTAAGTATAATCAAGTATGTTGGGTCAATGTGGCCTCTTGTGGCAGTATCTGTATAGGGTCCACTAACTAGGCTGAACCTACACCCAAAATAAAGAGGAAGTCCATAGTGTATTTACATATATATAGTCTGGTATGCATTATCAGCTCTAGTACAGATATTCTTACACTGCCTTGTTTCAGTATTCACTACAACATTTCAGAAATCATTGTTGCGACATTAAGTATTGCACACTCTTCCTCTATCAGTTATATAAAGGAACCTAGAATAGAGAAGCTAAAAGATACCAGTGAAAATAACTTATCCCAAGACATGACACTCAAACTACAAGGTAAAACTATTTATTAAATTAATGATAAAACACAGAACATTAATAACAGCTGTTACGGAGTGGCTGTTCATTGTTCTCATTTGAAGAACATACAGCTTTTGTACTTTGCAGACCTGGTCTCTTTCAATAACTTTTAAAACACACACCAGAACTGTTCTCTACAGGCACCATATGAATGTTCTTCAGCATTCATACAGCAGAAGCCATCATAGAATTTCATCACAATGCATGCATTTCTGTTCTTGTGGTTAATAACACATTAGGTTCAGTCACACCCAAGCTCAGAGCACTGGGCTATGCCAAGCATGAGGAAATAATCAAAATGCACAAGGAAAAAGGTGACAGAGGTGAAATGTGCAGGCCTGTTAAACACATGACCCTCGCGCAAAAACACCCTGCACAAAAATGACCAACGGCACAGTTAACTTTACTGCTTTTTAAAGCCACTATGCCTTCTGTAACCAGCCCTGTTACTGCGAGAGGCATGATTGTGAAACGGACAGACATGGGAGGGCATTAATGCATATTATTCATCACTTATTGCAACATGGGAAACAGCAGCAGAACAACTGTCGGCACGGGTTTTTCTTCTTATATTTTACAGCCTTTTTTAACCCTGCCGTAGCCCTGCTTACAAACTCCTGTGTTGCACACACATTGGCCTCAATGTTGTCCACCATAGCCCCTTGCTGCTCGACCAGCAGGGCCAGCTGGAAAAAGAGATCATGAATGTCCCGTATGCGGCCCTCCAGCTCCAGAAGCTCCTTGTGGCGGTTCTCAATCTCGTTGAGGGCTGAGCGGGATGTTCGCCCGTCTGTGACAAGGTCATCAGAGAACACATTCCACTTCCCTGTCTCAATCATTTCTTCTATCTGGTCCCCAGTCACCTCCTTGCCCATGATCTCTGCCTGCCTCTGGATGCGCATTTTACAGTTTTCCCTCTGTGCCATCTCAGCGTCATTGTACTCAGCCATAGCCTCGTGGAAGGCGAGGGTTAGGGAGACGTACTGGGAGCGTGCCATGCGAGCCAGCGCAGAGTGAGCTCCGTGGGTTTCCTCCAGCTCTTTGCACTGAGCGTCCATCTGCTGCAGCTTCGCATAGAGCTTCTCTCCTTCAGCTTTGATGTTGCGTGCAATGGCATTAGAGTCGCGTTTGATGCTGCTGATACGCCGGACAGAGGTGAGGAAGCGCGTGTTCTGCTTGCCCAGCCTCTTAACCTCCACCCTGAGGTGAGCTATTTTTTTGTGCATCGACTGTGCCTCCCTGAACACATCGTCCATAACATCCTCACTCTCAAACACCACTGCATGCTGATCCAGATCACCACTGTCTACACTCTGTCCATTTTCCAAATGGAGCTGCTCCTCTTCTGAGATTTTAGCTTTAACTTCACTGAGGTCACACAGTCTGTCCTTCATTTCTCCTAGAAGGTAACGAGAGGATACAATTAGTGGAAGAGAGACTGGGGATCATTTTAAAAGTCATGGTTCAGGACTTGTTGAGACGAATAACTAGATCATGTTATATGTCACTGAGGGTGAGACTGAGGGTGTCACTGAGGGTAAGAGTTGACATTCTGCTACACCCATTTGCAAATGTCTCATGACTTTCGAGAACATAGGCCTCTTGACATTACTCAAGCGTAGGAGTACTTTTAGCCCAGTCAACAAAACCCCCTTCTTATAAAAACCCCTGAATCACACAACCATGTCAATGCCATTATGATGTAGACTGTACTCTTTTCCAAATAATGGAAATCATGCATTCATGATGCTTACTTCCTATCAGAGCAAGTATAACTAAAAAGAGAACCAGAGGGTGGGGACTTCCCTTCACTCTACCCTTTAGTTAGGAACCAAGACATTATGAGTAAAAACATGTCCACATCTTCTTCATTCAATACAAATCATCATTCAATACTGATAGACTTGAAGAGCCAGAATAAATAGCATGTAAATTAGAGTTCAGTTTGGTAAAAAAAAAAAAAAATCAACCGGAGTATACATAAGCATGTGATACATTAAGTAATATACTTATGGACAGTTAATTTAATTAATAGGAATTCTGATATGCAGTAGGCTCAGTCATATCAGTGAAGATACCACATCAGTCAAGCATAATGTCGTCTCTGAGCACGTTTCGCAGTCTGATCAGTCACATACTGCCAGTAAACACCACTGGCATCACACTTCATGGTCGACATCACATTTCTGTTGTTTTCTCAGACCACCTGCCAGCGGCTGAAACTTCCAGAAAGAAGTTTAACTAAACTCACCAAACTAGACCAAGTCAACGCCCAAAGAACCATGCATGTGTGAAAGCATGTGTGAGTGCAGTAGAGGAACCTACCTTATTTCATGATCTGCCTGCTATCCAGAATGATTTAAAACACAACTGAGCAGAGCGTTTCTGAAGTGCTCTTCCTTCCTAGCTCTCACATCGTCGCAGGAAACAGCAGACGAGCGAGTGGTGGGAGTTTCCGAAAGTTGCAGTGGTCGAGGTCTCTACACGCAGCCTCGATTAGTCCATCGATTCATCGAGACCAGCTTTTGCTCAACAGTTTATCAGACTGAAGTCTGACAGGGAGAAAGGTGGACTTAGCCTAAAAACGGCTCGTAATCTGCCGTTCCAGAGGGTTCAGTCATAAGTGAGGTAGTGAAAGTGGCCTGGTGAGACTATTAGACGCTTTCCTAAAGCGCAAACATTTCTAACACTTGATTTTCTGGGTGCTGAGGTTGCCAGATCCCTCTAGGATCATTCCACCTGTTTGAGCACTGCCAATTTTTCTCCACAGTCAAAAAAAAAAACTGCAGCATGACCAAACCCTAACCTACCATGTCTGTATTCATAATTATGCCTTGGGAAATATCTACCTCTTTAATATAAATTCAGGTTAAAAGTACTGAGTCATGTTTATATAGTCATCTTGGCTATGCTCCATTTTATCATACACTATATGGACAAAAGTATTGGGACATACCTGTTCTTCAGGGTTTGGGCTAGGCCCCTTCCAGTGAAGGGCAATGTAAATGCTTCAGACATTTTGGACAACGACATGCTTTTTGGGGAAGGCCCTTTTCTATTCCAGCTTGACTACAGAATGAGTGGGCACAAATTCCCACAGAAACTCTCCAAAATCTTGTGGAAAACCTTCCAAGAAGAGTGGAAGCTGTTATAGCTTCAAAGGGGGTCCAACTTCATATTAAAGTCTATGTATTTGAATGCAAGGTCATTAACTTCCGGTTGGTGTAATGGTCAGGTGTCCCAGTCCTCCATATAGTGCATGACTCAGTCTGGTCTGTTATCTCTGCTGACATTTTGTTCAAATTACATGCCTCCTTTGTTACCTCTAAAATTATTAATAGTTCACCAAGATAGACTTTTGGCCTGGAATTTGTGTTAATGCACAACCTTTATTTTTAAAGTCTATGTATTTGAATGCAATGTCATGAAAGCCCCTGTTGGTGTAATGGTCAGGCATCCCAATACTTTAGTCCATACAGTGTATATACAAGTTTTCAGTTTCTTGCTTTAACATTTTCCTAGTGCCATATGTCATCGCTTTACTCTGCCGTTCCGTGACACTGACTTTAATATTTGATAACAAATACATATAATGCTCATAAAATGCTCCTGTTCCTGTTGCCAGACAGTTATTTTTAGAGGTTTTTACTCTGTTTTGTGAATCTTACATATTTTATTTATGTACAATGACTACAGTGCTCTTTCTTATGTAGATGCTTGAAATGGTTTTGAAATAATAATAATAAAAAGGAAATTTGGTTTCTGTGTGGGCACTGTGTACAATACTGTACACTGCTTCCCCTTGGTGTAATTCATAGAAAGGAGAAATGGAACAGGAATGTATCAAATCAAAACAAGGCTGGTGGGAAGTTGCTGAACTTAGTATGGCTGTGTAGAGGGCAGAGGCCTACAAACAGCAGGCATGTTGCAAAAACATCCACACTAAATAATCCAGCAGACCAAATGAAAAGAACTAGAGAGGATATAGAGCCACCTTTTCTTTTCTAATCCCAATCCCAGCTGATTAGAAAAGAAAATCAGTATCAGCTGATAGGGATAATTTTTTTCTACTGCTAAGCTTTAACACAACCAATTTTTTAAATGAAAGCAGGCTCAAGCTCATACTACTCATACGCTACAGGATAAGATCATAGTTATATTTTCCCTCCAGTATCCAATCCAGTGTTTTCTAATTGCAACCAAATGATGTTATCTTGAAATGGAAGGATTTTTAGTTACTGTACACATATTTGTGTTTAAATGATGTATTTTTGAAGAATTTGTAAATGAACTTCAGTTCAGTATGGATGCGCTAGTTCACTCGGCTATCTTTAGATCAATACATGGTCACAGAACCAGCTGAATTAGACAGCGTCTTTGGATCGGTTTTGTGAATTGTAAACTCTAAATAGTTTTATTTCAGTTTATGAATGCAGGCCTACTGGTACAGACAATTAATGCAAAATTGTCTTGAAAGTGAGTGCAAAAGTTTCAGTGCTGTTAAAACAGCAATATGTTAAATAACTTTAACATGTTCTGCTCATCATAGAAGCAGTTCTACATTTGGTCTTTAACATATGTTAGCAAAAAGGCCAGTATCATGGACCGATATTAGTCATAGGCTGGAAAGTGCAATCAGTGTAAGCTACACCAAAACTAGGTCTGTGGTGGTTTAATGCAGTTAGTGACGTCTGAGAGAAGAAAGCTGGTGTAATGTGAAAGAGATGGAGCAAAAAAAAAATGTTCAAAGCAAAGTCTGAAGATCTAAGGTCACACGTGGTTAAATATCTATAATAATTGGCTCAACCCTACAATGGAAAGTTGCATGTGTTTTGTAGGAGTGAAATGGGATCTGTGTAATTTTGTATGAGTAGAATGACTATGTAGCTTCAGTATTTAAAGCTTAAGAGGCTGCTTTCCTGAAGCAGTGGAAAGAGAATCGATCTGAAAGGACAGCACATGCAAAAAGCTTTTGAGTCAAAGTATGTGACACTCGCACAGTGTTGGAAAAAGTTAAAACCTTAGTAAATGAACAGTTCTTTGTTGTACTCAACACAACCAATGGAAGGTTAACAGAGATTGTGAACCTAATACTCTGGTAAGGTGTGATGTAAGCCAGAAGAATATCACCAAGGCATGCTAAGACAGATGGATAGATGATTTTTGTGCCCCTATGAGAAAAGCAGAATTACAGAGAATTTATATCCTATAGCCTGTGTGTCTAATTGTGTCATTGCACTCAGTAATCTCTAGTCATAGAGACTGCAATCGGCATTGTTAAACAAAATTTAGGCTCAGCTGGTGGCCTAGTGCAGAGGTCCCCAACCACCGGGCCGCGGACCGGTACCGGTCTGTGAGTCATTTGGTACCGGGCCGCACAGAAAGACAGAATAAAAAATATTTTATCGATTATCAGAGTCTGAAAGATGTTTTATTTTGAAAAAACGCTCGTCCCGGCTTGTAGGAGGGAAACAAGCGCCGAGTTCCCACTAAATCAGCAGAATGGTGAGTTGTGTTTTTACGCAATTTGTTTTTAGTTGTACCTATACCTGTCCGTGAAAATACTGTTTTACATGATACCGGTCTGTGGCGCAAAAAAGGTTGGGAACCGCTGGCCTAGTGGTTAGGGCCCCTGTGATCAGAAGGTTGTGGGTTTGAATCCCAGGGCTGCCAGTATCATCACTGAGGTACCCTTGAGCAAGATACCATCCCCACACACTGCTCCGGGTGTCCCTCGTTGGTGGCAGCCCACTGCTTCACATTGTTCACACTGTGTGTCAATCTGTGGTGTGTTCACGCGTGACTATAGGGGCCACTTTACTTATTAATGTGTGGTGGCCATCCTCTGTGTTTGTTTATGTGTTTTAAAAATCTGACATTTAAAAGTTTCCAAATACAGGATTAACACACGAACAGTTACAGGCTGCAAGCAAGCATTTCTGTTGGCACAGACTATGGAAACATAGTCATATTGAAATACAGTCAAGTGCTCAGTGATAATCTCACCTCATGGTGGCAGTAGAGCTAAGAATGGGTTTTGCCACAATCTGTATGTCCAAAAGTTTGTAGACACTGCCCCAATCTAAATCTCCAGTCCTCCCCAGATTTGCAGACACACAGATTTAATGTACAGTTTTCTGCTCTTGAGATTAGATGATGCAAAAAGATGATGCAAAAATACACAAAAACTAAAAGGTTCCAGAGTTGTAAAAAAAACAACCATTTTTTAGATGTCTTCTAAAGTAAGTACACGGTTCTTGGGCAAATGTGCAGATTTTTCTGCAACCAGTATTTCATCCAGTGTTTATTCTAAAATCAGAGGTACTAATAGGGAGTTTGACTCCCTTTTGCTGCAGTAACAGCATCTACTTGTCTTCTGGGAAGACTTTGATCTAGATGCTGTGAGGATCAGATTGCATTCAGCCACAAAAGCATTAGTGAGGTCAGGTACTGATGTCAGACGATTAGTTCTAAATCACAAATGACACTCTAATTTGATCTGGATTGAATGAGCAACTACCCAACAAAATGCATAGTGCCCACTTTAAAAGGCCTCACCTCACAGCTTACAGGACTTAAAGGATCTGCTGCTAACATCTTGGTGCCAGATACCACAGCACACCTTCGGTGGTCTTGCGGAGTCCATGCCTTGAATGTTTCAGGGCTTGTTTTGGCAGCATAAGGGGACCTACACAACATTAGGCAGGTGGTTTTAATGTTTTGGCTGATTAGTGTGTGGTTACATATTCAAGCAGCCAATATCCTACAAACATACAAATGTCAAAATCTCAGCAAACAGCAAGTTTATGTGTTGTGTGCTTGCTGTTTACTTTTTGGAACCTTCCCTGTGCTATAATACACTAAGTCTCTTTCATAGGTCCATCCAATTACATTTTTAAAGCACGTTATCGAGTACATCATCTGTTCATTCATAAGTCATCATGACTTCCTGACTTCTTGAAGTTTTGTGCTCACCTCTTCATCTTAGATTTACAATACTATAGCACATTACCCTAATATAAAATGTGGACTCATTTATTTGTTTTGGTTTTGTGTGTGTTGGTAAGAATGTTTTTTTTTTTCTTTTCCAGTTCTTGTTTATTTCATGAAGTGCTTTGGCAGTACATCACCAGTGTCAGTTAGACATCACATGCAAAAACTAATGATATTATGTAATGTAATCCAGACCGGATTAGATCAGATACAGTCAGATGACAGTGATACGGATAAACATATTTACTGTGAATCACACACAAATGCCCTATAGGTGGGGAAGCTAACAGTAACTAGCTGTAAAAGCTGTAATACACCTGTTTTACTTTCATTCTGTACATATCATTACTGTACATATCTTTACTGTATCTCAAAACTGTATAGGAGAATGAAAAAATAATCTAAACATTATACATATCAGGGTAAAAAGATAGTGTAAGAAAAAAGGGAGTTATGAGATTTTGATGACAGAAAGTGGCAGCACATATATTAATTGTATATTATTAAGCAGAAATGTGAAGTCACATGACATGTACCTGAGCCAGACTCTGAGTGAGACTTGACTCAAACTCTTGTGTGCTTGGCTGTTCTTGTATGTTGCACTGTTCAGCTTCTGATAAGAAAATGTATTAAAAAAATATGTATCAGCATTTTGTTATCAGTTTAGAGGTTTCTTTTCTATTTTAGCGCAACACTGTTGGGAACAGGAGCAAAATGTCATTAGGAACAAGAAGTCCAGAGATTAGAGACTTGGAGCCCAGTGTCTAGGAATTTGTTTAAGCCAGTCCTTTCGCTTTATCGCATCATTATTTACTCACATATAGCTGAGAAAATCTTAACTAAACTTTGTGGTTTGTCGCTTGTCCCTAAATTGCATCTATGAATCATTTACTCCCATAGGAATGAATGGTCATGGTTATATATATATATATATATATATATATATATATGTGTGTGTGTGTGTGTGTGTGTGTGTGTGTGTGAGAGAGAGAGAGAGAGAGAGAGAGAGAGAGAGAGATATGCAAGTTTAGGACTCAACTTAAAACTTGCTTTTATTGACTCTGGACTATGAAAACTCTCTAAGAGTGTGAAAAAAACAAACCAAGAGGAACCAAGATCCCATCCTACTGTACACAAAACCAGACAACTTGAAAATCCAAACATTGTCTTTAAAATAAGAGTGGCACTGATCTGATATCTGGAATTGGGCTGATATTACTAGAAGATGTTGCATATTGGAGGGAAGAAAGAATGACTCAGATTCAATCTGTTGCAAAGCCAGCCCAAAAGTACACACTCACATTGTGTAATGTAATGTTGTTAGCTGTGCATTTCTTCCTGTGGGGTAGCAGAGTGTATGAATAGTCTGAGCATGGGCCTACTTTTAGATCTTAAGTGAAGTGCTTCAGTTAAAAATAACTTGTTTTAAATATTATTAGATTTGAAGGAAAAATAAGTACTGGACTGGTATGTGTATCAGCTGATATACAAAGTATCAGTATCGGGTGCTAGTTGGCAGGATGGCTGCCTGGGTGCACCTATGCATGCATCTGTACTAGTTTGATTCCACAAAGTTTTCACATAAGGTTACTAATACATATACAAAACAAAAACTCCCATTATCATGAGCTACAACAACACATTGAAGTTAATGGTGTTCTGTTGGTGTAACCTTTATTTTACTGAGTGGAATTATTTGAGTCCTGGTTCTTTCAGGGCTCCAGCCGCTTCTTTCTTTCACAAACCAGCCCCAAAAACAAAGAAGCATTTCATCGTATAGCGGCGAAGAAAATTCCATTAAGTTACTTTGTTTCACTTCCCTATCTATCTGTTATTCCAGGCTTTTATTACATTAGCTTGTTCATTCTTCTTATTGAATAACCCTATTGACTCCCTGACAGCAGTTTTTCCAAGAAAAGTGTATAATGCTTAAGAAAACAATGACATATTGTGCAAAAAAGTCATTGTCACTTAGAAAACCTGTGGGGTTTAAATCCATTTAAATGTTTGGAGAATAAGGTAAACTTTTGGTTTATCTTTTGGTGCATGTAGTGAGAGATGAGCTTCATTGGCTGTTTTGATTGGTTATAATTTAACATATTTCTGTAAAATATAGACATTTTTCAGAATGTAATAAATGACAGGTATCACAATTCGTTTATGGTTATTAAAACACTTTTAATAGGTCTTTCATTGTTTCAAACGCTGTCTAATATGCCTCATAGACTTCAGCTATGTTTATTCTTTCCATACTCACCTTTAACAATGCATTTCAACCTTCACCTTTTAAATATATGTAGGTACAACATAGTGGCCACGTGGAACACCCACTGAACACCCAATCTGTTTTGCTCAGGGCCCAAACACTGGACTAGCAGCTACCTCACTTCACATTTTCTTCAGAAAATGTACATTCTTCAAATAAATAAACAAATTTTCTCAATGTTTTCTCAATTTTTTTTTATTGAGTCATGGTCCTTAATTACCTTAATCACAAAAATCATAGTCAAAACACTTTTATCATTACACCCTTTATTACACTCAAACTGGAGGAGTATTAATGATTGTTCACTTTTGTTTTGTCAAAGATATGTATTTTTTTATGTCAAAACATGCAAGCCTCTGAATGGAAAAACCTTGGAATAAATGGATAAGCCAATAAGGGAAATTACATTTTATCATTTCCGCCTTGACCGCTGTGTTCAGCTGCGCTCAGCTGCGCTCATAAGGGTTTGCGGCTGACTGTAGCTTGTGACAGAGGATGAAGATGGATGAAGACATGACAAACATGGCAGCTTGTCTCTGATATTGATAACAGGGTATCTGGCAAAGATGATGTAAAATGTCTTGTTAGTTCAATCCTCATGTACTCTATTATAAATCAATACACTTAAATGCAGTTTTACCATGTTTTTTTTTAATGCTTAAAATTGTCATGTGCTTTACTTCTATAACATCTGTCTGGTTGAAGCCACATTAAATGATGACAACGACAATGGATTAATTCCTACATTGTTATTAACTTGATTCAAGATAATTTGAAAAATAATAGTGGGATCCAAAGATGTAACAAGGGAACTGACAAAGTGAATAAATAATTAAGCCAAGCTCCATCTCTCTTAGAGTTACTGCATTTCAGTAATGGTCAGAGTCAAACCGCATCTAAAACAGACCATGCTGATTCAGCCAGTGTTACACAGACAGAGAAGTGTTAAGATCCTATCTTAAAGACACTTCTTATTGTCCCAAAGGGTTGGCGACAAACATGATTACTCAGCATGGAAACACAGAGTTCTGCATGCTGTGTTTCCGTGCAGAGGTGGTCATGGGCATTTCTTGCCTCTGTGTGCAGAGCTCCTAACCTGTCCAAGGTCTGGAAAAAACATCAGCTGTTTTTGGTTAGGCAAGCTGTGACTTAAATTAACTGATCCCATTAACTAACTATGGGAGCCTACACAGCAACACCAGTGTTTCAGGGTCTTTTATTGGATTAACATTTATGTTTGTCATGTGTTTGGAAATGTGTCTTCAGCCCAGTGCTGACCACATCTTTTCCTCTGTAAAAAAAGGAAGAAAAATATGAATTAATGAACAAAATTGATGGAATTGTTGGCTTAGTAGTTACCTTTATTGTAAATGTAATGCTTTATGGTGAAGGATATTTTATGCCTGTTAAATTCAACTCCGGGTTAAAAGCACAACCCTCCACATGAGGGTTTGTATTTGTATTTGTACTTTGTATTTTCTGTATATAAGATTTAGATTGTTTATTATATTGTATTGTCCATTGTTCATATATACACATATATATATATATATATATATATACATATGTATATTCATACATATATTTATATTTATAAAAAGTATAAACATATATGTACAAATAATACTTATATACATTTGTTAGCATTTATCTTATATTTACAAATATAAATCCATATTACGTATTCATATTGTAGATTGTACAGTATTGTATATTATATTGCTCAGTATATTGTTCATTGTATCTTTACATACTGTTGTTGTTTCAATCAAATTCCTTGTATGTGTTCACTCACATACTTGGCCAATAAACGCGATTCTGATTCTGATTCTGATTCTGATTCTGAATGAAACTAGCTGCACTAAGTACTTCTAAAATTTTTGCAGTATTTGTCTCTATAGAGAACTATTCTCTAAGAACATGTTGCATTTTTTAAATCCTAACCTTATAAATTGTAAATAAATTCCAAATATGAAGAGGCAACGTTCTGATGACTGAAATCCATACAAAGTGTGATTTTAAAAGTCTTCTGTTAAATGCTGCCAGTGGCAACAGATGTTTTGGAAATTGCCCAGAATCCACAGGAGGTTACACGGTCAGACCCCAGGACCTTCACCCTGTCTTATAACTGAAACATTTTCCAGTAGCCATGCTACATCTCTGTAGAGTTCTCTGGCTCAGATTGCTTGCTGCAGCATATGTTTCCATTGTGCTTCCTGTGAAACTGGGGTTATGAACTCAGGGGAACGTGTCCTGACCAGTGTTGTGCTATTCACTGTTCCCCAGGGTGGGTGGTGGCCTTGGATTCCACCACAAATCCAAAATCTTTGATGTGGACTGCATCAGGATTTAGAGCATTTTCCTTAAACACTGATGTGTTTCTTTCCTGCTAGATCAGGAACTGTGGTCAAAAGGCTCACCAGCAGATTCAGCAGAGGACATAGCTCAGGTCTGGCCAGCTATAATATAACCAATGACTTCTGCACAGCAGATATAACTTTAGAATGTCTTCTGGTTCTTCCAGCTGGTAATATCTCTTTAATATATCAGTCAGTGAGTAAGTAAAAATTCTCACAGCACAAACTCTTCTAAACTACACTGAGATACTTCCCTAACGCTTGATGGTACAACTGACTTCGGTACACTGCTGAGCTGCTTTAAAAAAATCCATTCCTAACTTAGATTGAATATATTCGTATGATATGAAATAGTGCTTAACTTTGGCATTTTTAAGCCCTTTGCTCATGTTAAAGGTCATGCTTTTTCAAGAGGGGAACAAATATGTCTTCAGTATGAAAATTGAATTATCAGAGAAGTCCTTAAAGGATGAGGAACATAAGAGAACCATTTCAGGCCATTTTGTGGGAAGTTGTTTACCATGCTCGTGATGCTTGGTTCACATGGCCTTGTTTAATCTCAAAATTTCATTACGACGAAGACTGTTCCTCTCAAAATAACATTTGACCAAGTCACTTGATCTCAATTCACTGTTTGTTCTAGCAGCCATGTCTTCCCTCTTTGTGAATATTTGTTTTGCATACCAAAGTTTGTATTGTAGGTTTTGGAAAACTGTTGTTATTCATAATGAGCAAGAGATCTCTAGCAATTAAGATCTCTTCTTTTTGTGAGAGCAGCCACAGAATGGTTCAGACAATGGTTCAACTCATTCTGACATAGATGGACTAAATAAGCAGGCCACTCTCTCAGACTCATTACATAATTTGTTTACAAGAGCTACGTGAGGTCTTCACCTCTCTTCTGCTCCAAGTGTCCAGCGGAACAGAGTTTCTACCAGAAGAGATAGGGAACTAATCATATGCACTTATTTAATATGATTTTCTTTTAGGTTCCCCTCGAAATGCAGCCCAACATGTATCTATAATAACTTTTTTTAAATGATCGTACCTTGATATATTTTGCAGAAAAACTGACAAATTAACTGTGTAACTGTAATATGTGGCTTTTGTGTACTGCATTGCCTAGGAGCTACAACCATACATTTTCTTCTGACTTCCATAGTAGTTTTTTTTGTAGATTTGGTAGTAATGCCTGCCTGTGGTGTGTGCTAAAGCTAAACCTACTTCTTTAAATGTAAGCAATGTAAAATGAACTCATTGTAGGCCTACTTTTCTTTAATTATTTCCAGAATTTGTCCTTAGTTATTTATATGGCTGTGCTTTTACAGGGATCATTATAATTGCGCAAAAGTTTTCATAATAAATCTGTTTATGCCTTCAGTTCACTGGGTGGACACTAAGACTGTCCATCGCACTACCCTCTTGATTCAGGTTTAGAATCACCATCCATTTTCTAGTATGAAAATAGAATAAAATCTGTTAACAGGCAGACAGTAAAACCACACAAAAACTGAAATCAGTGACCAGCAAAAAAGTCATGTATATCAGTCTTCTGAAGAAGTGGTGGGCAATATGGCAAAAAAATAATATCGCCATTAAGAAATTTTCATTATACAGTTTTGGTTGTGACGAAAAGAACCAAAAAAAAGAACCAGTGGTGGCTATGAGTACAACGACTTTTAGTCAGTGTTCCACACACTAACAAACTAATTACTCTGTTTGTGATGAATCATGTTGTTGTTCAGTGTTCTAGAGGTACTGATGATATCCACCCTAGGCTCAGAAAAGCATATTGTGACATACTGTGCTGGAATTCATCCCGATAATTATTTAATTATGGTTGTATTACTCACCCCCATTCTGAAGTACTCTCTTCACTGATAGATCTAACACTGGAAGTAACATTCCAGGGAACTGGGCCTTCATCTCTACAAAGAGCATGCATACAGAGGCAGCTGGAATATCCAAGTACTGCAGTGCAAACTGTTTTCCCTGCTCTAATGCTTGACGTAACCTCAGTTATCAAGCTCAGCAACAACTTTAATACATAAATTACATTTATAAAAGTTGTGTGCAGAGACTTAAGTCCCTTCAACTACCTGAAAAATCAGATGAAACAACAACTTTAGGCAAGAGCCTTAATCTTTTTGATTAGTTCTCAGTTTCTTTCAAGCCAAACCCTATAATGAAGCAAAAGCAATACCACCCCTTCACACATGGTGTGTGTGTGTGTGTGTACATGTATATGTAAATAAAAGTAAAAAGAACTGCAAATAACATTATTTATAACATTAAATAGTTATTTCATGTACAGTCTATCAATGTGTTCCTTGTGGAAGCCCAGTATTACTAGTAGTTGCCATCAGAAACCTGGTTTGACTCCATCAGTCCTTCATTAAATTAAATCAGGAGCTGCTGATGGAATTTCACAAATCTAAGCAATGGCTGGAGGCACCAAAGGGAAATCTGGAAGCAAACCTGTGTTCTCCTCTTCAACTCACAAAATATCAACTAGTTTTTTACAAACAAAACAATTCTTGATACGTTTTACTGTTTTCTTGTTTGCATGTATTCTAAAGTTAACTTTAGTAGAAAGACACATTACCTGCTGAGAAAAGTGGCATTACACAATTTGCATAGGTGCCTAAGACTTTTGCACAGTACTGTATGTATAAAAAATAATATCATAAATATCACAAATCATAGGTGGAACTGAAAAATTTGAATGTGAAGTTAAAGGTAAGGCAAGGTCAGACTTAACAACCGGCCCTCCTCCCACATCAACTGAAATACCCCCGCCTGCCATAGACACTAATGTTTTAAGATCCTAAGGACTCCACTGAACTTACTAATATAACTATGTTCACCTTTCAGCATTTTAATTACATTTCACTGAAAAGTGTAAGCAACATGAACTATATAAACATGAATTTATTCAACTCTACAATACAGTCACAACAATTTGTATTAGTGGTAATAAAAGTATTATTATTATTAGTAGTAGTAGTAGTAGTATGATAATGAAGATAATAATAATAATAATAATAATAATAATAATAATAATAATAATAATAATAACAATAATATAGTTATTTATTTTTATTAGTAGTAGTATTTGTAATTTAGTATTTGTTGTTTATTAGTATTGTGATTACTATTATTGTTGTTGTTTATCAGTTTAAACACAATCTAGCTGTGAAATCTAAACACTGTTGTCAGTTTATGTCTGTAACATGCATGCGAAAGGAGGCATGGAGAAGAGGCGGGACCGTGCTCTGTGCATGTGATGGCGAGGGGAGGATGCTTTCTAAAAAGCCCGTGCAGAGAGACCAGCTGCTCCAATCGGGAGTCTGACCGCGCTGGACGAGCTTTAACATCCTCAGCTCATCTCTGGATTTTCCTTCCAACTGCAAACGCGTGGAGCTCGCCTCGGGACAGGGGAGGAACCATGGGGGCGATAAGCTCGCGGGACAGCAAACGGGACGAGGACACGCTCACGGAGCCCAGCGCGGGACAGGACGGAGCACAGGAGGGCAGTGCCGAGGATAAGGTAAAGCTGAGCTGGTATAACAGCATGATGCTTTGGGACGATCACTGGAGCAGGAGGGCAGTAGAGCGACACTGGGGTTCAAACTGCAGAGAGAAACATTAGGGGTCTTTTCTCTGCTGCAGTCACTGCAGTGGTGCTGGTTAGCCTGCATGAAAACGGAGCCAAGGCCTCATAGAAACTCTTACCCAAACACCGAAAGCATTTAAGGATGATAAATATGCTTCAGGAATTAACATGTATGCTTTGGTAGGAAAAAGAAATGTCCTCTGTAGGTTCATGCATTTAAAGTGACTGTAAACTCACTGAAGAAGAATTTCACTTCACCTTTGGCACTTTTCCATCATTTCTATCTATCACATATAACACTGGCTCTTCTAGATAACTCACTGCAGTCCTGTTTAAAACATTTGACATAAATTGTCAGTTCTATTTCAAAAATGATTTCCAATATTTCAGGCTAACTCCATCGTCACTCATTTAACATAGCCTTTAATGTAACCTTTAATGCAGTGTTCTAGGTCTATTTCTGGCAGTCTTCTCCCACAGGAAATATAGACTTTCCCCCAAATAGCTGTTGTATTGATTTTCCCTGTTAAACATGATGAAGTCAGCCACGCTGGAGCAGGAAGTCTGATGGCTATTACTCTTGTTCAAATGTCGAGATCTTATTCAGCAGTGCCTAATGTTAATTAAGTTTTATTTTTTCTTTGATCTAATATCACAATTATGTATATACAAATATTGTGAACATAATGGAGTACATGGGAACATGAATCAATATGAATAAACATATCAACTGAATCAAAGCACTTCTTGTACACAAAAACTCTACTGATAAATGCTGTATATATCAGTAGAGGTACTGCAGTAAATATTCAATTTGTTTTGTTTTTGGCATGAAAAAACACCTTGATTGGCAGGACAGTTGATGAATCCAGAGTTGTAGTGAACTTGGCAGTATCTGAAATGCTTATGCACATGTCTGCATTCATCCATTACTTTATGTGAGCCATATGTTACACATTCTGTTTCATAATATTGTCTCCACAGTGTTTCATAGTCCGAGTGTTTTAGTTCATTGGTAGTTACTTCACACATTCAAGTACATTCATTATAGTACATGGTGAATTATCATCCATCCAGAATTGTTACAGAATTTACCATCTGGTCCTTGAGATTCCCTAATGGTTTACATTTTTAGATTACAACCAAGTTATGACAGTTCATAAGTAGACTGACCCTCTAAGGTTGTGTGTTTTTCAAGTGCAAAGATGGGTTCTACTCCCAGACTCACCGTGCCATCACCATCCATAGAAACTACAAGAATAGTGCTGTTACTGGGTTTGAAGGATAAGGTGTGTTTTTCAAGCCGGCTAAGAACCTTTTTTGGCTCACAAGCAAAGCTAAACACAAAAGCAAATGCTGACATGTTTCTCCTAAAGTTACACAAATTTCACAAAATGTTTTCAGTCAGCTTGATTATATACCGCTCTTCCTACATTGTTGTACAGTTTTGGCCAAAAGCTTACACTCATAGCAGACATGTATGTCATGGTAGTATTGGGCTTTCAAAGATTTCTGCAGCTCTTCTTTTTTCTATTGCAGACCAACACCACACATCTTTACTGCAAAAAACAAACCAGTTTGAATTTATTATGAGTTTCCTCAAAATAACATAGGCTCAATATTATACATACAGGGTTAAAATTATACATACATCTACTACATCATTTAATGGTTCCAAAATATCTTTTACCTTGTTGACATGGCCTTTTAACTTTGTTTTAGTGATCATGACTAACTACAGCTGGTAGATTCTCAGTGCCTACATTAAAAGGGCTAGTCTGACAGCATTTATTGGATTAACCAACACATTATAATGGGAGTTCAGGGCAGACCCGAAAGTCACTTGCAGCCATTTCCAAACACCTTCAGGTTCCAAGATCATCACTCCAAACAACTGTTCATATGTTCAAATCATTTAGAGCTGTGGTCACTTTGCAAAGGTCCAGAAAAAAATGGTCCATATGCAATCAGGTGCAATCCAAGAATCACCAAGAAACACATCTGCCCTGAACTGGAAGCTGCTGGACCACCAGTATCTCTAACCCCACTCAAGCGAGTTTTACATGGCCATGTGAGAGACTATCATGCAAGAAAAAAAAGTTGCTGCTCCATAATTGACACCTTTAAGCACAAAGGAGGACAAATAAAAAGTCTTCTGGGGAAAGGTTTTTATAATGAAGAAGGTAGATTATATCAGCATTCTTAAACACATCATCAAACCATTAGGTAAAAAATTGAATCCTAAATGCAACTGGGTGTTCCATTAAAAGACCCTAAAACACATGTCAGAGCTAGTTTTGGAATAGCCAAAACTTCACAAAGTCCTGACCTCAATCCAATTAAAAATCCATGGAATGTGTTTAAAAGACAGTTCCATGCCAGAAAACCAACAAATTGGGTTGAACTCTACTAATTCCAGCAAGATCAGTGGTCAAAAATCCAAACAGTATTCCGTCAGGTTTGTTGATGGCTGCCAAAAGCATCTGATCAAGGGCCATTTAATCAAATATTATGTTTGCTGCATGTAGAATTTTGATCCTGTGTTGTTTTCAAGAAGCCCACGAATTCGAATTTGTGAATGTTTTTTGTAGTAAAGGTATTTAGTGTCCAGTCATGGTCACTAAAAAGGAACACTTGCAGAAATCAGTGAAAATGCTCAAATAACATTCTTTTTAATAGTATTAACAACCCTACTACAAGAAGCACTTCGTGGCATTTGTTAATAAATTCCAGGTTAATCCTGGATCAGTTAATGCTGCTTGCTGGATGTGCAGCACAAACTGACAGCATTATTGAAAGGGCCATGCATTCAATTTCACTAATTCTGCACTAGTTATTTATTCATGATTTTCAGCAACTGCTGCTGAAAATTCATCCTAAAAAGTTAAACTCAAGTGGGTTGATATATTGATTCTCCAGTACCGTTTTGACCAAGATTTAGCGTCAAGCTTATCGTATGAAATACACTAACTTAAATAACCTCGGTTACAATGAACAATGTATATTTGGAATGACACAATGAAATATTTGCGTAAATATTTTTATTGGAGTAGGTAAAATGACATTTAGTGTCTTTGCTGTTTCCTTCAGATATTCATGCCTTTGGATCATAATTGTCATTATAGGTTTGAATTTCATGGAACATTCACAACCAAGACTTCACTTCTCTGACTTGAAGCTTCTCTATTACTTGTCTCAACCTTTGTCTAGTTGCTACAGAAGAATGGACAGATCTCAAGTTTGAATGGCCAGACAGAGAGCCAGGCTGATGAGTCAAATGCCCCCTTTGAAGAAAAGGTTCCTGCAGAAGGTAAGGTTAGAATTATTTTCCTTAAAAATAACTTACTTTGCTGTAATATGTTAAGATAAATGAAAAGTTTATTTACACCATAAGTTACATAGTCTACAGATTCCACTCTAATTGACGGTTCATATAATTTCAGCTGGATCTGGATTTGTGACTCTGAAAGAAGATGACACTGAGACAACTGAAGATCAGGAAGGAGATGTCTCTCAAGTAAACACTGAGGAACTTAACAAAGAAATGCTTAATGCAGACGGTGTGATGGTAAAAGAGGATGATATGGCTGACAACAAACAAAATGATATTGAAGTTGGCTTCACAAAATTCTTCAGATTTATTGGATTTAAGTTTACTCTAAAAAAAGACAAGTGTGACAAAAATAATGTGGAGGAGCAGATCACAAATGAGCTGGACAAAAATGTTGCAACCACCTCAGAAGACTCTAGGAATACCACAGAAGAAAGTCATGCCATCTTAAATGAACAGGATGGAGGAGAGATTGAGAAGGACATAATGAGGGATGATGTACAAACTGAGTCAAAAGATGGAGACACATCTCCTGAGACAATCAGTGAAACTGCAATGAGTCAAATCTCTGAGAATCCAGAACAAAATGGAAATCAGCAAGAGGAAATCACTCCTAATAAAGGAGAGATGGAAGACATCACACAAAGCCCCGAGCCTGAAGAACCCATGTCACCAATTAAGCGATTCTTCACACAGGGAATTTTTGTTACCTTAAGAAAAAAGAGAAAAGAGGAAGATCCACCAAAAGAGAATAAGGAGGATGAACTCAAGACAACTGAAAAACAGGAGGGTGAAAACTTGGGTGAAGTTACACAAGAAGGCAGTACATGTATATGCCTTGACATCTCTAATGTTATACCTGAAGAAAGTAAAGATTTACAGATAGGTGGGCAAGATGGAAGCAAGCCTGCAGTTGACGGAGAGCTAATGGATACTCAAGAACAAGACAAGATACCAGCAAGTCCACTTAAGCGGCTTTTTAGGAAACTTTCTACAAGAAGACAGAGAGAAACAAAGCCTACTGAAACAAACATTACTGAGCCTGGAGAAAATCTAAATGAAAAGCTTCAATCCTCCACAGAATTAGTTCAGAAGGAGGAAGAACAACCAAAGATGGAAGAACCAAAGCCTGGTGAAGAGAATCAGAACACAGATATTAGCCCTGAAGAATCAAAAAAGAAGTCAGACTCAACTGTTTCCTGGGAATCTCTCATATGTATTGGGTCTACCAAGAAAAGGGTCCGAAAAACATCTGACTCTGAAGATGCAATACAAGAAAAAGGTGAAGAGCCCAGAAAAACAACTGAATCGCCACTTGGTAGCTCCACTGAAGGTGATTATGACCATCTTACATCCTCCAACGAACAAGCTGGGAGCCCGGCAGAGGAGGAAAGTGGATCTACATGGAAATCTCTCAAAAAACTAGTTACTCCAAAGAGGAAGGGGAGAATGGAAGAAAGTGGCTCATCTGAGCAGATACCATCAGACACTGAAATTACCAAAGATGAATCTCTATGTTCAATCAAGAAACTTATTCCAGGGCGTAAAAAGAGGAAGGTTGATGGTCGTCAAGAGCACACATCCTCTGATGAGGCAGGTAAAGGCACTGCAACAGACAATGAGGATGACGAAACACCAGTGGTTGTCCCACTCTCTGAATATGAAATAATTGAACCTGAAAGTTTGAAAGAAATAAAGGATGAAACAGAACCAGAGAAAGAGATGCAACCCATAATTGAAGAGGACAAACCAAAAGAAACAATTCCTCCAGAGAAATCTTCATACGATGTGAGGCCATCAGTTGTGCCTACTCCCTCTGATTATATTGAGGATTTGACAGAATTCATAAGCAAACATCAGCAACTCAGTGACATTCCAGAGGAAGGAATTATTGAGGAGAGTGTTGTAACACCATTATCCTCTGCAGAATGGACAACTCAAGATGACACACTAGCTGAAGACATTGTAGAGCTGACAGCTGATGCAGTCACTGCCCCTGAGCCTGCAACTGAGCAATTTAATGGGGATGAAACCACTGAGATGGTATCAGCGGTCTCCCAGCTAACAGACTCCCCTGAAACATCTGGAAATGTAACACCAGTACCACTCGAGTATGATCAGAGAGATGCAGATGTAATAATTCAGGAAGTTGTTGAAACTATCTGCATGACTCCAAGTGTAATGTCAGCCACTACAAAAGACAACGACCCAGAGGCTCTATTAGTGTCCCTTTCTCCTTGTATTGTAGAGTCGGCTGCAACAGCTGAGACAAAGGTTTTAGTAGCCCATGAGAAAGCAGAGGCTACAACAATCTGTATAGGCCTTGTTCCCCAGGAAATTGGAGGTGCTGAAGAAGTCCTTCCTTTACCTTTAGTTGAAGGAATATCTGAGTTAAGTGAAGCTGTACCAACAGAACTTGTCTCCGAGGAGCTGCAAGAAGGATCTGAGTTAGCAGGACTTGCAACAGATGACATCTTTGAGGCTGAAGTCAAAGAAGTAAAAATGCATGCAGACTTGGTTGAGGTGAGCAAAGAAGTTTCTTTGGTGATACAGGAAGAAGAAGTAAAAGAATATTCAACAGAAGCAATTCATTGCAATCAAGAACTCGAACCAGTTCAGATGGAGGTCATCAGTGCAGTACACGGTGAAAATCTACTTCTTGAGGAGCAGGTTATAAAAAAATGTAATGAGGTTCCTGAGACAGATATAGAGATAACATTACAGGAACCATTGAATGAACAGCCGGCACTCTACTCTGAAATCACTTGTGAAAAAGAGCACAGACTTCCAGAAGTCAAGTTATCAACTACTGATGTTGAACAAGTTGCTGCACAAGTCTCTGTGTCAGTAGCAGAAAATGTTATCATCTCTGTGCCTCACAGTACTATAAAAGAAGTATCAGAAATCACAGGGGGTGCTGTCACTGTAGCTGAAATAGCTGAAACTGCAACACATTCTGTAGTATCAGAACGAGACACTACTGTGAATGAAGCCTCAGAAACTAGAGAGGGAATGGCTGGAGTTGTTACATCAGCTGTTGAATATCCAGAGACCATTGAGGCAATTGACATAGTAAGCCCACTCTCAGAATCTGTCAAGGTAGTGGCAGCAGAGTTGAAGGATGAGGTTAAAATGTTAAATGTTCCTTCTCTACGTTTTCTGGATAGTCATGTAATAAAAGTGGAAACAAAAGACATTGTGTTAGGAAAAGCAACGCCAAATATTGAGCCCATTCTTGATGTTGCCACTGCAGAGACTGTGGCATATATGTGTGAGAAAATAGAAGAAATCAGAGACGGAACTGAACTGCAGATTGATGCTACAACTACAGGAGAGAGAGATGAAAATCTTGTTGAGGAAACTGCTCAGATCACTGAAGTGGAAAATCTCTTGGAAATTGTAGCTGAACATCCGCTGGAGGCAAACATAGCAGTCAGAGATGTTTCTTTTTCATCAGTTTCAACTGATGAATGTAGAGCAGCTAAAGAGTCACATGATGTATCAGAGGTAAAAGTGGAACACATGGAAAAACATATAACGTCTGTGGAAGATCACGAAACAATAAGCACAGTGGATGAAATAACTCTGAACAAAGCTGAAAAGCAGGTGGAAAATATACAAGCACCTGTCATCTCTGAACAAACAAGTCTCCAAGAGGAATCTGCAAAGGAGGGATGTCAACCATTAACATTGGATAATACAGAAGGAACACAACCACAAAATCAAAAAGCTGAATTAAGTTCAGACACACATAATACAGAAGCACCTCCAGAATCTTTAGAAGAATCTGAAATGACAGAGACTAAAACAACATGTATGGTTGCTGAAGCTGGGATTTGTGGCACACTTTTAGAGGATGCGTCAGAGCACAAAGAAAGAACAGCAAAGCCTGAAATTAAACCTGAAGTTCCAAAACCTGAGCTTCAAATTAACACAGAACAACTACAAACAGAAAGTATTCCTTCAAAAGCAGAAGAAACTCAAGCAACTGACTCAAGTCTACAATTATGCATGGAAGATAAGCAAGTGGCTGAATGTATTGTGGAAGTGACTACAACAACATCAGAGGTAGCTGTCATAAATGCAGAGGAAACAAAACAATCTACAATAGTTTTAACTACCACTGAAAGGTCTAATGAAATTAAACAAACATATGAAGTAGAGAAATACCCTGTAACTAAACTTGAAGGAGGGGAAGGAGTGCAGGGTCTAGAAGAAACATTAGGTAAAGCGAGAGTACCAGTGACTACCACAGAGGCTGTAAAAGTTGAAGCCTCACTAGTACTTGAACAGGAACCAGAAGCTTTGGTCACACCTGAAAGTGATGTAAGTGAGCTTATAGAGGAGGTAACAAAAGATATGCCAGAATCCAGTGAAGCTGTAAGTGAACAGAAGGCTGACATAGGAGCAGGTTCCAAACAGAACACTGACACCTCAAATGTGACCAAACATGAAGTAGTAACTGCACTGCAAGTACAAAAAGCAGAGGACCCTGAAACTGACAGAGAAACACTTTGTGTAATGGAACAGAAAGAGGAACCAACCATGACCATCCCTGAAGAAAAGATAGCAGTCTCATCTGAGCAGGAAAAACAACCACCAGTGGACAGTGAAAGTAAATCTGAGCCCATAGCAGTCATGCAACCTGAAATACAAACACAGGTCATAAACGACCTCAAAGTAGAATCTTTGGAAGTGACAGAACCAAAAGGTGACACACATGTAGTTGCAGAGGAAACAGCAAGGCTTGAGACAGAAACACCAGTAGTGACAGCAGTGTTAACAGAACCTGAGGCCGAAAAGCCAGTAATGACATCGGTGGTAACAGAACCTGAGGCCAAAGCACCAATAGAGACATCGGTGATAACAGAATCAGAGGCCGAAAAGGCAGTAGTGACATTAGTGGTAACAGAACCTGAGGCCAAAACACCAGTAGTGACATTGGCGGTAACAGAACCTGAGGCCAAAACACCAGTAGTGACATTGGCAGTAACAGAACCTGAGGCCAAAGCACCAATAGAGACATCGGTGGTAACAGAATCAGAGGCCGAAAAGGCAGTAGTGACATTGGTGGTAACAGAACCTGAGGCCAAAACACCAGTAGTGACATTGGTTGTAACAGAACCTGAGGCCAAAGCATCAATAGAGACATCGGTGGTAACAGAATCAGAGGCTGAAAAGGCAGTAGTGACATTGGTGGTAACAGAACCTGAGGCCAAAACACCAGTAGTGACATTGGTGGTAACAGAACCTGAGGCCAAAACACCAGTAGTGACACTGGCAATAACAGAACCTGAGGCCAAAACACCAGTAGTGACATTGGCGGTAACAGAACCTGAGGCCAAAACACCAGTAGTGACATTGGTGGTAAAAGAAACTGAGGCCGAAAAATCAGTAGTGACATCAATGGTAACAGAACCTGAGGCCAAAACACCAGTAGTGACATTGGCGGTAACAGAACCTAAGGCCAAAAAAACAGTAGTGACATCGGAGATAACAGAACCTGAGGCCGAAAAATCAGTAGTGACACTGATGGTAACAGAACCTGAAGCCAAAAAATCAGTAGTGACACTGATGGTAACAGAACCTGAGGCCAAAACAGCAGTAGTGACATTGATGGTAACAGAACCTGAGGCCAAAACAGCAGTAGTGACATTGATGGTAACAGAACCTGAGGCCAAAACACCTGTAGTGACATCAGTGGTAACAGAACCAGAGGCCAAAACACCAGTAGTGACATCAGTGGTAACAGAGCCTGAGGCCAAAATCCCAGAAGTGACAACAGTGGTAACAGAACCTGAGGCCAAAATCCCAGAAGTGACAACAGTGGTAACAGAACCTGAGGCCAAAATCCCAGAAGTGACAACAGTGGTAACAGAACCTGAGGACAAAACTCCAATAGTGACATCGGTGGTCACAGAGCTTAAAGTAGAAACACCAGTAGTGACATCAGTAGTCACAGAGCTTGTAGTAGAAACACCAGTAGTGACATCAGTAGTCACAGAGCTTGAAGTAGAAACACCAGAAGTGACATCAGTGGTAACAGAGTTTGAAGTAGAAACACCAGTAGTAACATCGGTGGTAACAGAACCTAAGCCTGAAACACCAGTAGTGACGTCATTGGTCACAGAGTTTGAAGTAGAAACACCAGTAGTGACATCAGTAGTCACAGAGCTTGTAGTAGAAACACCAGTAGTGACGTCATTGGTCACAGAGCTTAAAGTAGAAACACCAGTAGTGACATCAGTAGTCACAGAGCTTGTAGTAGAAACACCAGTAGTGACATCAGTAGTCACAGAGCTTGAAGTAGAAACACCAGAAGTGACATCAGTGGTAACAGAGTTTGAAGTAGAAACACCAGTAGTAACATCGGTGGTAACAGAACCTAAGCCTGAAACACCAGTAGTGATGTCATTGGTCACAGAGTTTGAAGTAGAAACACCAGTAGTGAAATCAGTGGTGACGGAACCTAAGGCTGAAACACCAGTAGTGACATCAGTGGTAATAGAACCTGAGGCTGAAACACCAGTAGTGACATCAGTGGTAACAGAGCTTGAAGCAGAAACACCAGTAGTGACATCTGTAGCAAAGAGTCTTATCGTAAAAGACATTCCTGTGGCATCAGTGATACAAAAAGTGCAGCCAGTATTATCGGTCAAAGAACCAGCAATAGCTCATGAATCCACTGTAGGAGAAAGTCCAGCACTAGCAGTAGCCACAGAAATACAGAAAACAACTGTGATACCAGATTTACAAACAGTGTCGGAAGAGGAAGAAGTGCTAACTGAAGTTTCAGAAGAGAAGTCTACAAAAGTCAAGACAACTGTTGAAGCTGCGGCAACAGAATCAAAATTAGAAACACCTGTAGCAACAGAGGTAAGCATACACACAGCAGTGCCAGAAGCCCAAATCTCAGCTGTGATATCGGCACTTAAAACAGAAACCCGAATGGAGACAAGTGTGGAAAAGAATCTCAATAACCAGAGTCCTGTTGTGACATCAGTGAAAGAAGTCAAAGAAGTGGGGTCTTCATTTCCGACATCAATAGTCAATGAACCGCAGTTAAAAACGCCAGTGATCTCAGAAGTGCAAACATCAGTAGGGGTTCCAAGAATACAAACACCTGCTGCTGTTCTTTTGGTGACCAAAACACCCAAGATCCCTGCACCCAACTTCAATACACCAATAACTGCAGCACCAGAGGTAAAAGAAATAAAAGTAGAAACAGCCATAGTAACTGAAGCCGAAATAAAAACACCAGCTGTGACATCAGTGATAAAAGAGCTTGAAGTGACACCAGTAAAAAAAGAAGATAAAGAAGGAGCAACATTGGCTTCTGTTAAAAACCCACCGTCAGTAGCCCTAATGGTCCAAACAGTAACCATGGTTGAACCACAAACAACTGTACCAGCAATTGAAGAACCAACAGTGGTCCAAAAACCAACCATTGTTCCAGTGGTTCCAACACTGACAGTTGCCTTAGCAGTAAAGGAAGAAGTGCTAGTAGCACCAGAAGTAAAGGAAAGACACGAGGAGACATCAGTTGCAGCTGAGGTTGAAATTAAATCATCTCTGACTGAGGCAAAAGTAGCAAAAGCAACTGAACAGGTCACCCAGAAAGTAGAACATACTGCAGAGTTAAAAGAAGAGAGTCCTGAAACAGTCAGCAGAGGTTCAAAAGACGTTGTGTTCTCCATGGCGAAGACAGTCGAACCGCCACCTGATGCGGAAGATGATGTGTGGGAGGATGCTGTAGATGATATAAGAGTTGATGAGTGTTCCATCGCCAAACCAGGTGTTGAGTAGCAAGAAACCACAAAGTGAGGCAAGAGCTTGTAAGTGGTTAAACACAGTTAAATGTTTCAATACTGTCATTTAATTTTTTCCTTTTATTTATATGATACAGTGATACTGTCATTTCTTTTACAGGGTCATCTTTCTGGAGGTTAGTCTTCAATAAGCGTCTGCAGTTATCATTAGTATGACTGCGAAAAGTGGCGGGAACATGGCACACGATGTGAACATCTAAGCTAGTGGAACACCCCAGGGCCAAAATCTGGGAAATGTTGTTAAGCTTATGTACGTGCAAAAACGCAAAGTTTCACTGGCACAAATGATAATTCAACTTCTGATCAGTTACTGGATATATTTTAATTTTACAAGCCTGTACAAAAAGGTGATTGTTCCAACTTGTAATAATCAAGTACGATAGGAATGTTTTGTCATTTAATAATGCAATTTGATTTTGAATCTTTATATACCTGATCAGCTGTGAATGTAAGGGGAACTTTCAAACTGCATGAGAAATATGGCAATTATATACACACACAAACATATTTCACTCAAGAATGAAAACCCTCACAAAAGTTCTTCCATCTTCCCTGAGAAACAACCAATGGCTATTAAGTATATAATGATATAATGCCATTATTCACTGTTCAGGATCAGTATTTATTTACAAATTAAGTTGAATTGTTTGAAGATACACACATCTAGAAATATACCTCTGGGGGACACAGCTCCTCTACCAAGCTAATGCATAGAATAGCCATACCTTGGTTTACTATCTCTTCAAATCAACCTATGCATTTTAGCAATAACTCTGCTGTTTGGATTTTTTAAGCCTATAGTAAGTTTGTTTGAAATTTACTCTTCTTAAATTGAAATTCTCAGATTAAATGAGAATCAGGTATAACATTTCCTCTTCTGCAAAATTTCCACATAAGAAATACTAAGTTGCTGCATTAATCGAAATGTACAGTCACCACCTCTTTAGAGTTCAAAGTATCAAAGCTTGCTTGTGCCTTGCATTAAAGCAGCATAATCATTAGACATTATTTAAGACTATGTACAGGTCATGTGTGAGTAAACTATATTTAGTTTATTGTCACAGAACAGACCTTTTCAAAACAGTGGAAAGCGAGAGAAAAAAATGGCAGTTATCAATAGAATTGGAGAACACAGTTATCCCTTTAACCACTATTGCTATATTTCTTAATTGTGCTAATTTCTATATTTTTAGGTGCAAGTATGTAGACATGAAAACACTTGTACAGAGAGTTGATCTTTAAATCCCATAAGAAACGGAATTAACAATTAACTAAACATAAAAATGTGTTTAAATTAATTTAAATGAACCTTTTATGAATCAATACAAATTTATTTAAATAAAATTATTTTAAAGGGTCTGTTGGTTGACTTTATTAATGGACAATGCAGACACCATCTAATAAAATAATGAAAAATGTTCTTCCATTTATTACTTAAATAAATAAATTAATTGAGTACAAGACAGTTTCCTTATAATCAAACAGGAGAACAACATTCTCATCCAGTCAGAACAGAAATCTAAACATTTCTGGTATACTTTGTAATACTCTAATTTTATACCCATGGACATACTTTGAATTTGAGACAAAAAGCAGTAAGTTGCACACTTTGATGGTTTTAAAAGCAGAGAGAAAGCCAGGCATTTTCTCACCATATGTGAAAACACTGTACAATGCACTGTAAAGAAAAATGAATACTTCAAAATTGGATATACTGTTTCTGGTATACACAGAACTCTAATTCTGCTAAGCTTCCTCAGTGGAAGGGGTCACTGTATCCATATTTGGGACGGATGCTTCAGTTACTGAACTGCCATTTGTATGTTCACCTGATGATTCATCTTGTGAAGGTGTCACTGTCTCCTGAGTTGGACACTGATGTTTCAGGACCTCTGAGGGGCTACAAAATGGCAACGCACATAGACTGCATTTGTAACGCCTGCTTGATGACATGAAAAGTGCCTCTACTTGGCTGTTGTCTTCCCCTCCACACAGCACCATGCTCTGCTTATTCACCATTGTGTACGACTCTGCACCTTGAATTAGGCACACATGTCTAGAAGCCTGGCTAGCTCTGCAAAAGCTCTTCCCACAGGTACTGCATTTGTATGGCTTGCCTGTGTGGATGTACATATGCTCCCGCCAATGGCTTTTCTGGATGAATTTGCGGCCACAAGTTGGACACTCGAACTTTCGCCGTTTCACCTCGCGTTCCAAGGCTTCCAGGTTGTCTATATCAGCAATATCTGAAGGAGGTGGGGTATTCTCCCTCTTCATCTGTAGCTCACCATCACTCACATCACTGTCAACACGGAGAACCTCGTCTTCTCCGTCCTGACCCTCCAGTTCCATAGCACAGCCATCTGCCATAGATGACACATGTTCAAATGGCTGGTTAGCATGGAGAAGGAGGTGTTCTTTTAATTGGCATCTCTGGCTGAACCGACTCCCACACTGACTGCAACTGTAATGTTTTCTAAAGGAGGCATTTCTCCTCATAATCCCAGATGTGATATATTGAATGCTGCTGGTTGTAGAGATCTCACTGGGGGCTTCTTGACTGTAAACATCTGTAGCATTGACCTTTGTTTCAACACCTTCAGAGAAGCATTGAGTCAAGGTCTCGCCACTGTTCTCAGGACAGGTATGGAGTTTGCATGTTGTATTACTCCTGGGCAAACCACATCCCTGATCAGAGATCTGAATTCCATAAAGAGAGTTTGTCAAAGGAACACACTGAGACTCTGGGTGAATAAAAAGGCTGGCCTCTTGTAAAAGAGGATATGCATGCAGGAATTTCACTCCTTGCTCCAGGTGATGAGGATCTATCATCTGTGTGGTCAGTTTTCCTGTATACATTAGGTTAAGCAGATAGCTGAAGATTTCTGGCTGTATGTCTGAGGGCTTCAGGCGAACACATTCACTAAAAAAGAAAAAAAAAACAAAAAACAGAAAATAAGAAACAACCACTCGCTTTTTCTACCGCTCACAGGTATAATAATATTAAAACAAGATAACGTCAGACAATATAAGAAGGTTAATTGTAGAGGACACATTCAGTCACTTTATAACAACTGCAAAAAAAGTATTTGAGTTCATGTACCTGTCTTGGTGAATAAACAGCATGCGAAAATAATCAGAAAATGCAGCAAGGACGACCTTGTGAGCTTTGAAATAAACATCCCCAATAGCCACTGTGCAGTCACACAGGAAACCATACTCTCTCTGAGCATTGAGCCGCTGCAGAAGAACAAGGCCATGGTGGGCCAACTCCATCCTTCAACCTATGCAACTACAAATTAGACATCATCATGCAAATTAAACAGTGTACTCTAAAAAAAAAACCTTAATTTGTTGTTTGTATTACTGACACGTTTAAACGACACCAGCGTCTCATATTACTCTCAGTCCTCACGGTGAAAGCTTGCTTACCTCTGGTCAAATTACACATTTTTTGGCTTTCTAACTGAAAACAAGATAAGATTACTTCTGCATGCAACAAACTTAAATATGATATTTCTTTTTTTCAACATATTGGATAAACAAAACAAAATGTGGCATGTGCAGAATGCTTCTAGGTCTAGTATGCCTCTAACATTCTAGCTTGCACACAAGGTTTAAAATTAAATCACACGTTTTCAATAACATTCAAGTCTGGGGACAGGGAAGGCTGAAACCGTAATCTTCAAGTCCTTGTCGTTCAACATGGATTCTGATGTATGTTATGGATCATTATCTTGTAATATTCTTAGGTTCTATTTCTTAATGATATTTCAGACAGTGAAAAGGATAGGGATGTGTTTAGATTTGCTTTATAGTCTCCTATCTCTTTGTATGAGTCAAACTCAAATTCTAAGTCATCCATTTACATGAGAAGAGCACCCTGAGAGGTTTGAAGCATAATTTGTTAGGCTCCGAAAATTTCTAAACCTGACTTGGATTAAGGTTTAATGAGTTAAGTAAGACCTTATGAAAAAAAAACACTAGGGGACACCATATATAACATTTTCTTCAAAATATTTTTAACTAATAAATGGTAATTAGGCATCATATATATATATTTTTTAAATGTCATATTTAAGACTGTTCCATGCAAATGCTCAATTTAATGTATTTTCACTAAAAACCCTCAAAACGTAATTTCCAAGGGTGCTTAATCTTTCGTACACAACTACACTATATGGACAAAAGTATTGGGACGCCTGACCATTACACCAACAGGGACTTTAATGACACTGCATTCAAATAC
>JBBPCZ010000001.1:32893879-32980455 GCA_037974445.1 Brycinus macrolepidotus
GAGCTTGCTTTGTGCACTGGGGCACAGTCATGCTGGAATAGAAAAGGTTCTTCCCCAAACTGTGTCCACAAAGTTTGAAGCATGGCATTGTCCAAAATATCTTGGTATGCTGAAGCATTAAGATTGCCCTTCAATAGAAGTAAGGCGCTTAGCCCAAAGCCTGAAAAACAGGCGTGTCCCAATACTTTTGTCCATATAGTGTATGAATCTGCCTCCCATTAGCTCCCCCTACCGGCGGAGTCAGCGACCGGTCTGTTGCCTAGAAACAGCCAGTAAAGAGAAACACTCACACTTCAGTGCGAAGGACTTTAACAGGGTAAGAAAACTTGGCAGATAAGACAGATATAAAAATAGTGTATTCTGAAAAAAAACTTGTTTCATGAAAATAAACGGCTAATTTGAGAGTGAAATTCAGAAACTCAGTTCAGTTAATGATTCGTCAGTCTACTGAACCAAGTTTTATTCTTGGACCTGGCCCCTCTAGACCAGGCTCACACTAATCTGTAACTTCAGATGCCTTATTCAGATGACAACAGTATCTAGCATAAAATTTGGTGACAAGTTCCTATGTGTTATTTTAATTTTAACTTTAACAGTCTGTATATAACCTATAAGACTGTTAAAGTTAAAACTTTTTGACTTTATAAGACATAGCCTATTGCTATACTCCAAACAAATTGTGCCCTGACTGTGCCCTTTTCAGTAGTTTTACAAGGATGTACAGTACTGTGCAAAAGTCTTAGGCATCTGTGCAAGTTGTTTAAAGCCATTTTTCTCATTGTGTGATAATTCTCAGTGATGTCTTTCTGCTAGCAAATGTAACATTAGAATAGATGCAAACAAATAAGAAACCAGAAAAAATATCAAGATTTGGTTAGTTTGAAAAAAAGCAGTTGATATTTTGTGAGCTGGTAAGGAGAACACAGGTTTGGTTCGAGATTTCTCCTCGATGCCTCCAGCCATTGCTTGGATTTGTGAAATTCCATCACCAGCTCCTGATTTAATTTAATGAGCAACTGACTGAGTCAATATTAATGTGAAAAAAAAAACACAGCTCATCCAATCTGTGTTTAAATATTATTTGCGCAGGTTCTTAAGCCTTTTGCACAGTACTGTACATTAAGCTTAAAATCCACAAAGTGTGAAGTGCAGTGGAGAGCAGTAGGTAACCTGTACCCATTTAAACAGGTAAAGACTGTTTACTGGTGCAATGGATGATTCTGTGATGCAGCAACACCTGGTTCACTACAAACAGGCCACTGAGTCTGCACGGGAGGAGCTGGCAGCCGTCCAGATCAAATGTCAAAGCCTCCAATCACAGGTTATCATCCCATTTTATTATTCTCTTTATAATCAAGAGGGGTGCATCTTCAAGTAGTTCTTCAGACAGTGTTTTTGTCTCATTTTAACAGCTGCTGGACACTCGGTCAAAGATTTCTTCACAGGAGGCTTTGGTGCAAGACCTGAGAGAGGTGATTGACAAGCACAAAGAGACAGAGGCCAGACAGGCATCTCTCATCACTTCACTCAGAGAGCGTGTCCATAACACTGAACAAGAAATGGGCTCCATCACTTCCTCCAAAAGAATTATGGATATGAAATTACAGACCCTTACTAAAGAGAATGAAGAGATGAAAGAAAAAACATTACAAATGGAAATCAAGTCAAAGTAAGCATTGCTTTTTCGCCTTTTTTTCAAAATCATACCATAGTAAATGCAGCAACTCTTAAGAAAAATTGTGAATAAGATAAATGCTTAATGCTATTTTTCTAGAGAGTATCATAGCAAATGGAACCAGACAAAGCAAGAGGCTGATGATTTACAGAAGAAGTATGAGGTGTTTGTATCTAGACTGGCCAGCAAACTCTCCAGTGATTTAGTTGGGAACGATAAACCCATGGAGACAATCATCTCTCTGGTGAGTGCATGAGCTATGCTTTCAGTATGAACTTTTAATATTTTCCCTGTTGCTAAACGCACTGTATTACAGGTGGATCTGTGCTGCAAGGAGAGGGATAGACAGAAGACTCAGATAAGTGCCTTAGATGAGAGTGTGAAATCTCATGAAGTGGAGTGTAAGGCCAGCAGGGAGACGGTGAGAAGACTGGTGGCTGATGTGGACCATGAACAGAAGCTCTCAGCTGCCCGTGCCAGTGACCTGAACTCAGTCAGACAGGTATAAAACTCGCCATCTCCTGATGCTGGGATGAACACTTGAATATTGCGCCACTCTGGAGCCTCTGAAGTTACAGAGATTTCTGTGTCCATTTATGTTTACTCATGAATTTATATTCAAACTGATACATAATCATGCATCTACGCATTTTTACACTACTGCAAGCAAATGAATGCTTGTTTTCCCTGCTGTTGTTTTCCTGTATTGCATATCAGGAACTTGAATGTGTGCTTTTGAAGAAGCAGAATTTGGAAAGAGAGAATCAGAGCCTGAAGAGCAGACTGCAGGAAAGTGAGCTGGCTCTTGTTGCCGCTAAAGAGGATTCTGACAGCTCTAAGAAGTGTTCTGAAGATTTGGAGCACAGGCTTCTCAGAAGCCAAAATGAAGCTCGTACATCACATAGCCACATGGACGCCTTTATGAAGGAAGTGGAGGTTCTGCTTGGGGATCAGCCTGCAACTGTCCTGCCTAAAGAAGAGCACATTCTGGAGAAGCTCAGAGAAGTCTGCAGAAGAGAGAAGAGCATCAGTGCGGTACTGTTAACACCTCAACTTTTATTATTTCCTGTGGTTTACACTGTCTGCTGCTGGTATACCAACACCTCTGCATTAACAGTATTCAAAATTCTTCATTAAAGTCTAATAAACCGTGGTATTAGACTTTCAGGTGAGGGTTATGAAGGACTGAAAACCCCTGAAGGCCAATCTAAATGATAATCTTATATATTCTGTTCTCATATACAGTCTGTGGCTGAACTGGAGGCCAGGCTGGCGGAGGCGTTGAAGGGGCTCACCAGACAGACAGATCTGCAGAGAGCAGCAGAGCAGAGGGAACGACAGATACAGCATAGAAATAATGAACTGGAGTCTGAACTCCTTACTGCAGGAGTCAGTAAGGATGGGTTGAGCCATGAAAAACAACAAGTGAGCTGGCATACATGATATCACTGTGTCGGTCTGTTTCTTGATATTTCAAAGGTGCTTCCTTTCTTATTAACTTAAAGAAGACTTCCACCATGTTTTCAACATATCTGCATAATTCACTAGTGAAATGCTCCATTCTAGAGAAATGCGTACTCCGGTTGTTTAATGTGGTGGTGATAGGAACCAGACGTCGAAAAAGCTGAATGCCTCTAAAAGCTGCCTCACAGAATGTTATTACATGAAATTGCTACGAGTACACTACCTGATGCCTTAATACACTGTTTTATTATAGCTCAGAGTCAAAGTCAGTCATGGCACAGTGGTACATGCAGAGGCAAAGCAGTCCTCATAGAAAAAACTTTTTTTTTTCAGATTTGCTACTGTTGTCCCGTGACCGAGATGGTTCATTTGTCATTTTGGATAGTAAATTAAATGGCTGTGTTTTCATTGCAGATACTGCCACCTCTAGTTCCAACCACCATCATCACTAAGACATTTAAGTGAATTATCTAGAACTGTATAAAGGGGAATTCCTCTTTATAAATGTTTAGGGCCAGTTTCCCAGAACTAGATTAGCCTAGACCAAAACGAATTATCGATTGACACCGAATTTTAGTCCAAGATTTGGCTTAATTCATTTTTGGGAAACTAAAAAAATAATACTAAAGTGGAATGTAGTAGCTCATCATAGCCTTTGGTTTTCTATTTTGTCTTTTCTCATGTAGTACTTGAAGTTTTTGGAGCAGCTCTCTGAGAAAATGAGGATTGAGCACATAGCCACCGACCTGGGCTTTGACATGAGACTTGAGGCCATACTGACACGTGCAGAGCAACTGACAAGACAAGAAGGCACTACTTTAGTGGAAGCTAAAACTCTGGTTTACAGCCTTCAGAAAAAGGTTTAAAGTGTTGTTTTGTCACTAAAAGAATGTGTTTAATATACTAAAACAGGTTTCTGTGTTGACAAAGAGAATGACAAAGAGATCATGTGGGTCATGATAATGTTTGTGGCTTAATATAAGCTTATTTTCTATACAGTGTCACCATGATTACTTAGGCATGAATCAGCATTCATGCATGTTCTTAGTGTTGCTTGATGTAATATCTGTCGTTTTGCAGGTGAAGGAGCAGAAGGAGAGACTGGAGAGTAAAGAGCTGCACATGGAGCTGCTGAGGAAGAAGATGGCACAGCTGGATGAGGAGAAGAGGGTTCGCTCTGCTTTATCTGTGGAGCGGGACGATGCTACACTGGCAAACAGGAAACTTCAAAAGAAAGTGGATCGCCTTCAGGCTGAGCTTAGTGTCATGCGTTTCTCCAAGACTGAGCTGAAGGCCCAGCTTGCTGACACCAATGAGCTCAAGGTAGAGGGAAGGACAGCGCTGGCACACAGACCAACAAGGCGCAGAGTGATTTAATCATGTATAAATGGAAATGAATTAATGTGAATGAAAAAGTGTAATACTATTTTGTCTGCACTAAAATCATTTCCACATGAATTAAATATTTTACATCAACACAAGTAAATTCAATGCATTATTGTTTCAGTGTATAGAGAATTAGGTTAATCCGTGTCAGTGTATATACTACTATGTTGTCTAAAATAATGTGGAATGTAATAAGATTTGTGCCACATTTGTGCAATTTCAAACCATACTGTGTCACATTTTTTGTAAACATGTAAACCTTATAATAGCTGAGGTTTTGCTGTGTTTGGTGCAATAAGATCAGAGTGATGGAACAGAAGCAAGCCATTGAAGAGCAGAGTAAGAGTCTGGGCAAACTTGAGAAGAACAAGACCAAAGTGGAAAAAAGACTCACCACAGTGAAAACAGAGCTACGGAACCAGGAGTACAGAGCCAGAGATGAGCTCCAGCAAGCACATAGGCTGCTTCATAGCCAGGCTAGTGCCATGGCAGAGCTCACTCACAGGGAGAAAAAGGTATGGTGAAAGGTGTTTATGCATTACATGCACGGTGAGCATTCTGCTTGATCTCATCATCATTCCCTCCTTCTAAACCTTTTACAACTCACCTTTCTTTTTTTTTCCACAGCTGTTGGACTTCTGTATTGTGGTGTCTAAAATGTTGGGTATAGACATGCCAGCCTGTCTCCCCAACAGTGAGGTTATCAAAAGGCTGGAGGTTCTGATTAACTCATGCCACCATCACATCCCTCTGACCTGCCACTGTGCAGCACCACATCATCAGGACCTCACAGCTCCTGCCGGCTCAAGCCTTCCAGTGGCACAGGCTGTGCCACTGCCTTCCATTACAGATACACCCTGAGGAGTATGCGAGCCTCAGTGTCAGTGTGTGCCTAATAGATAACCAGCAGCACAATGTTGTGCAGTAGAACATGCAATTTAGTACATATGATAATAGTGGTTTATTGAGAACTCTTATTAGCCAATCGTGCTAAATCAGGTATAGTGTGGTTTACTTTATGCATTATGAATTCAGGTCATTTTTGTCTTCAGACTGTTCAAGTAAAACCTGTTCTACTGATTCATTTAAAAACATTTTTGGATTTAAATTCCATGGTATTGGTATTAAATGACTGGAAGCAGGATTTTGTGTTTAGAAACAGTTGTTGAACTCCATCCACACCAAATGAAGAAACCTGGAATATCAATGCCATTTAATTCCATTATTATTTGTATAATATTTGATTATTACAAAAAATACCACTAAGCACATTATGTGTATACTGTCTGTTTTCACTGCAAAGGTTTCTTAGGCCTTGGCAAACTGTACATGGATAAATATCATGATATCAGTGCTTTTTCATACAATACTGTATATTCATAACATGTAAGTTGATTATAACAGCAAGTTAGTTAAAATTAACATCTGTGTTCAATAATGACAAATCCCAAAACTTATAACTTTGAAAGCAAAAGATTACCACATGCCAAAAATACATATAAAAAATAGTTGCAATATATAGTTCTTTCATTTTTCATTTGTTATAAGCAATTTCACACTTTACTCTTTGCATTAAATCAAACATAATTGTTTTTCATGAAAAAACAAACAAAAAAACTGAAAATAAAATGTAGGCCTGGTGACATGAATGACAACAGATAAGTACCAATCTCCAGTGAATTTCCAGTGCTAACCAGTAAAAATCTAGTTTAATGTCTTTTTCTCTTTTTTAAAATTGGAAGAACTTTATTAGTACCATAAACAGCCCACCTTGTCTTACAGAGTATAACTAACAACCACCTTTATTACAGTGTGTTAGGTTTCAGTGCAATGAGCTTCTTCATAACATCTACAGGAGACGTGGGCACACTCAGCAGCAAGCCATACAAGGACAAAACAATGATTAGCTTTGGCTGCTAATGTAGTGATGCAAATTAGTTGTCCAGAACCCATCGCTAAGGAACATGTAATACAAACCCAGGCTCATATAGGTGGAGGCCCATTGGTGTAGCTGAGCATAGGGTGGAATGAACGGGCGAAGTTGTTGGACTGGGCGCATTTGTAGTCTTCCTCAGACATAGGCACCAGGCAGGCCAAGGCCACCAGCAGCAGCAGCAGGAGCTGCACAGGCAGTGAGGCCCAAAGGACTCGTTGAAGAAAGGTTCTGCACCAGGAGCGTGACTCTTTCTCCTCAGAATGGGAGGAAACGGATCCAGCGTCGCTGGGAGACCTGCTCACACAAGGGACATAACAGATCAGACAGCACATTCAAATCCAACTTTTATTTTGAAAGTTGCGCTGAAAAAAGGAATGCAATGAATATACTTGATTCAAATATGTACATCATTTCCAGACCAGTAAAATATATTTCATGAACACAGTTGTCTTCTTTTACATTTGGCTGTAACTGTGTGGATGTAATGTTTCATTCATTAAGAAATAACGTGCTTTTGAATCAAGCAAATTTAATGCTTCCATTTTTACAGTGGGTAGAGCTTTACTTCATAGCATCATTACTTCCAATATGTCAATGTATTTGAGATTTTAGAATTTATTTACTTGATTGTTTTTTTATATTTAGAGGATTTATTCATACTTGCCTGATTAAAAATTAAGTCCATGCACCTTCCGGTAGTATTCATTACTACCTTTTTGTCTGACTGAATACACTGTTGTTACTTTTCATCAGTGGAAACTTCCGCTGGTTAGGTCTAACAGAGTTAGCTAGAGGGAAAAGCAAGCCTTTGCAGGTATAAGAAGGTGAGAGGACCACCTTAAAAAGCGCTCCACTTTCACATTGTGCTGTACTGTTATAGAGCAATTATAAGGAAAGCCAAGAGAAGAGAGCGCTGCCCAGCAGTGGTTCCACTGGGAAAGCAGTTGAAGCGCCATCATGTTGTCACTGCAATTTCACTGAATTTGATCCCGTCACTTAAATAATGAAGAATTGATGCTTATTATCTACACCACGTGGTATCTACCACATTACAGCATTTTGCAGAAAATCTAAACGGATTGTTGTTCAAAATCATATTCTTGCTAGTGAAGAATGACTGCACAGCAAGACTAAGATGTTGAACACTGTGTTTAAAAGGATATTTTCATGTTGTGCAGTTTAAACTTTATCATACTGATACACATGACACGTAGACAAAGCAGTGCCTGCATTTTGAGACTTGACTTAATACGGCTGCAAAGCAGCATTTGAGGACAACTCTCCTCACATGCCCCAGTCACACTAGGCCTTTTGACTGAACTGTGATGACTGTTCACCACTCAGCTATGATTAGCCTGAACCAAAAGTGCCCTCCTACCCTCCACAAATGGAGATTTGAGAGGAGCAAACCACAGATGGCAGATCGGAGGGGGAAGAAGATGGTGGATTAGTTATTGAGAAGATGTGACACACAAGAAAAAGAGGAAGAGAGCAAGATAGATTGCGGCCAAGACTTTGTTCATTGCAGACACTTGCTGGTTACGCAGATGGTTACGCAGATGATGAAAGCGTTGCTCAGCAGCAAGTAGCCAATTTCACTCTTTTCAGCCACAAAGTATACGCAAAAAAATGTAAAGGGTAACTAAAATAAGCTCCTTGAGCGGTAAAAACTTCTCCTCTGGTGCATGGTCTCCCATTCATGATATCTGATTAAAACCCCTACCCTAAGTGTCTAGAATCACAGAAGATGATGGAATTCATTGACATGAGCCTTAGTCAATGTTCTGTCACTGGCCTTTTAGATCATAGAGGTTATCTGACCCGGCTGTGGGACTTTAGTCAATGGCACAGTGTTTAATGAAACCTGAGATCAACCCAGACTCCGTCATGTCAGTGTTTACAGTTAGGTCATGGGTTGAGTTCCATTATCTTCCAAGTGTTCTAGAAACCAGTAGACAGGTACCTGCGGTGTGGACTGCTCACAGAGGTTCCAGGCTGTGACAGACTACTTTTGCCCCGTGGCTGTTTGCAATGAACAGGGGGGTAAAAGAAAGAAAGAATGTTTCAGTCCAGGCAAATAAAGACCAAGCTACCGATGAAAGAAACCCAAACAGAAGACCAGCAACAAAATCAAATGACAGGGGTGACAGGAATTCTGTGGAGATAAAGAAACTGGTTCTTAAAAGCAATCTGTGGCAGAAAATCTGCATGCATTTATGAGAGGGATATATTAAATAAATCTGATAGCAACTCAGTTAAAAAGATTCATACATTTCATAGCTCATCAAATTTTTATGGAGCTCTTACATGATCAGATTTAACAAGGTTTGGGTAGAAAAAACACAGAACCAGTATTCTTTAGATGTTACAAGTGTGGGATTCTACAGGGACCATGAATAGAGGGAAAATGTGCTGGAGAACGCAGAACATGGTGGTGTGGTTCACATCAGGTGGGAAATGCATTTGAGGAGAGGTGTAAAATGGGATTGAATCAATTAAAGGTAGGTGAACACATAAAGAGGAATCAAATAACGTATGCTGAATTGATTTTAGCTCAGAACGAGGAGGGCATGCAGGATGGACATGTAAACTGTTTTGAATCTGGAGGGGCACTGAGTACATATACTGAGGTGTTAATCGTGCCTGTAGGCCAGGTTCCAGGGACATCAGGGGCAAAAGTGACAACCTATTGCCTTAATGTGACACAACACTTCCATTCTTGCAGAGCCCCACAGAACATCAGGATGATATGTTACCGATCTTTGGCGACTCGGAGTGCTCCGTCCAGACACTGGACTCAAGGAACCAGATGTGTCCAGTTCATCAGCAGATGACCAAGATGACAGATCCTGAAAGAAGAGAAATAATCAAGAGGTAGGAATGAGTACATTTTAAATGAAGAGGTGGGTCTTCAGATGACACTTGAAGACAACGAGGGACTCTGCAGATCTGACCGCAGATCTGATCATGTGGACATCAACTTGACGTACCACTTATATATCTAACACCTATCTAAGGTTATTTCAGAATAATACACCTTGTCACACTACACATTGTTTGAGAATGGTTTGTAGAACATGGCACAGAATTCTGAGTATTGTCCTGGCTTTCAGATTCCGCAGGTCTCAGTACGACTGAGCACCAGTGGGGTGTGCTGGAACAATCTGCTCCATCTCAACAGCTCCATCTCACAACTTAGAGGACTTAAAGCATCTGTTATCACATAAAATATCACATAAAACCAGAGATCTTGTAGAGTTCATACACTGATGGATCAGAGCTGTTTTGGCAGCATGCCACAAACAGCATATTAGGCAAGTTATCTTAATGTTTTGGCTCATTGGTATATAATTCCAGGGCTGGACCTTGAATGCTCAACTACAAATTTTATTACAGAAATAAAGCATAGTCCTTTTGGAACAGGTAATAGATAAATACACAGAGAATTGTACTTTAGATTTCAGTGTGTTAAAAGCATTACAAAATATCCAATTTTAGCTAGAAAACAATTTATATTTGCCTAGCTGATGCACTGACCTGCTGACTGCTTGTGATGTCCAGAGTCTTCTCCAGTTCCCTGATGTCTCGTGTCACCTCTTTCAGCAGCAGCTTAAGGCGGTTCCCAATGACGTGTACCTTTTCTTTAGCCTCCAAGCAGTCACTGCCCTCTGAGTGGACCAGCAGCTGCAAGGACATGTCCTGCAAGGAGGCCACCTTCAGCTGGGAGTCAAGCAGCTCCCGACGAATTTGCTGGAAAGACAAATCAGAAACAAATAACCCAGAGCAAGAGCTTTAATTTGTCCTGAACTGGATTTACAAGAACGAATAATGGGCACTCAAAAATTGATAAACCAACAAGACACGTACTGAAAGAGTTTTGTGATGCTCCTGCAGGGTGTCACTGTCCTGACTGTGATCAATAGGTACAATCTCATTCCTCCTGCGGTCAATATTCTCCAGCCACAGCAGCAGACCATGACTCATTTCATGGAAGTCCTGAAGGATAAGTGCACAGAGTCTACTGTTAACTTTAAATATAGATAACCTGATAATGTTCCTTACGTAAGTCAGAGTTATCAACAACAAAAGCATATTATAATTTTATATTTATATTTATATAAAAATCACATGAAAAAAACTAGTTGACATGGGATGCAAATCCAATGTAAATACAATGTATTACATAACTATGCGATTAATTATATAATTATAAATTTATTATAAATGTTTCAGAAAAATGACAATAATACTAGACTTCTAAGTGCTAAACAAATATGAGCTTCACTTGAGAGCCCTTCAGAAAACAACTAAATATTCAGAGCAGCTAAGTATTATAATATTCTGTCTGCAACAGTAGCTGACACACGTGCCTGGCACTGCATTAATGCTTCTTGGAGAGAGCTCCTCCATTCATCTAAAGAGCTGGTTAGCCGCTCCCAGCGGTTATTCATCTCCTTCAGTCGGCCTTGCAGTTCCTGAGACTCATCACTGTCTGACTGCAAAAACTCAGCACTGCACAGGTTTATAGACAGCACTATGGCCTTCCGCTTATCCACAGCTTTCTGGAGTTCCTGGACAATAAGGTAAAACTCAGTCACGCAAAGCATACTGGAAGATGTAAACAGATATTTTAGTCTCTTTTATTGACCATGCATTATATCACTGAAAATAAAGAAAACGTAAAGTAATATGGGCCACAGTTCTAGTATGGCTGAACAGTGTCACTACGTGAGATGAAAGATTTCTAGCAGAGCAGTTTAGTGTGGTTAACCTTGAGCTTCTTAATGCGCAGCTCGATGGTCTGGATATCTGTGCTGGCATCCAGTGTTCGCTGTTGCTCCAGTTCCTCCTCAGCCTGAATGAGCCAGCTCCATATGCTGTTCAGGTCTGAGTTAAACTGCTGCCACTGCTGCAAGTTCTGCTTCATGCGCAACTCTTTGCTGAGAGCCTGAGCCTGTATCAACTCCCAGCGCTCAATCACACCTACGGGGCATAGGTACATAGAAACAGCTTATAGCACAGGCTACCAGAAACAATAGCAGATGAACAGGTTTTGTTGCAGATATGTACAAACTGCACAAATACTACACAATCCAGCAAGCAGTTAAATATTACTGGACGCAGACATCATGTTAAATATTCTAAGTAAATTTTAAGATTTAATATTATTTAGTGATGAAACATGATATGTTCTTGTTTTATTAGTACCTGAAGTCTGTGATTCTGAGTTGGGGTTCACAAAGCCTGCCAGCTTGTCTTCTACTTCCTTCAGCTCAAAGCCGACCCTTTTCACTGTGTCAATACTGCCACGACACTCGCCAAGCAACCTCATCTACACAGGTTAAAAAGAAAACTCATTCATTTGGCTCAGATAATACAAAGCAAAGTTTAGATGAGGTATATTGTTGCCTGACATACCCAGTCATCTACATACTCTTACTGTTTTTTTTGTTTATTATTTGAATGAACCTATTTCTTAGACTCTGCTCTCTACTCTAGAGACCCTATGTCTCTCTCAAGCCTCTGAGGACTCACATAGCCCATGTAGGAGGCATCCAACTCAGGCCCAGTGGGTGTGCGACTGCGGATGATGTTCTCTGTCTGCTGCAGGTGGAAGCGGCTCGTGTCCAGGGCTTTGGCCAGCTGCCTGAAGTGAGACTCCAGAGAGGCTCCTTCCCCTGCACAGACACAAAACAGTTACCTTCGGGGTCTAAAAGGTATTTGATTTGGCACTGGGTTACAGTTAAAGCACACTGTAGCACTAGTAATCCTTTCAAAATCATTGGATATTACTTTCATTGTTGCACGTCATGCTTTGTGAGTTACATGGAGGAGATGCCTAATCTCCAACAGAAGTCACATAAATGTTTATGGGCATTATTCATAACAGTTCACAACAAAAGTAAACCATACTTTGGAAAATCTTCTCCAATTAAATTAAATATTTGTATCTACTGAGCTTGGTCGCCCCATCTGATTTTTCATAAATCTTAAGCTACTTTAGTTGAAAGGTATTGTGAATAATACCCAAGTGCTTAGGAAAAAAATGCAATAAAAAACACCCTTAGAAAACTGAAGAATTAGCAATAAGCGATGCTAATGCAAAATGTAGTTTACATTTTGTAGCCTACTCTAATTACACACTATGACACTACATGCAGTAGACAGAACTGGGTAAAGCAACCCAGAACAAAAGAAGTAAAGGAGGTTAGAAACTGCTGCAGCTAACTTTAGTAACTTTATTCTGTGCTGTGATTTGACTGGTGAGTAGAAACTGAAAATAATCATATTCCCAAACAGCAGGCGGTGAGTGAATCTCTCAGTTGGTGAGGGTTATGTGCCTCAGCACTACAACATGCTGTGGCTACTAGTGCCTACCAGATGTGGACCTCAGTGTTTGCTCAGTTAGTTTTACATATGCCTCAGGGCTCTCTGGAATCTCTACATCTGGAAAGAGACATATACAACGCAATGCATGTAGTACAGTGTTGGCAGTACGATCATTTTAAGATGCCCAGTAAGAATTGTTTGTTTGTTGTTCTCATGAACGCAAATACTACAACTATTTTGGATCAACAAGATTTACACTCTTTGATTAGGGCTGGGGTCAGCACCGGCTTTAACGCCACCTGGCAGCCCCAGGGATGATTCAACCATTTCTTGTACTTTAAATTTTCCCTTTGCCTCTAATGTAGTCAATCAGCCAAAACATATTATAACCACACGCAAGTCTTTCAGTCTTTACATTACTTAACAACTCAACGACTAAACTAAATTAACTTTGTAGCTCTGGTGCAAAACTAAACAGCAAACATTTTACACTAAGCATCTTTTAGTTAGTCTACTATAATTGAGGTAAAGGGAAACAGTTTTATTTTTTTACAAGACAAACACTTTATGTATAGCACTAAGCTAACTTAACTATACCTAAACCTCAAAGGCTAGTTTAAACAACTTCTTTATAGGCATTTATAACAATCAGTTCAGACTGAGGCAAAAGTACCAACCTGCGAGTGCAGAGGCTGATCCCTGGAGGTAAGCTCCATCCTCCTCTTCTCCATGTTCTGAGGCCAGAGCCCTGCTTGCACTCTCCAGGCCACGGCTCAGGTCGTAATCATGGTCCCACTCCAGGGGGATAGAGTCCACGCTGGCTGGGGTGTCTCGACCTGAGCGTTCTGTCCGCAGAGGGGGAGCCAGGGAGGCAGAGCGGCTGGAGGAGGGCAGTGGAGAGAGCAGACCGTCGCCCAGACGCTCACTCCATGGGAGGCTGAACATATCACCAGGCTCGTCTAAATCAAACTCCCGATCAGAGTAGGAAACATCGTGCTCATCATCCGTGAGCTGCACATATAAAAAAGGAATTAATGTAATTCTGGGAAAAAAACGCCATTCCATGTAGAATGAAAACTAGGGATAATTTTGACCACTTTATTTTGTCAAAAAATAAACAGATTCCAGTAGTTTTCATTAAATAATTTCTAAGTATAATGACTGTCAGTTAACATATGTTATTGTCAGTTTTGAATGGTCAAATTTTATAAACTCACACAACAGAAACTCAAAAACAAATATATTATGCCAGCCATATATGTACAATTAGCAAAAATACAGTGGGTTCTGAATGATGTATGGCTCCCTGGGTTATAAAACCTAGATAAAGTGGTTTGAAAATGCCTAGAATGTGTCAATTTAAATATCCTTTGTTATATATTGTGAGTTCATGAGTACTTTATGTATGTGGTCACTTCAACCTAACTTGAGAATGCTACTTCTTGGTCAAGAAAATACTGGTTAGGCAGTAGTAAAAACTACTGTAGATTGAGCAATCTGAAACAAAACTCTTTATTTTTTACATCTACACAAAAGATTTGGTTTTGGTTCATTTGTACCGGTAGGCGAGTGAGTTTCTTGTAGTAGCGTTCTACTCGTCCAAACACCTCCTGGCAGTAGCGCTGCAGTTCCTCTAACTCCTCTTCAATTACAGTAGCATCCAGAGGTTCACTCTTTTCTATTAGGGCCTCCCCCTGATGGAAAATGTGCTCAATCTTGGCTGTGTTTAAAGAGATCTCTTGTTGGAATGCCTGCATAGGCAAAAACAAACACAGCACAGATAAAACCAATGAGGACAGCACATAAAAAAAGCTTAGCTGGCATTTGTCATATTTCCATACATGCACATTTCCAAGTATTTGACAGTGGATGGAGGCTCACCCTAAGTTGTTTGATTTTGGCTTGGACATCACACTCAGAGAAATGCTCAATATTAGTCAGCTGGAGGTCCATCTCAGTCAGCCACACCAGTATGCTGTCTCGAGCTGTCTCAAACTCCTCCCTTTGGCTAATAAAGTGCTGCAGAGCAAACAGGAAAGAAAAAATTTAATATACAACACACAAGCAACAAATTCCAATTTTATTTAATTCCATAATATTGTTTGAAAATCAAGACTCTGTGGACAGGTTGCTGTGTGTCAGATATTTCTCAGATGTTCCAAGATTTTTGACAACTGAATCAAGAAAAAAATGAAGTACAGATCTTTGATAATAATATTCAGATAATTCTGCGTTGTGAAAAACTAGGCCCTCTGCTTCATCAGACCAAATCCTAAACCAAAGTTTGAAACCTGGGTGTAATTTTAGAAGTTGAGCTCTGTTTTATTCCACTTGTAACTGCAATCACTAAAGTAGTTTTTTTATCATTTAGGAAATATTGCTAAAGTTTTCTATGTCAGAGCAATGCAGAGAAACTTGTACATTTGTTACAAGCAGATTTGATTATCATAAAGCTCTCTTTCCTGGACTGCACAGACCCTAACAAAAACATAACAGAGAGCTCATATCACCCCTGTGTAAAAAAAAAAAAAGGCACTGGTCACATGTATCTTCTAGGACAGAAGTTATTGTTTTTAAAGTTCTAACTGGCTGAGCATCTGCATACCTCAGTGAATGTGTGTCTGTTTATGCTCCAACATGTGATCTTCTGCAAATACCTTCCACAAATTACAGAAAAAGTAAAGAGGCCCCTTTCTGTTATTACGTTTTCAAACTGTAGAACTACTAAAACATTTATTAGAGTTAAGAATTATTTTAAAAATATCTTTTTAATTTAGTTTTTAATTCAAATGCTATGTTTCTGTTTGTTATTTCAATTTGCTGCAAATTATTTTAAGTTTAATTAAATTTAATAGAATTTAAATGTAAGTTTTGTAATTGAGTTTGTTTAAGATAAGAAGATAAGATAAGAAAGAACTTTATTTATCCCGAGGGAAATTCTTTTGTCATGAGCATGCTCAGTGCAACAAGAAGAATACGGATAAGATAAATTCTGTACTGTACATATAATTATGTATATGTCAGGATATGCTTTGCAAAATCATATGCAAAATGATTTCTGAATTATGTATAAGTAAAACCTAAACCTCAAGACTGACATATGGATTTCTAACTAAAAAGATGCAGTACTTATGCTTATGTATACCTTGAGGCGGCGGAGGATAGAGGCAACTCGTCTCTGCAGGTTATCCCAGCGCTGATTACCATCGTGGGCCATCTCCCGCAGTCGACAGGCTGCATCAGTGCGGTTCTCACGTGCCAGTCGTCTGTACTGCTTATTGATCAGCTCCAGCTGGGTCAGGCTCTCATGCACCTGCCGCTGGAAAGCCTGTTAAAGAAGTGGTGTTATTGTTAAACCCATAGTTCACACATGTTTGAATGCTCTCCGTTAAAGAGGACCACTGAAGAAAAACATGATGACAAACAGAAGTCCCTGGTCAGAGTCACACCTCAAACTTTTTCAGCTCTTCCTTAGCCACTGTGTACAGCACGCCAGAAGAATTTGGCAAGGCAGCTGTCCTCTCTGACATTGTCAGCCACTCCTCAAAACGAGAAAAGTCATCCAGAAACTTTTGCCAGAGCCGCCATGTTTCTTCAATCCTATGAGGTCAAATTATATAAAGAGAAAATGTATCAACTTCTGACCTGTTTCGTATGTCCCTTAGAATTCAGTTACAAGAGGTAAAACAATGGAAAAAAAAAAACTTTGAAGAAGTTTAAGTTTATAAATGCTAATCTGTGGCTGCTAATGCTGCTAATGATGTAATGAACTCAACAAGATGTCACACTATAAATAATTAGGCTTGAAAGCTGACAGTATATTCAATATTACGAGTTCTGAGACCCAGCAGTCATACTTGAGTCTTCTCTCCATGGACATGGCGCAGATGCTCCTCCAGCGGCGGTCAAGGGTGCGTGTGGCCTGCTGAATGGAGTCACACTCTGCATCTGTGGCGCAGGCATCACAGTCATGCAGAAGTACCTCACACAGGTTCAGCACAGAGGCCACACCTGTGCTGTGCTTCTCTATGTCCCTCTGCAGCTCCTAAACACACAACATATAGACCACGACATGATACAAGGCTCAGCCATAACAATGAAATCCAATATTGTGTATGCCTCTAAACAGCTCTGACCCGTCAAGGCACACACTCTGCAAGACCTCTAAAGGTGTGCTGTGGTTTCTGGAATTCTGGGAAATTTGGAGGCCAATTTAACACCTTTTTCATGTTCCTCAAACTATTCCTGTACAATTTTGGCAGTGTAGCAGGGCGTATTATCCTACTGAAAGGACCATTACTGTTGTCATGAAGGGGTATACAATGCAACAATGTTTTGCTGCTCTTACCTTTGTACTGTCCACTTTCTGCCAGGATTATGCAAATTTCCCACTTGTGGGACTAATAAAGGTTTATCTTATCTTATCTTATCTTATCCTAAGCAAGTGGAACATGTCAAAGCAACATCCACATGAATGCAAGGACCCAAGGTTTCCCAGCAGAACATTGCTCAGAGAATCACACTGCCTCCACCAGCATGCCTTCTTCCCTTAGTTCTTCTCTTCCCCAGGTAAGCAATGCACACAAACCCTGCTGCCCACATGATGTAAAGAAAAACATGATTCATCGGATCAGGCACTCTTCCTCCATTGGTCCATGGGTCAGTTCTGATGCTCATGTGCCCAATGTAGGTGTTTTCGCTCAGATCCTTACACAGATGAAAGTCGCTCAGATCCTTATCCTTGCTCATTTTCCTTCTTCCAACACATCAGCTTCAAGAGCTGACCTTACTGCTGCCTCGATGCAATAAGGTCACTTGCTGCCTAATACCTCCCACACCTTGACAGGAGCTGCTAATCAGTGTTATCTACGCTTCCTGTCAGTGGTTTTAACGTTGTGGCTGATTGTGTTATCAAGATCTACTCAGTAGGGTAGTATGAGCAAGTGCATGAATCCTTATGTCAAAAGTGTGAGTGTCTGTGATTGTACCTGCTGCAGGTCCAGTTTTCTCTGGATCTCCTGAAAGTCACAGGTGTCATAGACAATGGGGCGGGACAGTTCAGTCTCAATGTGAGCTAGCCAGGACCGCAAGCTGCTCATGTTTTTATCAAGCTGCTGCACAGCCACCAGAGTCTCCCTCAGCTTCTTGGCTCTGTTTATGCACAAAAGTATTAATACTTAGACACATTGAGCCTCCCAACACCATTGAAAGAGTTTATCTTTTAGATATCATCAGCAGTGACTAGGGCTGTCATTGGTACCATAAAAATAATTCAATTGAACTCTTTTTTATTCACTCAATACCACAATTTAAGTTCTTATCTAGCTGCTGCACAACCATTAGAGTCTCCTTCAGCTTCTACTAAGGGCACAAATGAACTGATAAGCTATTTTGCTTTGCGATACAGTAGCCCGCAACTGGCAACTGACAACAGACACAGCTCAAGCTCAAATAAAAACAAAAGACTCATTGCAGCTCTCTAAAGGTGTTATAGCAGAAGTTTTGATGAATAACAGGTTTCAATAAATGCAGTTTCTGGTCCCTTTTATTTACATGTATCTGCCTCAAAACATGAAAACATACTCAATTCACATTCCATTTGTTGATGATGTAAATATAGAACGGTGAAAACATAGAACTGTAAAAATAACTGTGATTAGCTCAAATAATTACAGTCAGGTGGTTATATAATATTGTGGCAGGCCTATCAGTATTAAAAACAGAAACCAGTAGAGTAAATCTGTCAAAAGTGCCTTTTTTGACATCAAGACAAATGTTAAAAAAGTCTAATGTGCACACTAGACTATAAATGTAAATCATTATATCACTGACTTTAAAACTAATAACATAATGTAATGTAAATCTGTGGCACAGCAATAAAAAAAACTAGACAAATAATGTTAACTGTCCTTCTACACACATTTTCTGTATATGTTAATTTACATATGACTATTCTGTAAAGCATGAAGAATACAGAGCACAAGCACGAGCACAATACAGAGAATTTTTCTGAGAGGCTTGTGTTGTTACCTTGCACCGATGAGGTCGATGAGGTGCTGCCAGCGCTCGCTGACTTTGCTGAGTTTGTGCTCTATTTCGGACGCTTTGCTCTCATGGCTAGCCCTCACCAAACGCTCCCCCATCTGCTGCAGCTGCTGCTTGTCCTCTTGTGCCACTGCTAGCTCCTCCTGATAGTCCTGTGGGGATAACAAATCAAGACAAAGGGCAACAACATGATTGTGTTGAGACTGTGCCAAGTCAATAAACATAACTGTGCTCAGAGGAAGCTGTTGGTAGATAGTGTTAGACAGTAACGGTAACAGCTTGTATGCTATGTGTGAATTCCATGCTGTAGCAGTGCTGTCTGTTCTTCTAATTAATACCATTTTCTATAAATGTGACAAAGATTAATTTAACCTACCTTTCTGAGTTTCTCAATCATCTCTTCGATGCTGATGTCACCATTCTGGGAGACCTTGCTTTCCATCTGAGTGAGCCACTCACATAGCTCTTTGTATTTCTCATTAAAGATGGCCCACTCATTTAGCTTCTCACTCACCTGCTGCCTGCGAAGAGACAACTGCACACGGAGACACAAAAAGAAAGGCATTCTGTATGAGCTGTACAGTCTGTACATAAATAAAATCTATGCAAGTAAGGGTAGCATCAGGACTGGTAAATTATCTCTGCATTATTGTGCTACATACAAACCTATACAAGCGTTGCAAAGAAATTAGAAAAAGCAGCTTCTAAAAGATTTGAGTAAAAATGCACTTTAAAGTTGCGTAAGAACAGTAAAGACTGCAGTAAATGCCTACCTGCACTTAAAGTTCTTGCTGTGATATGAAAAGCTTGCATACATCCTGTGGTCTACAGACTCACGCACCGGATGCTACACAAGCAAACTGACAGGAAAGCCTTCTTCGCCTTGTGAGTTTCAGTGTCAGAACTAATTACTTTATTGCTTTACTAATAGCTTCTGGACAACAACTCCTCATTATTTAAGCTTACAAACTTGATGGCTGTATTCAATGTGTATATTATGTATCAAATGACAAAGCATTAGAAAAAAAAATCAAAGCTTTTGTCAACATTTCTTTTTTTTTCGCAACTTAGTGAGAAATATACAGTTTCACTTCTAAACTGATTTCAAATATTGTGCAACAGCACCACCAACTGGCACCAACTGCCATTAAAATGTTCCTCTGACATGGAAATAAATGTAAACCTTACTATAAATACACATTTATGACTTCTTTCAGCACATTCTACCAATATGAAGCATCCTCAGCAATTTTAATGTTAACCAGTTAATATTTTATTTTATTTTTTATTTTATATTTTCAAAATGTTTTGTTGTACAATAACTCCTTGTTTTTCCAATTGTCCTCTCTTTATTAACATTACTGATATTTTCTTTCAAGTCTTGTTCTTTGCTACTTGCTTTTTTCCTAATTTCTTGTGTTTGGAGTTTAATTTTACTGTGTAAAAGGTGCCATATACAAAACATTTGTTACTATTCTCAGTGTACTATTTGCATAGGAGAGGTATGTCTCTAACATACCTGGTGACAGATCTCCTCCCACTGGCGATGTAGCAGTTCAATGCGTTCTTGCAGCACACACAGATCCTCAGGGCTAATATAGCTGGAGAGAGACTCTCTCAGTACAGTAAGATGAGCCAAGTCCTCTGTCCAGCCATCAAATGTGCTCTCCAAGTCCTGCATTTAGGAGAACAAAAGAAATATTATGAAGATATATACTGCAAAGCAATATATAATGTAACATAGCAAAGCTATGAATTAGGATCTGGTATTTTTGTTTCTCTTACAATTATATATATCAATATAACCCAAAACATAAATATTAACACCCCTGTCTCATTACATCATAACCATGTTGTCATCAAATATCCAAACCTTGTGCCCCTCTCAATTTGATCCCTGTCAACATATGATAAAAGGTGCTATATGCAAAAAGACCTCTAATTCATTTAGTGAATAGTTAAAATGTACAAAAAATAGCATAAAATAACAGTTATTGTGAAAATATCAATATGTAATAAATTAAAAAAAGAAAAAAATAGATGTTGATTACATCACAACTCACACTGTATTTTCTGAATACTCTTTACTTGGTTATGTGTATTACCTTGCATCGCATCTGTTCAGCCTGCAGCTCCTCATGGTGATTTGGTAGAGGCTGAGAGAGTTGACGCTTGAAAGCCCGTAGTTTATCCAAAGACCCACCAATGCCTTCCTCACATTTATCCCAATCCTGCACACAAATAAACGTTAGGTCAGCCTGGGCTCTTTCTGCCTCATTATGGTCTCACATTGCAGACTGACACTGAAATTGTTCACAGCATCATAGTGTCTGAAAGCACCACCAAACCACCAAATAATATGTAAATAAGCAGAGTAACATTATAACATAGAGTTGTACCCTGAGCAGGACAGCCAATTCTCTCTTCTGCTCCTCCAGGGAAATGTTAGCATGTCTCCAGCGCTCCTGGATGCTCAGAAGTTCCTCCTGCAGTGATGATTCGGCTCGGCTGTCTGCAGACAGAAGCAGCTGCCTCCCAGCCTCCACAGTAAGGATGTAGCTGCCTTGCTGTCTCTGAAGCACCTTCTCTTTTAGCTAAAAGGACCACAGACAGACAGCAGGGGGCACCAATGCAAGAAATTAAAACAGTCACCAACAGCTGGTAGATTGCAAAATGTTTTTTTTTTTTGTTTGTTTTTTACAATAGAAGCATTCCATGGACATGGCTTTGTGGCTAACTTTTCTTTAGCTGGCTGAAGATTCTTAATTAGGAAGCTTTTGCATGCATCACTGAAACCCACATAGCAGTATCTCATTGTTGTATTCATGTTTGAAATCAAAAATTGTGTATTTGGTATACAGCCCAATACCCGATATGAGTATGAGAGTGCAGCATATATGATGCAGAATGAGATTAAATGTTTAATAATACGGGAATCCTTCACTCAATCAGAGTAATGATAAAAACAAAAAGAGGTGCAATGTAAGAGTTGTGCATTGTATCACAGAGAATCCCTGTTAAATAATTAAATGAAATACGAGGGGATCCCAGTATTAACTGTAATGTGGTGGCAGTTTCAACATTTATGAGGTGTGACTCTGCTTACATGGACAGCATCTAGCATGGCTCGGGCCTGCTGGAGAGGCACTGGAGCTCCAGGCTGTAGAGCCTCAGTATGATGTGAGACCTCCACAAGCCATTTCCGTAACTTCTCCGCCATCTCTCTGTAACGCTGCCACTGGCGAATCAGACTGTCTATGATGCCCCTTCGTTGCTGCGCCCGACGTACCACCCCCTGCCACTGGTTACTCAGCAGCGCCAACTTCAACTTGAACTCATCTCTAGAGGAGAAGATGTTGAACACCAAACACTTAATAATCAAAAGTCAACTTGTACATTTATAATTGTACTACTGGCATATTTATATTCATTTTTACTTATGTACAGTGACACCCTATAACAGAAAATGATATCTCTAAATAAAATGGTTAAAGTTAAGTACCTGTCATCCACCTGGCCTTGCTCTAACATGTGCTGTCCATCACTGATGATAGAGTGAAGGATCTGCTGTCTGCTGAACATCTCAGCCTGGAACAGCTACATGTGCAATAAAAATCAGTGTACAATACCACAGTGTCAGTCTGTTGTTTATTACATGTTAAATAACATGCCACTGGCTTCACTTACCTCATGAGCTCTCTGCTGATCCATCAAACTCTGGAAATTTCCAGAGATCTCCACAGCCAGCTTCTCCTCTGTCTGCACCAGAAACTCCATCCATGTCTCACATTTTTCTAAAAAGGTCTGCTGCTGTAGCAGGGTGGCCTGCAGCTTACTGTAGGTGAAAACATGTGTTTAGTGGAACGGTCATAAAGCTAGACTAGACAGGGGTGGTGATCAGACACGAGCATTAACTCAGGGATGTAATTCAACTTTACTACATTATAGCATGTTAAAGCAACCTAACCTGAATCTCTCAGTGGTTTGAGCTGATGCGGTGGTCCAGCTCCTGTTCAGGTTCTGCATGCGTTTGATCTCAGAGTCATTGAGTGGTAGTCTGTAACCCAGTTCATTTAAGCGCTCCAGGTCTGGAGCCATACTACTGAACTTCAGCATCTGTCTCTGTACAAGCACAAAGAAAAAAAAATTAAGCAGCTGAATTATAACTGAAACAATGCACATCATTCTAGGAAGGTCTATCAAATTTGAATAATAGTTCTGACAGGGGTCAGGGAATTTGGCAAACACATAACATCATACTTCAAGACTCTGATTGATACACAAAATGCATCACTGTATTTAGTTCTTCTGATGTTTGATAAGTTGGAACTGGCAAAAAAGAACCAGTAGGGCCACATTCAAAAATACAAAACACCAAATATCAAAAACTACAAATACGTTGGCATGTCACATACATTTCACATTCTGCACTGCACTGAATCCAATTAAATAGGACTGAAGAAACACGCAGTTGGTCGATACATAAACAATACTCAAAATATCAATAAGCAGAAAAGCATACTGAAAGATAATGTAACATCATTATAATGCTAAATATTGTGATATTACCCTAAGTTCCGGTTTGTGAATAATCAATGGTCACTGTTACTAAGACTGCTGTAGACTACCTTCAGTTCCTCCATACGGTCTTGGATGACTGACATGTCAGAGGAGCCATTGGGATCGTGACCCTTCAGAGTCTCCTCAGCCTCAACTATCCACCGACCAAGATTGTCCAGCTGCTCATTAAAGATCTCATAATCATGCACTCCTGCCTATGAGTCAAAGAAGATACACACACAACTTTCACAACAGGTACAAACCCAAACCTCCATCTGTCTAAAATTTCCTAATCATTAGATGTTTGACCTGGAGAGTGGCTTGCTGTCGGCTGAGGGACTGCTCCATTGAACTGAGGCGCTGAGCGAGAGACATGTGATCTGACTGGATGGACGCTGCAGCTGAGGTCTCCACCTGCTGTTTCAGCTGCTCACCCAGCTCCAGCAGGACCTGCAGAGAGGCCTGCACTGGAGCTTGTGAACGCAGCAACTCCTGATGGGAGCAAATAAAGACAGAAATACTGTCACAAGTGTATATGTTTCACACCTGCCTTGTAAATTATAAAATGTTTAACAAAACAACAGTTCATACTCAACAGTACAGACCATAACGATTTTAGGAATTACTGCATATCTGAAATACATTTACACCTTCTTAACATTTACTTAATTTGTAAACCTACATACATTTCACAACATAGAGAAGATAATTACAAGTCACATTAAGTAATGCTATTCATGACAAGTTAACATCTGCTTCGTCAGTGCAACTATACAGACGCAAGCATAGCAAAAACAAAAACACAGTAGTTTTACGTACACCACAGTCTTGAATCCAGGTGGATACTTCCTCTTCTGAGATGTCCTTATTGCTGGCAGCTTTTAGCAGCTGCTCTGCTCTTTCCTCCAGCCTCTGGACACTAACATTGCATTGCCCGTACAGATCCTTATAGTTCTGCCACAACTGCAGCAGGGCTTTACTGCTCTTCAGACGCTCCGTTATCTCCTCTAACAGGTTGTTCCACCTGAATCACACGCACACAAACACACAAATATATACATATTGCTCTGACCAGCAACAGAGAATGTTACTCTGATACTGTTCAATAGTTTCCTACCTGGCATTGATGTCTTTGAGAGTATTATTAAGAGAGTCAGACACAGAGGGGTGGCACTCCTCTAGCAGTTGATGTGTGACAGCTCCAAACTTTCTCAGACTGCTCTCCTGCTTCTCCAGCTGCTCTTGCAGATTCTGACATGTGGATAACAGAGGCCACAGTCTGATTTTCTTTTCATACACATGCCCATTCAACATTATGTATCCTGTACAGTAACCCATAGGTGAACCATACATACAAGGGATTGGAAGGGAGCATAATTTTCACACACAAATTCATTAAAAACTATTTAATGAGGGGGAAAAAGGGCTATTTTGCCTTATAATGTATTAATCTGCATAATAATCTATACTTCGAACCTGACATACTGTATATGCTGCTGTTGTATTTCACAAGAAAAAATCTAACAAATCCAAAAAAATTACATTCTATTTCTGTTTGTGGCACAAACGACTTTGTTGAGTGAGAAAAATATGAATTAGTAGTTATGAATATACTTCACACTTCAGCCACCTTCTGTTTTTACAGAAGCCCTTGGTGATCTGAATTCCAATCTGAATGTGATAACAGGCTTTCTGGTGGGAATGATCAAATGAGCAGAGGGCAGAGAATGCAGGACGGCATGGAGGAAGGACAGGGGTTTCTATGATACATACCTGTAGACTGTCCACCTGGAGCTGCGCTGCCTCTAGAGATCCGGTGAGCAAGCGGAAGCGGGACACAGAGTACCTCCCCTCAGTCAGGTAGCTGTTGATCTCCTCAGCTGCCAGTTTGTACTGGCTCCACTGATCCAGTACTGATAGCAGGCTGATTTTCAACTGCCCAATCTGTAAAGCACACTAGCTTGTTATACAAAAATGCACATAAACACATTATCCATTAATACATTTAAAGACCAAAAAATAACTCACTAAATGGTCTAGGTCAGCCCAGGTGTGATTCAGAGCCTGGAGAGTTTCCATGACAACAGCACAGGCCTCATCTGTCTTGTTCTGGACAAGAGCACAGGCCTGCTCTTCTACTCTTTCCACTTCCCTCTCCTTCTCCTTAACCATCTCCTCCATTTCCTTTCCCATGTGCATGTGAGGAAGACAAAGAAACGGCACATGAGGTAAACTTGTATTGTGGTAATGTCACTCATTTAAAACAGTGCAAGGTCTCCCGCGCATTTAAAACAGACCTGGCAGTCTTTAAGAGCGTTTTGCACTGAGGAGACATCCTCAATCCTGTGTTTCCTCTTGAGTCGCTCTTCCTGGGCACAAAGCCAGGTCTTCAGGCTCAGTACACTGCTCTCATATTCCAGCCAGGACTCTAGAAAGCCCTCCAGATATTGGACCTAAACAAACAGATCAAACAAGTCAATGAGTTGATGTACAGCGACAGATAGAGCTGAAAAGTGTAATTTTTAAAGAAAATATAATTTCACCCTCTCTGTGATGTGAGCCTGCAATATTTGCCAGCGGCGGTTCATGGCACCCAGCCTCTCGGCAAAGTCTGTCTTATCACTCCGCTTGCTCTCCACATCTTGCCCACTAATCTGCAGCACTGACTGGTTCACAAAGTCCACAGTCAGCTGTTTACAGTTCACATCCACACGGAAACCCTACACAGGCAAAGGAAGATGGTTAGTCAGTATATTAGTGACAAACCCTATACCAAACCTGAATGATACACATTTTAGTTTTTTATTAATCTGACCTACATTCACTGTCCCGAGGGTAAACATACCTTGTACCGTTGCAAATACTCTTGGATAACCTTCGACCCCACTGCTCCTTTAAGGTTTTCTTCATCCTCCTCAATCACTTTCTCCATCAGTGAGATCCAGTTCACCAGCTCAGTGATGGCATGGCGAGAGGCCAACTTGTCCATTTGTGACTGAGGCAAGAAGCAAACATAAATCCATCATCAGCACAGTGGGGCAGGTAAAACCAGGAAAAAACTCTCTCTTTACGTTCCATAGAAAGGCTCCAGTGAATCCTGACAGCTAAGATAAACCTAAGGAATGGAAATAATCCTATTTGGAAGGACAGATAAGCCAGTTCAGCAAGCGACATATGGCACTGCAGTCTATTACCTGGTGGAGTTTCTCCTGTACCACAGGGATGTGAGTGACCAGTTCGGCCCACTGGGCCTCCACCCGAGCCAGCTCGGATCTGAGGACACCTGTGTCTGCCTTTTTCAGTCTCAGCAACTGGTTACCTTCATTCAGTACTGAGGTCTTCAAACAGGAGCGAGCCTCAACTTCCTTACTGAACTCCTGTGAGGTGAGGAAAATGCATGCATCACATATACCACAATATCATATCAATAAGAGTTTCTCTTGACCAAACCCAGTTAAGACAACTCATTAACTGATTTTCAAGTCCTTCAAGAGCTGGACAAAGTGTGTTGAGGTATGAAAAACTCTGATCTTGACCAGTGGTTCTGAACCCTGATCCTGGAAACCTACGTTTCCTACACAGTTGTGTGCTTTCCTTGCTTTATTGATCCAGCTTAAACTCAGGACGTGCTTGTCAATTAGCTGCTTAGTTTTTTTATTAGATATTGTACTAGATGCTCTAAGGCAACAGAGAAAACACCAAATACGAAAGACAGTGGGTCTAGACCAATATACCAATTGGCAAGGTGCATTCGCACTACGAGCAGCAAGGTTTCAAAGCATATAGACAGAGGCTTACGTCTGGCAAAAATATGTTTCCTTTACGCCAAAATCCTTCCTCATTAGCTATATTAGCGTTGTAGTTCCAGAACAAAACTAAAGAAAAACTAACTTCGGATACTAAACATAGCTGACACTTGGATGATCAACTAGTTTTGGGGCAAGGGAAAAACTGTACATTTGCTTCGGAATCAGAATCAGAATCAGAATCAACTGGGTAAATTTAATTTTTTCAACCATGCTAGATTTTAAGGAACCGAATAACATGATTTTTAAATCTGCTAATAAATTGGTACTAACCAGGAAAGCCGAGAGGTGGTCTCTAACCGTCTCCACATCCACAGGCACAGTCACTGACTGAGTGCTCCAGAACTCCAAGCGTTCCAGAGCCTCCTGCAGCCACTGATTCAGTTCAGCAGATTCAATCTGATACCTGATAGGATACATAATCATCCCTTAAACAACTTTAATCTTTGCTTTGAAAGGCTGTGTTTAATTTTTTTAAATACAGCATTTCTGGTGAGCCCTGACCTAGTCCAGTGTTTGAGAATGGACTCCAGCCGCTGCAGTTCCTTGTTGACCTTGTTGGTATTGCTGAGCCAATGCTCCCCCAGCAGAGTAAGCTGGTTCTCCAGACTGTGGCAGGCCACAGACAGCAGCAAGCGCTTGCCTTCCTCCAGTACTTGATAGAGTTTGTGCTGGTGTTCAGTCAAAACGGACTTCAGGCCCTGGGAAAACATCAAATGAGAATACATAGTTATACTAAATGCACTACCTACTGTCCACATGTGTTTTGTCATATGGTGTTAACTCTTTAATTCAGAGGGGTTTTTTTTTAACAAATTGATTTCTCAATTGTCAGTGTGTTTATTTTGACATGCAAATATGATCTACCAAAGTGAGAAAAGATACACTTTATATTTTGTATATAAAATGTACTTACTAATAAGTAAGTGTATAAAGTAACATATACTTAATAAGTATACATTACTTTATACTTAATATACTTTATATATACTCATAAGTATTATATATTACTGTAGTTGTCGTTTTTTTTTGCTCTGATAAAACAAACCAATACGAAGCCCTAACCTTTCTAGCCCACATCCTATCTAGGATGTGTAATTTAATAAGTTTAAGGGAACACTGCCAAAGTTATTGATAATATGTTAGTTAGTATAGGATTAATAAGGGCAGCTCAGAAACCACTTTGGCACATATACTGGGATGAAGAGAGTACCTGATAAAGTTCTATTCGTTCAGTCAGCTTCTCCTCTGTCTCCTCCAGCAGGGGCACAGCAGGCATGCTGCCCTCCACTGTCTCCAAATGCCTGTACAGACACTGGTAGTCCACCACCAAGCGGCTCCATGTCTGGTGAAGCACATGCCCCATCCACACATATATTAGGATGCAAAAAGTTGCACAGAGTAACACTGCAATTATTACTAAATCAACTTGGATTACTCATTATGTTTATACAGGTTGCTACTGACCTCCAGGATGTATTCCAGCTCCACTCCTCTCTTGTGAGCCTGCTTTAAAACACTCTGTGCCTGGGCCAGGGTCTCCTCTAGAACTTGGCTCTCTCGTGGCACAACAAAGGCACTAATTTTCTTGTAGAAAGTCTCAGTAAGGACCATATGCCACTCCAGCCCTTGAAAGAATTCCTGGAAAAGTTAAAGAAAGCTATTAAAAAAGCATATCCTCTCTAATAGTCTATAGACAAACTATTTATGTCTATGCAAATGTTACAGTATTTAAATGGTGAAGTCTTAACACATAGTTTACTTTGTGTTTGTCTAATAGACCCTGGACTTCTTCCACTGAGCCAGCAATCATCTTCTGGTCAGCAGCCATCTTGTCTTGAGCAGTATCTACCAGATCCACCAGGTCTTGTAGTGCTCGCTCATACTGGCTCTTCAGAGCAATGTTCTGGTTCAGTCCACTGCGTCGTGAGCCCACTGTCATCACTAGCTCCTCATAAGTGTCCTTTACATTAAGGCATACAAAGAGAATACCATTTCAGAATGCACAATGACACATTACACATTAACTCTTTAAACTTTAAGGACCTGTCAGAGAGTGCGGACTTCCCTTCCTCACTCCCATAATTACATACTTTACATATTACTTTAATAGTTTTATAGTGGTTACTACATCATATACAGTACTGCATAACATGATAAATAACTGAATGTTGGTCAATAAGAGAAAACTTACCTGAAGCTTCAGCAGTTCATTGGTAGAAATTTGATCTAGCTGCAACTCCACTCCTCTGGATTTCAAATCTATGATTTTAAGCTCAAATTCTCTCAGGGCTTCTTCTGCTTCAGCAATTGTCTGTTAAAACAGCATAGATCATGTCAGAAACTTGTAATAATAAACTCTCTTGTATCAATGTAAATTAATTGTGATGCTCTCCCTATACCTGTAATTGTTTAGTTGTGGGCTGGTCAAGGATCCCTGCTAACTTTTGTAGAATCTGGAACTTGCTCTCACTGAGAGCAGAGAAGAGAAGCTGCAACTCAGTCTGTAAAGAGGAAAACGGGCAGCATGGCATTAGAAGAGGCACTTTTGCCATTATAGGCAGAAAAGTTCAACGTCTATTATCTTCAGGTTCTGCTTCACCTGGAAGGAAGTGAGCTCCTGCATCCTGCTTCTCATAGTGTCACAGCGGTGCTCCACTACGGAGTCAAGGGCTCCTAGTCGCCGAGACAGGGAGTCAAGGGCATCCTCCATCAGAGCCTGCTCTTCTTCCTGCAGCCCCACAGTACCCCTTAACAGGCCCCGGCTGTGGCTCACCACTTCTGTCACCTCAGCCACATCTTTTCCTAAGGCCTGCGAGACATGCAAACAGAGTAAGACTGTGTTCACAAGACATTTTATTATCGGTCAATAAACATATCTATACGTGTTGCTGATTTTTTGTGGGTGTATTTGTGAGCAGAAATCACTGTGAGTGGGAAACTTGTTACCAAAACTGCAAAAAAATACATGTGTGAGACAAATATCTGTCCTGCCAGTTTTCATTGAAATCAAAGGCGTTTTTGACTGACACAAAAATATGAACCTAAAATACGAAAAAAAATAAAATAAAATATTAATATAAAATATGTAAAATATTTATTATTTCTATTACCTCATTAAACAAACTGATTCTATACGAACAATATCACATTTGTGTTTGTAAGGAGAAGAGGAGATACTGTATTAGGATTTGATACAATTATAGTTAAATAGGGGTGCGACGAGATCTCGTGCCACAAGATCTCGCGATATTAAAATGTAACGATATTTCTCGTCACACGAAAAGCAGTCTCGCGAAGCAGCATCCAGCAGCAGTGAACATGACATCTAAACAGGGGCGTCAGAAACATTTTTAATGTGGGGGGTCTAGAATGGGGAGGGGGGATGCACTCGGCGTGTCACGTGTTTCCCTCATGCAAATTGCTAGGTGGATGGGGGGGGGCATACACCGCGGCTAACACGAGCACTATGCAAAGACACTTACAGAACCTCCACAGAACCACAACAGAATCACTACAGAACCAAATCCTTTGCTGTCTCCACTTCCCAAAGCACACCTGTCCATCCTTGCATTCTTTGTCCCAAGTGAGCGTGTGTTTTCAACTGTAGGAGACATAGTTAGCACCCAGAGGTCTCAGCTGCTCCCAGAAAACAGATATGCTTTTTCGATTCAGATGTGTGACCATATCTTAGGCTAGGCTGTGTACTTGTAACCATCTCAAGTTCAGAGCTCTGCATCATGCTTTAAGAAAAATCTGGTCACTCTGTACTTTGAGCACTGACCGTGTACTACTTTGATTTATGGTTGGCACTTCTTTTCACTGCTTTTTCCCGTCATCTATTTCATCTTTAAAGTTATCTGAAAAATCTTGTCAAAATCTCATCTCGTCTCGTTCTCGTGAACCCAACATTGTGTATTGTCTCGTGAGCAGAGCTGAGCGTCTCATCACACCTCTATTAAATAGTGTTACAAAATCCATAGTGTAACAACAGTTACACTAAGTGTTACTCTAAGTTATCATAAAGTAAAACACTCAGAAAACAAGTCACTGACCTCATGGTTGAAGAGCTGTGTTTCTGAATTCTCTGTCAGGAGTACTGGTCCAGAGAACAGGGTGTTCTCCACATCATCCAGCCAAGATGAGGTGGCTGTAACTGCTGAATACAACTGCTGCTCCATGTGAGTGTCTTGCCCTTCTGTTGGACTTGGAGCCTGCGTGGCCCAACAGCAAAAGATGTTTCAGTAGTTACAATATTCAATATACAATAAAGTGGGGTTGTAGCACAGATCACAGCATAAAGAAAGCCACTGATGCAAGCAATATAACCTGAGCAGTTCCATCCTCCACAGCTTTACTGAATCCAAGGTACAATGACTTCAGTGTGGACTTGTTCTGGACCTGGGCATCTCCTTTGTAGACTGGAGCAGCAGAGGTGTTTACTCGAGCAGTCCTTGAGTAAACCTGGTAACAACAGTGACTATCACTACAAGCTATTCCATATTGTAATGGTATGACAAAAAAGCCAATGAACTAGGTTTTGCTAAATTTTATGTACATTAGACTCCCAAAATTCACGGGGGTTACGTTCCAAGAGCACCCGCGAATTGTGAAAAACCACAAATTTGTGATGTGGTAAAATAAATGCCTAAAAATGCCTATTTTTATAGTCTAAACCCTAATTTTGCCCCCAAATGTGCTCCCAAAACACTTTAATTTAATTTTAAACTCAGATTAATACATTACCCTTAAAAAAAATGTAAAAGTAAACCCGTATAAGTACTGTACAGTGTACACTGAACTGCTGTCTCCCGCAGTGCAAGAATGTAAAATACCGATGTTACACCTATATATACTGTGCTTTAATTCATGCAAGCGCATTTTCTTTGGTATGTGCTGTCGTTTTCTTTGGTATAAGCAGGGTAAATACAGTAATAATTTAATTTAATTTACAGTAATAAAAATACGGGGCTTTAAGAAGAACAAAACGAAAAACACGAGAACACTCAGCAAAACACTCGAGATAGCTACACGCAGGAAACCGTTATGATGCGGGAATGCTGGACTGCATCTTCCAGAGATACGTCACAGGGCATCAGCCAATATCCGGTTGTTTTGTGTTCTCTCGACAGTACTAAAAAATGTATACAGTTATATTTTATATGGAAATTTAGCTGAATTTACGTTAATATTTATGTTACAAAATTAGTAAATGATATTTTCTTAATAATTTAGCACTAAAATGCATGAAAAATTATCTATTGCCACGAAAAAAGCAAAAAAAGAATGCGGAGGATATTTGCGGTTTCCGCGAATTTGCGGGGGTTTCCGCGAACAATTAGTTAGGTTCTAAGAAAAAATCCGTGAACGACTGAGGCCGCGATCTCTGAACCGCGACTTCGTGGGGGAACACTGTATGTTGAAAGAAGTAGTGTGATCAGTACTGGTTGCTTTGTGTCCTGCTCTAAGGTGCTCCGTAGAAGCTGCAGTTTGGTGGCCATGTCTTTTCTTAAACTTTCCCATCTCTGTTTCCTTTGCCCCACTGCAGCCTGGTTCTCCTGCTCTGGCTCTGGAGTGAGCGCTTCATTGACACTGCAGATAATGTAGGAGGGGTGTTAAAGACAATGGGAGTTCATAACATACTAGAGAAACATGAAGATCAGTCTTATAGCCTCTTCGTTACAGAAAAGAAGGTAAATTGTACCTGAATTTCAATATGAGTGTGATCAAAATATATGTGTGGCTAAATTTAAATATATGTGTGGCTTTATTGTTTCAAATTTGTAACCTGTAAATGTAAGCCTTTGTACTCAATCATTAAATTAAGTGGCAGCTAACTGCAATAACCCTTTTACATCAGAAATATAGAACCTGTCCTTTGGTAGAAAGAGGTAGAAATGATGACTAGAAATGATAGCAATGGATAGCTCAAACACCTGGCACTTAAGGGTGAAGACCGCTGAGTGAGGATCTCTTCTCCACGACTAGCCACAGATTTCAGCAGCTTCTTCTGCTCAGCCAACTGCTCCTCAAGTTCCTTATTATAAAAAGTATAGGATGTTTTTGTTGAGATTAATTAAAACTGTATAAAATATAAATAGGAACTGAGACAATCAACAAAAATCATTGATTTTTGGACCCCTCCCCAAAAAATATGTTTATATGTGGCATAATGAGAAGACAGTTCCATAACAGAAATACCACTGTACCTTCTGTCTCTGGAGGGTGTCCTGGTGCTGCAAACTCCGTGTGGAGCGGGCCTGGGCCAGCCAGTCCTGCACATTAGGACTCTGGGAGAGACTGGAGTCTGACTCACTGTCAGACTGTTCTTGTAGTGAGCCCTGCAGTCAATACACAAAACATTTTATTGAATATCAGACTCAATATGTATATCATAATTACTTTCACCATAGAAAACAGCTGGCTAAAAGGTTTCTAAATGTATAAAGCACTTACTTTGTGACTCAGAATCAACAGTAAAAGATAGGATATAATCTTGAAAAAAGTCCCAAAAGATATCTGAATTACAGAAAGCATTTTGAGGCTTTCATTGTATTTGTAAGATCAGAAAATCATTACGCACTTTGCTCACTACTGTTCTTAAATGAAAAGAATGAAGAAAATGAAATGGCAAGCATTAAAAGACTAAATAACTTGCCTCATTCACCAAAGAAAACATTTTTAACTGTAGGAAGAGAGACACTGCAAAAGCACTCTTACTGGCTGAAGCAGAAATTATTATATTCACTTCATTAATTATCTGGTATTTCAGCTTTTCCTGCATGACACACAATGGCAAGTTTAGTAAAAGTGTGGGTGTTTCAAAGGAGTTTTATTTAAGAATAATTACACCGGCCTCTAAAGGAAATTATCGTTAGTCTAAATCATTAAGAACTTTTCATGACTGCAACTTAAAGTTTTGAAATACCAGTTTCTGTGTAATTACTTCAGTGTTCACCAACAAACCAGTGCAACATGTCAGACTATAAACAGGAAACATTTAATACTTGTCCCTGTTGCTTATTATTCTGCCTCCATGATAGGATGAATAAGAATGTGCCAGCATGGCGACCTTACCTGAATATTGATCTGTTTGTCCTGGAGCATTCGCTGCAGTTCTAGCAGGCTTCCCTTTAAGGTGCGCAGCTTCCTGGCTAGCTGCTCAGCCTCATTCCTGGTCTCAGGCCGGCCCTCCAGCAGCAGCGCCTCACTGTGCATGGACAGCTCAGAGAGAGCCAGTACCTTCTCTTCAATTTCCAGCAGCATGTTCTGCAGCAGCAACAGAAGGGAAGCCAGCTCAAACATGACTGAGAGCAAGGGCCAAAAGCTGCAACTAAATGTGTCTGTTGTTCTGCACAGGCCGCTCTCATCCTAGGTCCCTATCCACCACACCTTGAGAAGAGTCCATTAATCTTAATCCTTCACGTGCCATGCTCCCGATACACATGCATTTTAAACAGTGATAGATAAATGTACTAATGTGCTGCTCCCTTCACTGAAGATCTTTTCAGTGTATTTTTTATTGTTGATAAATAGCTAAGAGCCAATAGCGTTGCTCAACTAAGTAGGGTCCTACCAGTTTGTAACATTCAGCCACTCCCTATAAGGTAGGTACAGATCCACCCACACCTTTACTTAGCCAGTGAGAGGCAACGTGCTACATGAATATGAAAGTAGGGCTGGCCAGCCTTGCTGCCAGCACCAATCCTGTCAGAGGAATCCGCTAATCACCTGAAAGCCACCACAACCACCAGTGACCATTACACTGAGACATATGCATAATCTCCTTAAAGCTCATGCTACAACAGCTTAGGAAGCTAACCATCTGAATGCTCTGAGGTCTTTTAATACTGCTGTTATTTCAGTTCTCTTTTTCTGCACAGAGTTAAAGAAAAATGTTGGCTGTTCACCACAGTGTGCTGCACACCTCAGTGAATAATAATAGGGCTGTAGAAGAATGTCTGGAAAAAAAACATAAGCTAAAGCAGTTAATTGTGACTTTTTAGTTTACATTTTTCCCAGGTAGACATTTGTAATAGATGTGGTCAGTAGAGGACGCTCTAACCTGACAGTCTGAGAGCTGCTCATCCATGTCTGAATCTTGAGGGGTGGAGCTGAGTGTGCTGCGTGTGCTCAGAAGCCATCGGTCAAGCTCATCCACCTGACTGAAGTAACGCTGTAAGGCCTGCTCCTGCTGTTGTTTCTCTAGACGGTCGCTCAGGCGCTCCTAAACAAGGCAGACATAAAACAGGTCTCAGTCATTAGGTTTCAAGAATATCATTAAATGATTTCTTCTTTTTCTGCCTAGGGCAAGGGAATAATAAAAGGACAGGTGATAAAAGGACAGGTTATATTAAGACTGTACCTCCAGAAGCTGCTGTTTTCCAGAGGCTTTCATATGAATAGTGGCCATACGCTCAGACAGAACTGTGAGAGTGGATTGCATAGCTAGCTGGTCAGCTGTGTCAGAGTCCAATGTGTCAGAGATCAGATCCTCGGCAAAGCTGGACTGAAGATCGTCTATGTCCTTCTGCAGCCGGAAAATGTCCTCCATCAGACTCTGGAATGATCAAAACACATAAGTTGTATTTTCTTGACAGAATTGTTAGGAACTGGGATAAGCTCATCATTTGAAATGAAGAATTTTAGAACATGTCTGCACAGCAAATTTCTCACCTGATGCAGGACTATTTGTCTGTCTGGACTTAGGTCATGATGAGGCCGCTCATTCAGTTTAGTCTCCATAGACTCCATCTTGGTTGAAATGGACTGTAAAGACCCTTGGTATCGCTGCTGTCTCTCCAGGGCCTCATAAAGTGTTCTCTGTTTTTCACTGATCTGTGAGAAAGATGAGATGTAACAACAATTTCCAGTCCAATAACATCAATAGCTCCTTTTGGTCTATGTACATACCACATTTTTCAAGGTCTCCCATGAACGCTGAAGGTCATCTAGATTGGCTACGGATTCCAGTGTTGGATCATACAGCTCCTGTATAGGAGCTCTGGTGAGAGTAGCTCGGCCCATTGACAACTAAAGCAAAAGAGTGTCCAAAACCAGTGAAAACCCACTACATGCAATACAGTACTACTGAGCAAAGATGTTCTACACATAAAATATAAAATATAAAATAATAACATTTTATAGCAATGTACAGTTGTAAAACAGGGATTTCAAACTCCTGGCAAATCTGAGAAATCTACAGAGACTAGCATTTGTACTCGCCTAACATGCTAAATTTAACTCATGAAGGCCTTGTTAATTAGCTGATAAGTTGAATCATGTGTTTAATGAGGTAAAATCAAAAACTCTGCAGTGCATAGCCTCGTTTAGCATTATAACTGGGCGGCAAAAATGCTGGCCAGCGGTAGTTTTTTGCCGCGCAGTGGAAGAATTATCTGTAACACTGGGCGGCAGTCGCAAAGCAAAGCAAACACCACAAAAATAACTCGTGTTGCTTTCAGGGAGACAGAGAATCACAGTCAGTGAATCATAAGTAGAGCAATGCCACGTATAAGACCGACCTATATTCTAGCATGGAAGGCAGTGAAGCAGTCTTAACACGCATGTTATTAATGACGTCACAGTCAAAGCATGTGATCAAAGCTATGGAAACTAGATCTGACTATTGAGTTTGACAGGCTTTATTAAAAAAAAAAAAAAAGGCTATGGAAACTTGAGCCCTTAACCATTGGCACCCAGTGAAAATCTTGTGCCACCCAGTGAAAATTCTTTAACAAAGCTATAGACTAGTGTCTGATACACGGGTTAACGGGTTTAGATCAGGAGTCACCAATCTTGTCCAAAAAAGACTGCTGCCGGTGAGGCTACAGGTTTTCTTTCTTATGAAGCAAAAGCACAACTGATTTAATTTGTCTAACTGGTTGGTCTCAGTCTCCAAACAACTGATGGCATAACAACCTGCAGCCACCTGGCCCTTTTTGGATATGATTGGTGCCTCCTGGGTTAGATGAAGGGTTAAGCTCAAGGATTCAGAAAGTTTTCATAAAAGCAGACTATAGAACTCAAAAAGCTAGTAGTAATCACTGAAGTGTTAAAAAAAACTGCGTACATTGTGAAGCAAGTGCAAATGGTAGGTGTTCTATTATTAGTGCGTACCTTGCTAAGTGAAGCCTCAGTGTTAGTAATAGGAGAAGGGGAGCGACATAAATGAGGAGAGGAAATCTCGCTGTTGGTGCCCTCTTCTCCAGACTCCTCAGTGACAGGAGACAGGGGGGTGTGAGTGCGACCCGCTGTCATCTGACACCGCAATGCACAAAGAGGATTGCAGAGCAAAGCAGAAAAGTGTTTATTTTAAACATAGTCATACACAGTGATAACGGTGGGCCAAGCAAAACACAGCTGGCAATGCCAGTATAGTAAAAGTACAGTTAGGTTTGGATTTGAATTCAAACATTCAACCACAACCAGCGAAATCCTCTTTTATGAACATGGTTCAATTGCTCTTCAGATAAGGGGTTTGAACTGGGAACCTTCAGTTTGACACACGAGTACCTTACCACTGAGCCACTTAGCCAATGAATCCACACTCAAATAATCACTGATGGACTTATAGATTTTGAGCTCTTAATAAACGGACGGATTGATGTGATGTAGCCATACTGTACAAAAAGTACATTTTTTGATAATTATTTACTTGCAGACTCCACAGATCTTTTCCACAATAAAAACACAACAATACAAATTCAATACTACTCGCCATTGCTGTGGAGGGCTTGGCCTGTGCAGCTGTTGTCACTTCGTGTGAACCTTCACTCAGGCCCTCTGCATCACTCACAGTCAGCAGCATGGTGGCGTGCTTGGCTTTCACTGTCAACATCTTACACTTAGAGTTCAGAGATGCAATCTGCTCCTGATAGCCTTTGATTTTCTGTGCCAGCTCCTGTTTAAGAAACCAAATAGTTGTTTGGACCTGAATGTACACAAGTATCTCTTTATATGTAAGAGACCTGAGATGAAAAATAGTTTTCCAGAGAAGAATATTTAGGCAATCATGGCATGAGCTATGTGTGCTGCAATGTGTGCAATTTTTCAAGCTTTTCTATCCGTTCCAGTGCTTGTTTACCTCATGGTGGCGTATCTGTGTCTGTAGCTCCAGGATGTTACTGGTGGGAACAGGTCGGTCTTGGATGACCCGGTGAGCATCCTCAATCAGGCCTTGCAGATGCCTCACCTCCTGCTCATACTGCTCATATTGCACCACCGCCTCCTAAGATTGGAAAAATAATTACATGAATATTGTACCCTGCATATTCTGTCGCTTTTAAACTGCTAAAAAGAGGCACTGGACCAAAGTTCCTTCCTTACAAGGTGAAGGAAGCACAAAGATGACTCCACTCTCAGTCACAAGGGTTTCAAATGATTACTCCCCAGTTTGCCCCATGTACCCAGCCCCCACATCGACATAGGCTGCAAGTGGGATCCACCCAAGAGGCCCTACATAAACCCCCAAAGGCCACTTCCACAAGCCTAAAGATATACATCCCAATATGCGTTCCGTACTGAAACGGCAGGAGTTCTTGTCAGCCAGTCACCTGCCCTACTGGAAGTATACTGCCATGGACCAGTAGTTGGAAGGGTACAGACTACAGTTTTATTGTCAGCCCTCTCTTTGTTCTTACTCAAAGGTCATAGTTGTCCAGGACCCAGTTCGGGCTTTAACACTCTCCCAGGAAATTAGCGCCCTCTCGGCAAGAGGGAAGTCGTGGACCCTCATGTTTTTTCAGAGGGTTTTTTTTCAATTAACTTTGTAGTTCCAAAGAAGGACAGGTCTGTGTCAAGTTTGAACCTCCACCATTTAAACAGTTACTTGAAGGTGTTACTGTTCTCTACCGTTCTCTATCTTACACAGCAACTGCCCTCAACAACATCTCTAGGGGTGACTGGTTCGCCGCCGCGGGCCTGAAGGACGCATAGTACATAAGCACAGATGGATCCTGCAGTTTGCCCTCAAGGGCATGTTTTATCAGTTTAAAGTTCTTCACTTTGGCCTTTCTCTGGTTCTAAGAATGTTCACTATGTAGATAGCTCTCTCTCTCTCCTCAAGGAGAAGAACCCCAGCTGTCAGTTCTGTCTTGGCTAGCCACTTATCTTTAAATGGGGGGTGCTCCTCCTTGGGTTCTCATAAACTGATAGTAGCCTTCTTAAAGGGTTTCAGGTCAGATTCTAGACAACATCTGTGTCCTGATGGGGCACTGAAATGCTATGTTTCTGCCACGGCAGAGATCCTAAAACCTGATCAGCTGTTTGTGTGTTTTGCTCACTTTCAAAGCAATGGCCCTCACTCTGGCTTGTGGAGGTCATCCGACATGGTCTAATATGTGCACGTTTTCAGGTTCTACAGTGTCAGTATAGCCACATCTGCTGGCCTGGCACCTGCCATACCGCCTACAGCATGGGCTGCAGCTGGGCTCTTCTTGTGACTTTGTGACCATATGTCACTCACTTGTAAGTACCGCCCTAATGGTTAGAAAATATGAAAGATAACGCAGGTTATGAATGTAATCATGTGAGTAGTGGATGACTTTTTAGGGTTCCTGGTCCCTTGGAGTGTACTGGGTTTCTGAGGTGCTGGCTATGTCACTTGCTATGTCACATAGGACTGATCATGTATAATTGTAACCAGCATTAACAGCCTTAGCTTACTAATCATTCACAGAAATGGCATTTCAAACCACATACAAACTTGGAAACGAACGCAATCATCTGAAAAATGCTAAGTGAAGTGTTCATAAACTCTCTCTGCAGTGTGGTCCCTACCTGAAGAATGTTGCACTGTTGGATGGCAGTGTGCTGCAACTGGCTGGCCTCCTGCTGGAGAGCATGGGCAGTGCGGCATATTGACAGGCTCATCATCACCTCCTCCGGCACGCGAAGAGCAGTCTGACACACTTGCACTGCATGCACTTGCTGCTTAAAGCTCTCCATATCTGACAACAGACGCTGCAAAACAACATCAAAAACTGACAAAAAGCTAAACCTGGTTCTCACCCATTTATGTATTAGGGCTAGATTTTTAGACCTCATTGATGAGAAACATTACCTGTCTCTGAGCCAGCTGCTCTTTGAGGCTCAGGCGGGCCAGTTCAGGAGAGGTTAGGGTGGCCTGTACCTGGTCTAGAGCTACATGCAGGGATTTTACCTCATTCTCAAACTTCTCCATGTCCTGAAGAACAGAATTCAGCATGTGATCATTTTAAACTAATATGCTGTGTAGTAATACTTCTTAGGTTAAGGCAAAATGTTTTCCATAACTGAGTTTCAATAAACAACCACTTGCACAAACTTTGCAAACAATGTACGAAATGTGTAAGGACTGCAATAACCACTTATCTTAATATTTCACTGTTCTTATTTAATAAATAACATACAATATGCTACAGCTCTGTTATTCCTTCTAGATACACCTAATATTTACAGAAATGCCAGCAATATACCTTACTTTAAGTTATGTGAAATCTGTAAAGTTGCACGGCACCAGTATGATATTAAATCATTTTATAAGTGTGTTACATTTATACTGTATTACTGAAAACAAATTCTTTTTAATAATGATTCCAAATCTTTGAACGACAGTGGAAATGTGTAACTGCAACCTGCAAAAGCAAAGTTGAAACCAGTGTACCTTAGCAGCGTCCTGCAGGCTTTGAAGACGTGACCTGATGGCCTGCTCTAGCTCTTCTGTATGTCGGCTCAGCTCAGCCACCTGCCGGCTCATAGATTCTACTTGCAGAGACTCAGACAACAGCTCCACCTTTTCCTGCATGGCTTCGAGGTCACCATGAAGCTCTTTCGATTCCCGCAACACAGACTACAAGGCAGGAATAACAGATTACATTACTACATAAAAATGACGCATCTGTCAATAAAAAAAAAACTGCAACTTGACTGCAAAAATGGCTGACCTGGTACATTCTGATCTGCTCCTGCAAGTGAGAGGAGGAATTCCAGATGATGTTGGCATTAACCAGGCTTCTGGCTCGCTCTGTCCACTTCACTATAAACTCTAACATCTCGTTGTACTCATCTAGGTGTGCATCAGCCTGATGAGTAGAGAATACAATTAATTGACCATATCAATCTACTTTTTATTTTTTGTGGTAACATACAATAACTCTGAACATAAATCATACACATTTGTAAACCTATCAAAACAAAAATAAAACTCCTATATAATACAACACAACACAACTATTCCTTACCTTCTTTAGCCAGACTGTCCTGTATTCAGCCAGACGGAGGGTATGGTGGTGGATCTCTCCTAACTTAGCAATGGCATCACCAAGTTGTTTGGCCAGAAGTGGATTACGTCGACCAAAGTCCTGGACTGCAGCATCCAGCTCAGCAAGTGTTCTACCACAGCTCTCTAGTTCATCACAGAAACCCTGTGTAAAAAATTTTTAAAAATTTAAAACATTAAAAACAGTCTCCAAAAGCCTCTGAATAAGCATTCATGAATACAGATAGTACATAAAACCGAATATCATACTCGAGTTTCCTCTTTGGCTTGATTAATGTCAGTGGCCTTTTCTTTCAGTGTTGTAGAAATATTTTTCAATTTCTCAGACACATCATGGATCCTGGAATTAAACTCCTCCTTGATAACTCTGGTCTTCTGAATGTCTCTTTCCTTGGCTTGGACCTTGAGCAATAAAGTGTAACAGCTTAACCATGCAATTCTGCCACGGTACAGTAAGGATTTAATTCAGGTCATTCAGGTCATTCAATAGTCTAGTTGTAATTCAAAATGACTAGATTTGTGGTATAATCTAAAATGCTATTTAATATTAATCTTCAAGATTATACCACAAGTTAATTTGCCTTGAGGTACTACTACTACTAGACTGTAGCAGGAAATGGGAAAACAAGACGTTCGAGCTATAATGGAAGCTGCTTCAGATCTACCTGATCTTCAATTGAGCCCAGTGCCAAGGCAACCTCAGCCAGCTGCATGGAGATTTCTGAGGGCAGGATGGTGTACAAATCCAGATACTTGCTCTGCTGCTGTTCTGCAATCTTATCCACATTCTGCCGATGGGTGATCAGCTCTCCATGCATTACCTAAGTAAAATCAAAAGATTCAATTCCACCTACATTTAATGATTTTAAAATGTAAACATAAAAATTCTGGACGTTTAAAACGAAATCACCTCCAGTTCTTGAGTGAGAATATCAACATCAGCAGTGGGGTTGAGCAAGAGTTCTCTGGAATCCTGGATCCAGCTTTTAACCAGGCTCAGCCCTCTTTCCACATCTTCTCTGTCTTTCAGTTCCTGATAAACACGTGCTCTACCTGCCCTGGACTTCTGCAAGAGACTGTGTGAGACAAAGTCCAGACATATATATAAAGTATCTACCAAGTGTAGGTCAGAATGAACAGCTGGTTAAGAACTGACTGACATGGAAATTTCTACACTGTTTATATCTTTACCTCTCAAACTGATCTTGCACAGCTTTGATCTCCTTTAGACTGGGCAGCTGGTCAATGTCAGCAGTTGGCACTGCTACCTCAACATCATGTAACAGGCTAAGGGCATACTGCCGCACGAGTGTGAGAGAGGACAGTTCCCTCTCCAGGTCCTGAGTGACCATGTCATGCTGCTCCAAATGAGACTGCAGCGTGGCTTTAGAGGCTTTTTCCACAGTACATTCAGGAACATGACTCCTTAGGTCATCTGCCACGGCCCTTACTTTTATCATCTGAAATAATTAATAAAGCTTCAGCACAGTAACCAAATGCAGCACTGGTCGTTTATATATGTTGTGTATCTGTCCTGACTTTTGTATGTCAGATGTACCTTCTCTCTGAAAGTCCTCCACTCATGAGCTGTATCCTCCAGCACCCTCTCTTGACCTCGAGCCACACTGCGCAGTCTAGTCCAGCGCTGCCATACTGTGGTCATTGAGCGACTAATGGTGGCTTTGCTCGCATCACTGCCAATCAACTCCAGCTGAGATGCTTGCTCCTCAAGACCTGTCAGCTTCTCCTGGAATCCATTCACCATGGACACCAGTGACTGCAAAACAAAGATGAAGGAATTGCAAATGGTCAATAAGTAGTTATTTCAAAATAAAAGATTATCTCAGAGTAGATTATAGTGCAAAGGATTATCTTTACCTTATGACCCTTGAGTTTCTCCTCTGCCTCCTGACTTGTTGCAGCCTTGGCTGTGGAGAACTCAGTCAGTTTCTTCTCTGCCTCATTCATCAGCTCAATGACTGTCTGTCTGGTTTCTTGATAGGATTTCCATTGCGCTACACAGCTGATAACAAATGACAAATACTTGTTTACATATAATCCCATACGCTACAAACTCTGGTGACATTTACATTTTCAGTTTCTTTAAAGCATGGCAGCGCTAAAACCACTCTGTCTTAAAATCATTTATTAAGATAATGTACTAATGGTCCTAAAACAGGTCCTCAGCGACCTTCCGAGTGGGGTTAATCTTTAAAACGTATCAGAGCCTAGAAACTCGAGAGACTTTAAGTGCACTGTACCTGTTCAAGACATCCTGGTGACACTGAAGCTGGTCTCTGACCTCTACTCCTCTCTGTTGAGCAGACTCCACACTCAGCCTCAGCTGTTCTTTGGCTGTGGGGTTCACCAGGTTCTCCAGCTGGGGTGGGAGTGACTCAAGCTCTTCCAGGACACCCAGGAAGTCCTGCTCAGTGGCCATAATATCCTCCTGTTGCCGCAAGCATTCTTCATAATTCTCCACATCCACTCCCAGACTGGCCTGCTGCAAAAAGCCTACAGCATCTTCAAGCCACTCACAAGCTGCTTGCATCCGTGAATGGTACTTTTGACACAAGGCCAGTGCCTGCTCCAGTGTGATCTGAATAACAAGTAGAGAAATAATATGACTTTGAAAAATGTGAGAAATAAAAGAAATTATATTTGAAAAACACTAAGGTACAGCAACAAAGAAAGTACAAAATGATTACAGAATTATTTTAGACTTGCCTGTTTAGAGCTGAGGGCTTGTTGTACATCAGCCTCCAGCTTTGCCATTTCTTGCAGACTGGAGTCCACATGAGCTGGGACAAGTTCATTAGCACTTGCATACTTCTGTTTCTCCCTGGTACTCAGTGCAGCCACAATCCTAAGTCGAGACTGCACTTCTTCCTGCATGATTTGCTGCTTCCTGATCTCTTCTTGTACCTTCTCCACCTTTACATCAACGACGACAGCACAGCCCAGCTCATCTCTGATCTGCTGCAGCCAAGTTAAAGTGCGCTTTACTTCAGTTTCAAAGTCTTTACTCTGCACAAACCTGTTCTCACACTCCACTATCAACTCCCCAACAGCTGACTGCAGGGACTGGAGTTCCTCCTGCCAGGACGTCACCCGCTGCCTAGAGGTCTCATGGGCAGCTTGGTCCATGTGGGTAGCAAGGTTGGTCATCTGCTCCATGAGCCTGGAGAGATGAGAGCTTGCTCCCTGAAGGCTGGCTGCAAGGGCATGGTAATTCTTCAGTCTCTCTTCAGCTGACTGGGTCTCAGCATTGACTTTGACAAGTTGTTCTTTAGTTGCTCTCAACTCAGAGTCGACTTGCATGGCCATGGCTTGGTGGTCTTCAAATGATTCCAAAGTGTCATCAAGGTGTTCTACCCGCTGTTCTATCAGCCTCTTGAGACCATTATAAAGGCTGACCAGTTGAGTCATTTCCTCAGGCTGCCATGGTTGGCCAGTGCTGCGAAAGCCCTCTTTTTTCTGGTTGAGCTCACTAACCGCTTGGCCAAGATTTGTTAACTCCTCAAGCAGTGCTTTATAATCACGTTGCAAACTGATGACTTCCTCAGTCTGCAGACCAACAGGCTGAGTCCCAAGGTTGTGGAATTGTTCCTCTAGCTCTTTCAGTGCTTTGTGGGTCACATCTATGAAGGAAGCGTATTCCTGACGTGCAAGAATGGCCTGTTGTATTTTCTCCTGTTTTTCTTTGGCTAGAGACAGGACGTTGTTGTATTGCTGTGGGAGAGCATTAAGTTTCTCGTCTAAGTAGCAATGGTCAACCTCATTTAGAGTGGGCAATATGTCTTGGCCCGCTCTTTGGACAATCAGCAGGAGATTCTCATATTCTGTTGCTTGATCCAAAATTTGTTGGTATTTTGTAAGCTGTGCACTGAGTTCTGCATCTCCATTCATGAGGTTTATTTCTGGAAATGTCACAATATCTGCTTGTTTCAACCATTGGCATGTCTTCTCCAGATCTGCCTTAAAGTATTTTCTAGTTACCTGTACTTTCTCCAACTCCTGCAATCGCTGGCTACACTTTTGCAAAGCTACTTCAAAAATATTTTGCAACTCCTGAAGCTTGGTTAGCATTTCAGCCTTCTCATCCTCAATGGCATCTTTCATCAGATCCCTTCCTTGGGACCACAGAGAAGTTAGCTCACTTTGATAAGCTCTCAGGCTGCTTTGGATGTTCCTGCAAGCCCTCACCTGCTTAGCCAAGTCATCTGGTAAAAGGGCAATGTAGTCATCAGCCTGTGCTTTCTTCTCATTCTGTTGAACCCAGGTGATAGCCTGGCTCACAGCAAGCAGGAACTGGTTCCTTTCTGTGAAAGCCCTACTAAGGTGTTTCCTTCGCTGAGCCACTTTGATACTCAAAGACTCTACCTCAGACTGGGTCTCAGATATGAGCTCCTGCAGTCGTTGCCGTTCATTAAGACCTAAGTGTGCTAAAACCCTGTCTGCATCACTCATGGCCTGGGAAAGCAGCAGCTGCTTTGCTTCAAGCTCACTGCAGATGCTGAGGTGGTCAAAAAGGAAGCTCTGTGCCAACTCTGGTGGTGGGCTCATTTTCATAGCCTCAGACAGAGCAGGCTGCTGTTCTTCAGCCCATTCTCTTGCCTCTTTCAGTCGAGCCTCAACTTGGCTCATGTCCTCAAGTGTCAGGATGGAGTCTTGGATTTTTCTCTCTATGAGGCTCTCTAGGTGTGCCCAGCGCTGCTCAAAGTGGCTGATCTGTTCTTTCACTAGCTCTTTGTCATCCAAATTTAAGTAGTACATCACTTTCTGTTTCTGTTCTTTAAGGTCATCCAGAGTGCTCTTCTTTTCTTTGAGGGCAATAGAGAGTTTCCGGAGAGCCTCTAGATGCTCAGATGAGCTCTCAGCATCAGTTCTGAAATATTAATATAGAAAAAATTATGCCTTGACTGTAATTTCACATTACTTACACATCACTAAGCAAAAACTTTTTTGAGCACAAAGATTAAGAAGTTACCTTGCAAGATTGTCCCACTCCTTGGAAACCTGCTCAAACAGGGCTTCCATGGCACTGATGCAATCATGGTACTCCCTTGTCCTTAAGAGATCCTCTTCCCTCTGGGTCTGTAGCTTGTTGGCCTGATGGCACAGCTCTAGCCATGCATGACTCAGACGATTAATCTCTGCATGTTCTGGAGAGTCCCTGCCTTCAGTAAGCTTACTTACGCTCTCTGTCATCTTAGTCAAAGTACTTTGTCTGCTTTGTAGCTGCTGGCCGAATTCCTATTGAACAAATGTATCCAATTAGAAAAATATGACGTTTTGAAACAGTACAAGATGCCTAGGAAAACATATGTAATAAATCTGCTATCTTTTTTCAAGCACATATTTATATTATGTGAAATTCATTTGTAATTTGATGGTGACTTCTGATGTTGTCTTTGAAATACTTTAGGAATACTGCAAAATTAGTTTTGCTAAACAACTGCAATTACTGTGAGTTTATACCTCAGAGTCCCAACTTTAATTCAAGAACCTCATAGGAATTATAGCCCTTGTAGCAAATCCATTGCAGTTAATGTCTGCCTGAAGTTTGCGACCAATGAGCATAATTAGATGCTAGGTATCGTCTTTGGTGATTTTCCGCCAGGTCTGTAATGCAGTCATTTTCAGTTTCTTCTTTTTGTCAGCAGTCTTGTCTTCAGTAAGTGGCATGCATGTTTAGAAGGGTTATTCGTAGGTGACTGATTTAACCCTGAGCAATACTCCATCTAAAACTGCACACTTTTGTAGTATGTTTCTTTAGCAAAATACAGCCCTATCCATCAAGTTTTGTGACATTTGGTTGGAACAGAGCACCTCATCCTGCTATAACAACAGACTGTAGATGCAAATGCAGATTTTGTTGTCTCTTGTGTGCAATAACTACCAACATAACAAAACACTACAGGCCAAGAAACAGCTGAGCAATCAGTTGTCCAATATTTAAAATGGCTGTGATACCTAAATGGTTCTTCCAGTATAGATGCACCCTTGACATAAAGCTGACATTCTGCATATTAAACCATAATCATAACTCCAGAGTGCCGAAAAACAAGGCTAAAGAACATCTTGTCAAGCATCACTATTACTTGCAAACTGTACTGTACATCCAAAATGTAAGGTACCAGTGGCAGCTCTTACTTTGGCTTGGTCCAGCATGTTTTGGGCGATCTTGGGCTCCAGTTCAGCAGGCCTCCTGGTAAGGCTTTGTAATTGCTGTTCCAAATCCTGGAAGAGTGTAGATAACTCCTGCTTTTGTTCCTTAATCTCCCTCCAGCTCTCTGACAGCTGTTGTGCTCTGGCCATCCTTTCTTCAATCTGGGTATCATATGAGACATCGGAAGCATATCACCACCAGCATAAAGGTTATGAAATAACAATAAAACTCAGCTTAGCTACTTATTATATTTAGTCCAAGTTATCAAACTCACCAAAGTTTTAATCTGCTGAATCTTTGCAGCTGCAACTCTCACAGATTCATCTGATAAGTCACACACTGAGCAAACCAGGTCAAGATATGTACTGGCCTGCTCCTGCAGAGCTCTGAAGTGCTTCACCTGCAAAAATTATATTACAGGAAGAAAAAAAAACATTTCTAATTCATAGTGCACCTAAGTCCTAAAGAACATTAATTTCCCTGTTACTCAAATAAACAAAAATTACACAAATAAATATAAGTAAGAAATAAATTTGCACATCTAACCTATTGTGCTATTACTATGTTATAATATAAAATATTTATCAAATTAACATGGAGTTGCAAACATTTTAGACTATGGGGTGTGGAAGGGCTATGTAGTCTTTCAATAACCTGTTTAAGTGCTTCCTGAAGGCCAAACGGAGTTTCTGAATGTAGCTGTATCTCCTCTTGGACTGTAGAGTGCCAGGTCTCACATTGCTGCAGAGTGTCCTGGTGACTGACATGCTTCTGTAGCTCTCGGTCAAGAGTCTGATACACCTGATGAGGTACAAGTCAATGTTTAACTAAATGTAACAATACAGATAAAACTGTAGTATTGGGGATAAATAATAGAATAGATAGTGATGGTGACCCGCTGAGCTGTGCTGCAGATAGCTGAGTAGCTGTCCTTGGTTCCTTGCTGGTGAGCCTGAATCTGCTGGCTGATCTTCGCCTGAATTTGCTCTGAACAGCAACTGACAAGATTATCACCCTTCTCTTTCAAACTTGCCAAACGATCTTCAAAGCCAGCTATCTCCTCCATTACAGCCTGAAACAAAAATGAAACGCATAAGATACTAGGAAGATTGCTTAAGAAAACCATTTAAATGTTTCAATTATACTGCCAAAATGGTAAGAAAATAATGACTTTTGCTATGTTTTTGTCCGAAAACAAGGATAAATGTAACAACAACCAGTAACTATTATATGGTTACTCCCAGGAATAACAAAATCTAGTGATGTTTGAATTTTCTGCATATATATGACCTAGAACATCATAATTTTTTTAGGAAAATGATCCAACATTGTCAGTGTCAAAAGTGTGTTAGGCCCTAGAATTAGCAGTTAATCACTGTGTAAGTGAGGGCACCATTTTATTTAAAGAACAGGGATGTATGAAATTCTGATCTTCACAACATCATTGATGGAACACTGAATTCTGAATTATACAAGAGAATTCTAAATGAAAATGTCAGGACAGCTGTCCATGAACTAAATCTCCTGGGAAAGTGGGTCATGCAGCAAGATAACGACCCTAAGCACACAAGTCCTTCTACAATAGCATTGTTAAAAATAAAGTTAATGTTTTGAAATGGCCAAGTCAAAGTCCTGATCTTAGCCCATTAGAAATGTTATGGAAGGACCTGAAGAGAGCAGTTTACGTGAAGAAACCCAACAACATCCCAAAGCTGAAGTAGTTCTATACAGAGGGATGGCCTAAATGCCTCTGATGTGTAGGACTGATGAGCAGTTACTGGGAACACACAGCTGCAGTTATTGCTGAATAAGGTGGTCGCACCAGATACAACTGAAAGCAAAGTTTCATACACTTTTGCCACTCATTTAAACTTTCAAGGACCGTTGTACATACCTTGTGTCTTGCTAGCTGCTGTGTGGCCATCTCTAGATTGCCACTTTGCATAGAGTCAGAGGTAACAAGTCTGCTAGACATCTGCAGCAGCCATTTCTCCACCTCCTGTAGTTCACTGTTATAGTCCTCATGCTCTTTCACCCCTTCTGTAAACTTCTGTACCTGGGCCTGCAAACAATACAACTCCATTTGACCTTTCAAATATTCACCTCTCTTTTATGAATGACAGTTATGAATGTAACAGTGGCCACAGCACACTGGATATCTTATATAATAGGTAGACATACTGCAAAAGTCATGTAATGACATAACACGATACCAACTAATAATACAAACACCATGCTCAAACAGATAAGTTCCAGGAACTCTCCAGGGCAACATCAAAAGACATGCTAAACAAAAGCTTTATGGGTAATAGTAAGCTCCCTCACATTGTCCTCACTGGCAGCAAGAGAGAACTCAGAGTCCTGGTGGAAAAACATGCTAGCATGGGGATCACTAATCAAACTAATCAGACTTAGCATCAACTGAGCACATGCAATGAGCAGGACTTGTGCTACACCAAAGAGAGGAAGAAGGAAGTCATCTGTCACTTCATGTCACTTTGTCCAAGATCTCAACCTATGTGCACTGTTTCACACTACCTCTTTAGGTAATTCAGAATAAAACAGAACACTGAAAGTACAACATGTTTTTAACATTCAATTACTACATAAACAAGAATTTAATACATGTTCAGGGCAATACCTTTGCAGTGTTGCACAGATCTTGGTAATCAGTTTGCAGCTTGGTCATGTTTTCACTGATGGTGGGGTCACGCACAGTTTCAAGAAGAGCTTCTCCCTTCTCAACGACAAACTTTATCGCTGGCTCATGAGACTGCACAGTTTGTTGGATTGTCTATATAGAGACAAAACCACAAAATGTAAATGCTTTTCATTGATAAAGTACATCTGTAGTTCCTTTTCAGCTTATTTAACAGAAGAAGGGTGTGACAGTTATCTGGTCAAATGGCTCAGGTGTATTATCCTATAACACACTGGAGTGCAGCGCTACAAAGGACTGGGAATGGAAACATTGCTGTAGAAAATGCATAATGAGACTCAGCTCATTACATTTTAATGTAACTATGCACCAAGGAACGACAAAATGAATGTTAACATAAAATATGCAATATGTGTGACTCACTTTGTATTTGGCTAACTGGGCCTTTTTTTGGTAAAGTTCAGCTTTAAGCTCCACAGGAGAGGCCAGCAGAGATTTTGTCTCTGTAAGCCACTGGCTCTGAGCCTTATACTTGTCTAGAAAGTCTTTAGAGAGCTGGATGCACTTCTCCTGAGCGCTGAGCTCAGCCCGAAGAGCCCCCATTAGCTCCTCCATCTGAGACATACGAGTGCTGATATCCTCTTTTAACTGCTCGCTCTCTGACTCCTCCAGGAAGGCCATGGACCGCTCGGTCTTCTCCCGCATGGTCTTTAAGAAAGTGTGACCCAGTTCCATATCACCCTGCAGAGTCTAAGAGTCATCAGATTGGAGAGAACAGAGACAGATACAAATATGTATAATTACGTCCAGCTGAAAAGCTTTTAAAAAGATGTATTGGTGAATAACAAATTGAGAAAACTTAGCAGAGGTCCTACTGCTGGAGGAATGTGATACCACTAATTTTGTACCTCTAGTTTTTTCAGTTTCCTCTCCATAGCAACACGATCAACAACATCAATACTGATAGCCACACTGCTGAAACTCTTTTGAGCAGTGCTCAGCCAGTCAGAGAAGGTGCTGAAGACGCTTTGGGCTTCCTCAATGCTAGACACTTCCTCTTTCAGCTGTTTGATTGTTTCCTAAAACACAATAAAAAGGAAAGCACCAGTCTAAATTGTGTCTGTGTAAGCTACCTTTACACATGAGTGTGTGTGCGTGTGTGAGTATGTACATGGACCATACCAAGAGGTGCAGTAGCAGAGCATGGTAGCGTGAGGTTAGCTGTGTAGCCCTGGTGCTGACTCGACTGCTGATGTGAGTCTCCTCGAGGACCTGATGGGCTAGAGCACTTAAACCCTCTATCTCCTCCTGATAGACTAGTACCTCCTCATGCCATCCCTGTAAAACACAATGAGCCACTTCACTGGCTAAATCTACGTATGTTGCACATACAACAACATATTCTGCTCAAGTATAAGGTTTATGCATTATGAATTATAGACCAGTAAGAAAACATCTCAAAGAGTTTGCATTTCCATTAGACTGCAAGGTTTTCACAAACCTTCAAAAGTTGTAGTTGAGCTTCCTTGGTGGCTCTATCAGAGCGCCTGCAGCTACGTAGCTGGCCTTTACTCTCCATTCCTTTCAGCCAGTTATCCAGTCTCTGGAACTTCTGTTCAATCTGTCGGAGCTTGGCTAGGGCGCTGTTCAGCTGAGATCTGGTCTCTCCCAGCCGGGCCTGGTAACTGCCCCACTCCTGCTGTACTGTCTCCAATGTGCGATCCTCCAGCTGGGGTGTTCCCCATGGAATAACCTGCTCACGACTCACCAACAGCGTATTGAGCATAGCCTGCCCCTCGGTGCAGTGTACCTGCAGCTCCTATAGATTGGCAAACACAGTAAGTATTCTATAGACTTTCTTTATCACAGTAAAATATGTACTATTCTGCAGTAAAATGTATATGGTATAATAAAAACGGTATAATATATCCACTATGTTGACCCATTCAAAGTCAGTTTAAGGGCAAGACTTACTAAGAACACTGCAAAATGATTTATTGATTTATTTTAAATGTTACACACAAGCTGACTAATTTGACTACCAGAGGAGCTAAACAGAGATCCATTCAGAGGAGTTTTTGACCAGCTGTAGACACAGTAAATACACTACGAAAGAGGAAATCTCTCTATAAGAGCTGAAAGTCTCAGCTGCTGAAAAATGAACAGTATGGGAATTCAGTGAAATAATATAATTTCATATTGTATAATATGATTATAAGTTATGTATATAATAATACTAAATTAAACATAGACTAAAATATAGTTTTAAAAAAGATAACTCTATATACTGTATTCCTCTGTTATTTATTTTGGGTTCTCTACCGTGAGATTTGATCTCCACCATAGAAGTTCTGAAGCTGTACAGAAATAGCATATTAAAATCATTTGAAATATTTATCTGAAACGAAACAGATTTTCTTTCTATTGAAAACATGAACCTGGAATGTTTGAGCAGTGATTCCAAACTTATCACTGATAAACTCTGACCTGAAGCTTTTGTAGAGTTTCCTCCAGGGTATCAACATCTCCCTCCAGTTGTGTATAGCAGCTGAGTTTCTCCTGCTGCTGTTCCAGCCAGTCCTTAAACTCATGCAAACAGTGCTGGTACTCCTGATGAGCCAGCACCAGCTCCTCTGCCTTTCCTACTCCCAGCTTTTAAGGAGAAAACCATGATTGATTCATTAATGCAGCTGAACTCACTAACGAATAAACTAAACACTGAGGTTTGAAATGTACATAGAAACGTACCTGAGTCCGCTCTTTGATACTGTTATACCGTTCCTGCAAGTCTTGAATCTCTAGCTGGGTGACATAGTGCTCAGCCATGTTGGAACCTTTCATGGAGATTGTGTCGAGGACAGAGCTATGACTCAGCACTTCCTCATACAGCAACTACAATAAACATACATAAGTACAATACTTGTGAAAAATAGTAATTTTTTGTTCTTTACAGAATGCATACTTCCAATGATCTTTTCACAAATTCCATTTTTTTATCTCACAGTTTTAATGTGGAGATTGAAGGCAGTATATCTTTTGTTTGCAAAGAGGGTGTATACTTTCAAAAAACAGTTCATTTGACCAGGGATGCCCAAACTTTTGCATATGACTGTATGCTGTACATGCTATTGTAATTGTTCTGTGTGTGTAGATTGTAGCAATTATACTGTGTACAATACTGTATATGATATGATGACAGTACCTTGGCTTTGCCCAAGTTGGCAGTTTTATCTCTCATCTCAGAGCACTGCTTGTCTGTCGAGTTAAGACTGTCCTCTACTCGCTCAGTCCAGCTCACAAACTGCCGTACATCCTCCTGATAACTGGTCCACTGCGACAGAGCTCCCTCCAGCTGGCTGTAAGATACCAGAGGCACAGTCAAACACATTCTCTTTGAGTATTAAGACCGGCTCCTCTTATGCAGTGAAACTGATGCTCTTAGAATTTCCCAGGAGGGAAAAGTATCTTTTAATCTTTGCTCAGGCAGAGCTGATGGGAAATGATACACTGACCTCTTGCACTGAATAGATGCAGACTGTAGGGCATCCCAGGAGTCCTTCAGGTCCTGGATCTGTTTGCGGACAAGAGGAACCCCCTCAGCAGATGTGTTCCTCTGCACGGACTCACCTCTAGTTACCAGCATCTTCAGCTGGATCTCCTTTTCCTGGCGAGCTGTAAGCAGGGCCTAATAGAACAACAAAGTAACTAAAGTCAGCATAGTCAAGAAATAAGCAAAACTGGAGTGAAGATCATGGGATTACCTCCCTATCAATATACCTCAAGTTTGATCATCCTGCTGTCCAGAACATTCTTATCTGCTGTTGGAGTGCAGTAAGTCTGCAGCATGTGACTGGTGTCTGCCACCCAGTTCTGCAGCTCCTTCAGACCCTGAGAGAAAAGCTGGTGCTCTGACACAATCCGTTCAATTCTGGACGCTTTCTCCTGTTGGATGGGCATAGCACACTGCAGTAAAAATCACACCTCACACTTAGCCTGTAGGCAGTGAATCACATAGCGTGTGATTTCATAATTATATTTAGCTTGATAGTTAATCATGCATTAAAGAATAACTAAAATGTTAAAACTGTTAAAAGGAAAGTACTGCACAATCATTCCATTTCTTCTCAGGCTAATCTTTATTCATTGTGAGTTGTCTTTGTTAATAAGTGGTTAGGCCTGCAACATATCCAGACTTACATTGCCCTATTCATGCACAAAAGACTGTGTGAAAAAGAAAAGCCTTAATATCACAAAGTATAGCCAACAGAATAAACATTACAGCTACACCATATACAGAAAATACAGTGTAAATGGACGCCAAAACAATGATTGTCTATGAAATGTCAGAGACTTTTATGACACAGGGTAACAGTTTAGCCTTCCAGGCAGAAATAGGGTCAGATAGGCAGCAGGCAGGCTGACATTACCTTGGTAAGGTTGCTTAAAGCTAGGTAGTGAGCGGAGAGCTGCGAGACGCGGTGCACAAAGCCCTTTCCGGCCGTGTGTCCGTCCCACAGCTGCTGGGCCTTTTCTCTCAGCCTGCTCAGCTGAACCTCCTGAGAGGCCAACTCTTCAAGCACTGACTGTAAACGCACAGGCAAGTTAGCACAAGCATGCAGCTTAAGACACAACACAAGGACTCTGCATCTTCGTTAGTAAGACAGAAGGGTTAACATGACTACACAAAAGGACGAAAGGACTGATGGTTAGTGCTACAAACACATTGGAGCAAAATGACAGGCAGCTTGCAGCAGCGCAGATTAAGCCATGATGCAAAAGCATGTGTGTCTATGCACGATGAAACATGGATGCTTATTTGTGCAATGTATAAAACACTAGTAATTGATTACCATTATTATATTTACAGTATATTTATCATCTTATGTGATTACAGTTACATAAAACAGCATGAACCAGAGGCTGTGCCATGTGATGTATGTTATATGTGATGTATATTAAATATGAATGGGTATATAAAATCTGCAAAAACAATGACAAAACCAAAATGGAAAAATATTAAACTGTGCTTGTAAAACTTGGGAGACACGCTTACCTCTACCAAAACTCAAAGTGGTTAGGGTGTGGGTTGAGTACATTAAAAGTTATAGACTAGTAAAGATTGTGCATTTGATTGATGGATGTGTGCAGGTAGGAAAAAAAAATCTGGGAAATGTTTAAATGTTTTCGATAAATAAATAAACAAACAAAACAAATAATAAATAAATGAATAAAAACAGGTAGAGTAATGATTATGCTCAGCTAGATGGTTCTGCCTGAGTTTGAGAATGGTCATGACAGCCTCACATAAAGCCACACCTGGAGCCTGTGAAGTTCGTGTTTTTTGGCTGGGAGGTCATGCAGACGACTGCTGCTCTCTTGAACCGCAGCCTCTGTCTCATTCAACCAGTCCTGCACTGGCTCCACATTTGCCTCAAAGTCCCTCATCTGAGCTTGCAGGTTCTGTCAAATAAGAGTACTTAACCAATTAGCCATCAGTTCTATCAATTAGTCAGATAAACGTAAATAAAAACCTTATTTAATTTTTTCCACACTATGTACACTTTCATAAGACCAATACATAAGGAACACATTACCAGAATTTGGACTAGGATTATGGATTGAGAAAACATTTTGGAAACATACTTGCAACGCAGTCTCTCTCTGGTGCAGGTTTGTCATGAATGTCTTCCAGTCCTCTCTGGTGCTGTTCACTTTAGCTCGAATTCCCTCTACTCTGTCTTTAGCAGCAATGGTAATTAGCAAGTCTCCGCTCACTGCCACTGCATTCAGCTTTCCATGACCCTGCTCTCTGTCACCCAGGAACTCCTTCACATCACCACAACACAACACAATTAACCTCTAAAAACTGACCACAGATCATTTTCAGTCAACTGCAATACTTCGCAGTAATTCATAACCACTACTTGTAAACACTTGCTGTAAAGAATTTTGCTGAAAAGCAGTACCTGGATCTTCTGAAGACTAGATGAAGCCTCTGTGAGGTTTTGAGGGACATCAAAACACTTGGCTGTATTAATTTTAGCATTAACCAGCCACTGCTGAAAGTCTCGAAAAGCTGCACGGAACTTCTGCTCCAATATCTTTTCTTTTCCTTGGCATTCCCGAGAGGCCTGCAGACTGAGACTGCAGCAGAAACAAGCAGTTCTAACTATGTCAAACAATACAAATTCTCAAGCAGGCACAAGAATTTGTCATACCTACCTGTTATACTCTTTGATGAGGGCAGACACTCTCTCAGACTGTGTTCCCAGGTCTCTGGAGAAACGGCACAGGTCATTCAGCTGTGACTTCAGACTGTCTGACAAGGGCTCGACATTGAGTAATGCTTCCAGGGTGTCCTTATTAAAAGTAAGAAGAATTCTGGTCAGATGCAACAATTGTGTTATGCAAACCAAAACTTTTTTGTTAAAGTTTGAGTGTTGCAAATCAGTTATGTTAGCAACTTATGAGAGTGTTCACGTGTCTGTAATTCTGATACAAATTCCGTACTGTGCACACTACCTTCGCAATCTGCCAGCCCTGCACAGCCTCCTCACTGGTGTTCATGGATGCCACCTGTTGGAGTGTATCACGGCATCCGTTCAGCCGACTGCTGAAGTCTTGCAGGTCCTGCTCCAGCTGCACTGCCAAACTGCTGAATTCCTGCTCTGAGCTGGCCATCTGAGCCAATGTGGCCTCTAGACCAGAGCACACATGCTTGGCCCCATGCTCCCACTGTTCCCAGGTGGATAGCAAGCCAGACTCCTCTCGCTCTAAAGCCTCGCAGCCCAAAGTGGATGTGTGGTCCCGAGCAGCAGCCCCACAGCGCTGCACCCGCGTCAACCGATCCTTGCCCTGCTTCCTCGAGTCCAATAGCTCCTGACATGCAATGGCACAGTCAGATATTACAGGATTACAATGAGCAGCTTTCTAATTGTAACTTTAAGTTATAAGAATTAAACTACATGTCACTGGAAAGTCATAGGTTTTCTTATCTTCCATAAAGAAAAGTTTCATTTAATATGAATGCAAAATTTTGAATGGTGTAATGTCAATATGTCTAAATCTTTTTACATCCCAGGACAAGTAACTAAGTAATTTTAGATTATTACTATTTATCATAAAGTTTTCACACATGAGCAAATGGTTTTTTTAAGTGGTGCAAAAAAACTAAAACTAAAGCTGACAGTAGCGATTACATGCATAATGGAACAAGTATAATGTGAATAATTGTATATGAATAACCTTACCCGCACTTTAGAAAGCTTCTTCTGAACAGAGGCGGCATCCCCACTCATGTCAGACCAGCGCTGAAGCTCCTCTTTGGCAGAGGTCAACCAGTCATTCAGCTCCCGCACAGCCTCCACATACTGCTCATGCTCTTTTACTATCTCCTGCATCTGCTGCACCTTACTCTACAGCACATCACAAAACAGGGCTCTATCAACACATCATATCTAATGGATTATGTAGTAGGCAATACTAGTCAATGATTACAAATCATTACGAATAACCCTTTAAACTGCAAAAGACAAAGCACTTTGATTCTTCACCAACATTACCACACAACTTACTACTGAGTAATGATCTACTTAGTCATAAGCCTTAAAATTAATAACTGAATAATAAGGCTACAGTGTAAGGAGAAGATGGAAGCACTTGGAGATGGAAAACCATCATCATTACTTTTATAACTGCAGTGATGTCAGAGAACTGGGTGCTGAACTCTGCTCGGGACACCTCAGAAAAAATCTGGTCTCCAGTCTTCTCATGAAGCTCTGCAGATTTTTCATTCAGGCGAACGAGCGCTGCTGAGTGGCCTTCTACGTCAGCCTGTATGGCCCGTAGGCGCTCTAGCAGAGAGACTTTCTCCTTCAGGCCAGGCTGCTGAGGCAGAGCCACCCCAACCTCCTGCTCCACAGATTCCATCCACTGGTGAAGCTGAGCTTTCCCCTCCTGATAGCAGCTCCACTGGGCCACGGTCCACTCCAAACGACTGCGCAGCCAAATAGAAACAAGCATCAACAGTGATGAACAATGAGGTACATTTTCATTATTTATTATCCATAACTACAAGGGGTGTAAAATACTGAAGGTGGCATTACAACTTCACAGATTTTGGAATGTTAGAATTACAATAATATTCAGTAAATCACACACTCATTGTTGTCCAAAATAAAATTCTCTGGCTATTTCAAACATAATAAAAAGCTTTATGCATTGTTTTAATGTTTATCTTCCAGTACTGTGTCAATATTTATTCCAGTCATACATGTATTCAGAATGTTGGTACTACTTTACAAGGGTACCAATTCTATAACTACTCTTACAAAGGGTTTATACATAGTTTATATTTCACTATTAATTAAGTTATAAACACCTTAAAATCATTAACAAGCATTATGACTCATAAACTAAAAAGTAGCTAACAAAATCTAAGAGTTAACAATATAGATGGATGTGGACTCAATATTTGGCAAGCAAAAGGTCACCGTTGCTTTTTATTTATATGGTAAGCAGTATAACCGTACCTGTGACAGCTCATGGCAGTCATTAGCATGTTGGCCCAGGAATCTTTCAGACTTTGGAGCTGAGAGCGGATGGTCTTCTGTTTGTTCTTACTGCAGTTCTTCACAACTTGCTCTCCTTTCCCTACTGTCATATTCAGCTTGACTTCTCCTTCTCCCTTCATTAACAGGATATCCTGCCAGAGCACAATCACACTCCTCAATACTACAGTAGTTTACTAATCAACTACTGTCAACTATTTACTAACCAACAGTAACATGAACCTCACTAATTTCTCTCTTCTGAGAGATTATAGCGCAGAGTTAAATCATACGTGACAAAGTTGGAGTAGTAGTGAGTTTACCAACCTGTATTAATCCCAGCCTCTTCTCCAGAGTTTCTTTGTTGCCTGTGGTGCTGTTGAGCACTGAGAGTCGTTCTTGAATGTTGCTGAGCCAGGTCCAAGTGCTCTGCAACATTTCCTCGAAGGCCTGCTGCTCCTGCAGGCTCAGCTGGCAGTTGCGCAGCCGCTCCCTCACCACTTTTAGGAGACTCTGCTGCTGCATCTGCAGCTGTGTAGAAACCCGCAGCTCTGACCCACTGCCGTGACCTCCGTCACTCAGAGATTGAGCCTCCTGGCACAGATTCTCAAAAGAGTCCCTGCAAGAGATGATCCTCAATATCATCAACAGAGTAGCACAGTTACTCAGCCACTATTTATTTCTGGATGTTTTCATTTTTCCATACACCCAGTACTCATAGTATCTAAGCAGACAACAGATTTCCATTCAATGCAATGAGGTCTGACCTTTCCTTTAGAGCTTCCTGGTAGAACTCCTCTACACGCTCTAGTGATGCTTTCTCTTGGTCACCGTGTTTGCCCTCTGGAAGCTCTGTGCCAAGCCTTACTTCCATACGTTCCAGCCATCGACTCAGCCTCTGCAGATGGTTCTCAAAACTGCACAGACAAGAACATGCATGTACTGTATGGCCTGTTACACACATACTACCTCTCTGTGATGATTGTGTTGAATGTGCTGGTTATTCACAATTACAGCACTTGTGCTGGGTAGCAGAACAGTAATCAAATTGTACAGAAACCTTTGAATAAATACATTTATTTACTGTCTACAGTTTTCCGCATTATGATTTGGGCACTTGTTACAAGCTTGACAGACCTCCCAGATAGTGTGTACACAATACAAAATGTTTAACTAGTATTCCATTTTCATTTGCTTTTTATTTTCATTGTTTTTTAGAGCTTAAGAAACTGTATTTTGTTGCTGCATGTGGGTTGCATTTGGATGCTCTGCTGCACTGTGTGGAAGCTCTGACCTGTTAAGATGTGCACTGAAATGGAAATCATGATGTTTAGTGATGCTTACACCACACATAAGTGGAATGTATGCCAATTGCTAAGTTCCAGTTTTAAAGAAAAAGAGCTGTGCAGACAAGCTGTGCAAATCATATACAAATTAGGAATGAGCCATTAGATTCACAAAAATTGAGTTTTCACACGTGTGCTTCAGTATAATAGAAAATTTATATACAAAATAAACCATGATAAATATTGAAAAAAGGGGAACCCTCCACATGTACATACAGTTCCTGTTGAGATAATGACCAGCACAACACTGTGCTTAGATAAAGAAATACTAACTACTACAATTAACTATTATTTACCAGTACAATCCCATGTAATGCAGATAAGAATACTGAGAACACACAGTGTGATGTAAGTAGGGTTGTATCCTTACCCACTGAGCAGAGCAGCACTGTCCTCTAGGTTTTGCTGGTTCAGCCTGCACTGCTCCACATAACTGTCCCACTCCAACTGGATGGACGAGAGGCTCTGCTGGACCTGGCCAGCAGTGGCTTTGGGGAGGTGAAGCAGGAGCTTCTCTCCCTCCTGACACACTTGCATCAGACGCTGCTCTCCATCCTCAACCCGCTCCAGAGCCCCCTGCGGACACAGGAGTCAAATCACAGTGGGCTAGAAAAATACCTTAATTGAATGTTGATTAGATCACTAATTTTAGGCACAGTATAATATTACTGACATTTGAGCTGATTTCTAAGCCAACCATTTAACACAAATACTGTATGTACTATATGATGGATTAGGCCCACGTTCAGTTGAGTGTGCTGCATGCTTTCACTTAATTTTACCTTCAGCTTCTGCAATTTGCGCTCTACCACACTGGTGTCCCCAGAATGGTCACAGCATTCTCTCACTATGTCCTTCTGTCCAGAGAGCCACGTGTGAAACTGCTTCACAAGATCTAACATGAGATGACGGGAGTGATGTGTGAATAAAGATAGTATGGACTTACTGTGTTGTACATATCAAAAGAGAGCAAGTCACTTATTTCAGTCAGCAAGTGTTAACTCTCACCACCAAACAGCTGCTGTAGCCCATGCTGCATTGAGCCCAGTCTTTTAACACAAAGCTGATTGACAGTTTCGTACTTCTTGATGAGTTCAGTTAAAGCAGAGCCGAGGCCTGTCAGTTCTTCAGAAGGATACTTCCTGCAAAGGGTGTTTAGGCTCTCTCGTGCTGAGTCTATGCTCACCTGCTGGTTCTGCAGCTCTTTCTGAATATCCTGCAAAACATGCAATACATACACAATTTGATATAGCTATATAAACTATAAGCTATATCAAACCAACAAAAGCCCAACTGGATGGTTATGTTGGGTTGATATAAATACTTTTATTTGCTCGGTACACGCCATTAGAGCCTAAAACATTAATAAACAGCATAACACATATTTTAATGCAAATGTAAATAATAAAATATGGTATATGTATTATTTAAATCAGGTATATCCTACTTAAACCACCTACTGTTACCCACTAGAACCTGTAAAGTACTGCACACAGTATATAGCAAATTCCTAGTATGTGAAAAAGTACTTTGCTGATTCTGATGCTGATTTTTTGTACTTTTATTCTGCAGATCTCCTCTGGAGGTGAAGCAGACTGCGAATCCAGCACAGACCCCTCCACCTTCTTCAGCCACTCAGCCATCTGGGAGAGGAAGTCTTCAAGCTGTTTTTTCTGAGAGCAGAAATCTTTCAGGTTGTTCTGGGCTTGTTCACACAACTCCTGCACATTCCCTATCTTCTTTCTCAGATCAGTCTCCAAGACCTACCAGAGACATTGATGTTAAAAGTCTGCAGACAACTATGAAGATGACAAATCAATAACACTGCTCTAGGCTTGGAGTTAGAAAGTATACCTGCAGCACTGGGGGGGTGTCTTCAGTACCACCAAGTTGTTTCAGCTCTGACACTTTCCCCTGTATACTGTTTAACCTATTCTCCTTTTGTTCTACCTCGACCTACACAGGCAGACAGAAACTAGGTCAGACATCAGTTATTTAACTACAGTATGAGGTAAATACCTTATGTTCCTATCACATGCCTTGACTTTTGCAAGTCGGTTTTCAGTCTTCTGGCTGTCATTGAAGTTGTTGAGGCTGTCTGTGAGTTCCATTACAGAGCTGTTGGACCAGCTCTCAATCTCCTCACTGATACTGTAAATATTCTCCCATGTAGATGAACTCTTTTTTAAATTCTCAAGGTTTTCCTCAATTCTCTCTGATACCTGTAAGCACAAAGGAAATATCTTTACTTGAACTAAATCACACATTCACATTTCCTCAATCAGCTCAATTAGTTTTATACAAGAACATTTCATGATAGTTATACTCACATCTAGCCACTGGTCCACTGCAGCATCCATTTCTGTCTTTATCAATTGGGTTTGACAATCTGGAATCCTGCTTAGTTCACTCAACAGGTGCTTTCCTTTACTAGAAAAGCGGTCGAGTTCTGCTTGATTACTTGATAATTCAGCCTTAGCTGATTCATGCTGAACAAACAAAGAAAGACAACAATCCCTTCTGACGGTGGATATTTAAAAATATTTGGTAAAATGTATGTGCCTCTATAAAACTGCACGCAAAATATATTTCTTACTGCAGCAAGGGACAGTGCATAGAAAATACATTTTGCAAGGACAGATTATGTTCTGAAGAGGTTGTTTCCTAGTGAGTCAACGGCAGTTACCTTAGACAGTGATCTCTTGGTGTCTTCCTGGTCCTTTATAACTAATTTAATATCAGCCACAGCCGCTGCACTCTCCACTAATGCATTAACAGAGGATTTCAGACTCTGGTAGTCCCTCATAAGCTCTATCATGGCATTGCACTGCTCCTGCCTAGAGCACGACAAATAAAAAATGCATGGTAATGGGAAGACTAAATTATGTACAATGATAAAAATGAATGCAGGTGGAAAGACCAGGTAACCTTTCTGTGATGAGGTTCTTAGTATCTTCCCAGGAGGTTTTAAGGAGGTTGATTTCCCTTAGTACCTCTCCCGCCAGCTCTGCATCTCGCTGGGCCAGTTGCTGGCCTTTATCCCTCAGCCACTGCTCCTCATGCTGGTGGGACTGAAGCTCATCCTCTAGCTGGTTAAAGCACCGAAGCCTATACATCACAAGAATGCAGAATTTCATCATAAAATATATCTACACTATACAGTATTACACAGTAAATAATTTTTTTGTAACTAATGAGCATATCATCACTGTCAGAACAAAACCTCTTATCTTCAATTTGGTCCACACATCATAAAAATTACACATAATGTAGGATAGCTGGTATTTTCAAATTATGTCAATTCTGAGATACAAGAAGATACAAGATTTTGTTACAACAGCAATTACATGTAACCTCATTGTATTATTGATGTGTTATTTGAAGGATGTTCTACGTCTAATTTCTAATTTCAACTCTTGACTTCAATCAAAAGTCAAAACAAAGACACAAAGATGGCGGGAGACAAACATGCGGACAGTGGAATTAAGTCTATTTACTAATGTTAAGTTTAAAAAAGTATTAAAAATTAGAACTATTATTGCAAAAATTATATAAATTGAAGTATTTTCAATGACCCATGTCTATTTATGTCCATACTTTCAAAAACTAGAAGGACTTGATTTTTTCTCTCAAATTCACATACGTGAAAGGAGCTGTGGTAACATTATCAATGCTAAAAAGAAACAAAAGCATGACAAATGTAAAGTACAGGTTTTCTTTCCACAAAACAAGATATTATGCACAAAAACAACTGTACCAAATCATAGTGTATGAGTATCACCTCTTAAAAAAGCTTTTTCTAAGAGTCCAGAATACTAAAAGATTTAGAATCTGCATTATTGACATTTCTATTTCAGTGAGCAACAGGTAATACATAATTAATGTAAAATTACAACATTCATTACCAACGATAACTATGACTATCCATACTATCCGTACTATCCATATTTCAAATAATATAGTACCTCTGCTGCAATGTGAGCAGGTTGGGCTCTTTGAGGCTCTGCTGGTCAGCCTTTTCCTCAATGTCCTCCACACTCTTAAGCAGCTGTTCTTTGCGTTGTCTGAAGGAGCTCCACAGTGCACCCAGAGCCTCTGCCTCGCTTTGTTTGGAGCCCAGCAGGGTCCTCACAGCATCCAGCTCTGCACTTAGAGAGTCGGCTAGCGAGCGACATGAGGTGCGAGTCTCCTTACCATCCATCAAGTGGAGGTGGGCTTTGCACAGGCTGCTGTCCAGGCTAATGGCCAGGGTCTCTAGACGGCTGATGTCAGGGACAATGCCCTCTAGGTCTCTCTGCAGTTCGTCCACCCGGCCCTTGTCCCAGCTGCCAGCACTCTCCACCGTGTGTTTGAGGCCCCGCAGGACGCCTGCTGCTACACTGTGTGTCTGCAGAAAAGCCTCCAGCTTCTCCACGCTCTCACCTCGCAGCATCACCAGCTGCTGGGCCTCTAGGTAGGGCTGCAGACTGTTCTCCATCCTGCTTTGCAGGAGATGCTGCTCCTCAGGCTCACAGGAAGCACACAGGGCATCAGTCTGCTGCTGGAGGTTCTTTCTCTCACTGTCTTGGGTCTGGAGCACCTCTGCCTTCTCCTGCCAAAGACAAAATCCAGCGTTTGTGCAAAGCTTTTGTGGCTAAAAAGGTTCCATTACTTATGATGTACACTACCATTCAAAAGTTTGGAATCACTGTTTAAACTGTTAAACTATAAAAACAATTAATCTGCAGATAAATCAATTAAATTTTGCTAAAATAAAGGTCTCGTGCCTTACAGGTTTCACATCACTAATAGGAAGCTAGGAAAAAATGCAAGAATTATAAACAACTGTAAATTACTTGTAAATGATTCTTAAAATGATTGAAAATTCAGTAAAGAATCAAGAATGGAGTTATAATAAAATAATATGAAATTATTAATTCCTGTACATTTCAAAAGCGGTGATAAAATATAAAGATGAATGCACTGTCAGGAAAAGGTTACTATACAATTAGCTTTTTGCCCCCAAAGTTCAAACAACGTAGAAGTAAAGCTAAAACATAGTCCTTAAGCTTCAACAGTATACATTAACTGAGTTTAAAGTTTACTTTCCTGGGGAAAACAGGCATATTTGTTCCTTTTCATAGCTTAACAATTGTAAATAATAAGTCAAAAAGAATATAAGGAATCACTGCATGCTCGGTACTGACAATACACCCTTTAGGACCATAGTGACAGCCTTTGTACCCTAAAAGTTTTCTGAAAGTGTAATTTAACAAAAGACATGTAAATATATAATAATAGTATATTAATTATCACTTGAAATCTTCCTGTATGTTCCCAACAAAATGCATTTGTAAAGTTGAGTAAAATGCATTTTGAAGTCAAGTTTAAATTTAAATCTACATTTTTAACAGTTATTGTTGTTTGACATTAACATGACAGTTCCAAACTTTTCAACATTACTGTATGATTAATAACCTTTACATTTGATGTTATTGCACCGATGATAAGACGCACCTTTATTTCCACAGCTATTGGCTGTAAATCTGTGATATTCACTTGGGAAAACGAGTGAAGAGAGGAGAGAAAAGACTCTCCCCACTTGAAGAACTTTTGCAGAGCTTTATCAAAACCTTCCACCTGAGACAGATGGTCCTGAAGTACCTGGATTCTGTGATGAGAAGACAGATTATGGCCAAATGCTCCACTATAATGTCCAGAAAATGTCCAGAATATTTTTAAGACATACACGTTTCAATTCAGGTCTGACCTGTGGGGTATTGCTGTGTTTTGTGAGTTCCATCTTTTCTTCAACTGCTCTTGATCCTCTTCCAGTGCCTTCACTCGCTCGTCTGATGTTGTGGGGTAAAGAGATGGAGCTTGAGCCAGCAGTCCCTTATACACTGATTCCAAGGACTGCAGCTCAGACTGCAGGTGCTAGTAAAGAGAAATTTCATTCATCACTAACATCGTAGCTAAAGTGCCAGGTGCTTGTACTTTTCTGACATTAGAAAGAATTAAGAATAACCGGTTGTGACTTACTTTCAGTTCCATCAGTTCTCCATCCAACTTTGTTTTGTCAACAATGAGATACTGATTGGCAGAGGCAGACATGGACTCACATCTCTCAAGAGAGGATTGCAAAGACAACCTGTCTTTTTCATACCTGAGAGAAGATATTTACACAAAAAACTCAGAGGGAGTGGGTGTCTCCTAATATCCAGAATCTATTAAACAAATAGTCTGGCAAAACTTCAAATTTCACTAAATGTAGTCGATCAGCCATGTTTTGATGTGTGGTGTTATGTTTTTTCAGTTTTTCCCTTCAGCTACCTTTGATCAGTTACCTTTGAGTTAAGGGGGAAATTGTATATGTTAGTTTTATTTCACCTAATTAAAGGACAGATGTCCATTAACAGAATATGGTGGATTTGAGGAAAGACACCCAAAGTAAATGCATAGTGAAAGCCAACATACTTCTGCCAGAGTGACAGCAAGTTTTCCATTTGGCCCTGCTTGTCTTTGGCCTGCTTTAGGCTCTGCTCATAGCTGTGCTGTAGAGCTGCTACTGCTCTCTCTGCTTTCTCCCTTTCACTTAGTCTGCGGGCTCCAGCACACAGAGACAGCAAAGTGGCCTTCAGCTTTTCCAGGGATTGGAATACATCCTGAGGACAAAACAAACACACCATCAGAAATAATGGATGCAAATGTATGTTACGTTGAATTTACTTCATCAAACATGCTGACACACTGTTGTATTTTTTTAAATATATAAATCAGGTAAAATACCATGTGGTCTTGCAGAGCTTTGTATGTTGTTGATGAAGATATACAGGCTGTGACAGGTGCGTCCAGTTTCTTCTGAATGTCATCAATCTCTGATTGTACCTTAAAAAAAAGAAAAAAATATTAAGCAAAGCAGTCTATGAAATGCATTAATAAGCCACAATGTTGCTATGGTTACATTTTAAGAAAAGTGAGAAAATTAAACTGAATTAATATAAGTAATTTTGTAAGGAATTTCAGACTATTAATGTTCCATTACATTCTGTTCTTTTAATGCTTTTAATTCTTTAAATGAAATGCTCACACAATGTAAAGGAAAACTGTGGTACTCAAATGAACAAAGAAAAATATGACATAAAAAGGCTTAGATATTAATGCACTAATAAACATAGACCTACTTGTTGAAGGTTGGTATTAAACTTTTGCTGGTGTGAGGAGCTCTCTTCCAACTGTCCACTAAGATGATCCACGCTCTCCTTAAGCTCCTCCCAATACCTGCCAATCTGTGTTAGACGAGCTTTCATTCGTGCAGACTCGCCTGATGACACAAATGGGGCTACTGTTTGGGCCCTCTCCTCCAGACGGGACAGAACTTCTGCTCGCTCCTGCGACTCATTTATCACAGTCTGGACACCAAGGGAAACATAAGAGGAGACTACACTGTTACTTGATATCAAGAAAAAAGATGTTTTATCAGCTTACATTCAAACATATGTTGCATGTTTAAGTATGATATACTTAAAACCACAAGATGTACCTTCACAGCACTGATCTGCTGATCCAATGGTGCATTAGAGCTTTTTAGACCCTCTACCTCCTTCTCTTTCTCAGCGATCCATAGGGAGAACCTCTCAAACTCATTTCCAAATGAGTCCCACTGAGATTTCATGCCTTCCAGTGTCTTTACACTGAGAACCAGAGAGCAATCAAAACTTTAGGTTACAAACAATCACATTTTTCCGGAAGCATGAGTAACTATGGTATATGGTCTTACTATGGTATAAAACTCACTGTGTAATTGGAGAACACTATTGATGAATGAGTAATTTTAGGCATAAATGCAAGATTGTGCTTTAAAATGACCTCCAGATTCTCTGGTGTAATCTAGGTGTACGTTGGATACATCGACAGTGCATGAATGTCATTGACCCTCTTTGCTGATGCGAGCACCAGCAAGAGTGGTGTTTTCAGCAATAATATTTTGAGGTCAACTTGATGTAGAGGCTCAAAACGAGGGAAATGACAGAGCATCTACAACCAGTGACTGATTCTATGAGTGTAGAATGATTTTAACATTTGATGGAGCTGGCATGATCCCTTAATAAAGCGTCATAAGTGGGTACTGTCTGGCTGTCGTGCCAAAGGATGTCATCTCCTACTGTAGCTCTGCCTGGTATGCAATGAGCAATGACAAGACATTCATGGCTCTGAGTGCTGTACTTTTCATTCACGTAAAAGCCATCAGACTTGGAGGGGAAGGTGGGGAAGGCAGTGGTTCTCTGCCGTTGATCCAGGGTGAAGGATGCTACCACTCTGACTGGAGGTAGGTGGGTAGTCTCTCATGTCTACACAATCCAGCACAATTCCTCCCTGAATGAGATTTCTGGCAGAGAATGGCTTGTTCCAGACGCAAGTGACCTCTTCCTTGCATTCAGGGAGTACTGGCAAGAGCTGTCTCACTTCTTGTTTGGCTCTGGATTCCTGCGTCCCTTTGTTGTGCGAGCTGGTGGTCTCTGCAAGCACAGCAGGCCACAAAATACCCAACTGCTCTGCAGCACGTTTGCACATGTCTTGCAAGTGGTCTTATCTTCTTCATCAGACAAAAGTCCAGTAAAGCAGATTCGTCCTCTGCATGGAGATAAGATGTATACCCATGAGGCATCCATTAGCAGGAATGCATAGCAGAGCTGGTTGCCCCAGCTTGTGCTGGCTGACGGCTCGTTGACGTCCACACTGTCCGACATCAAACTTTGTGTGGTTCCCAACAATGATCTTGGTCAGACAGGTTAGCCTGGCACGCTAGCCTGCAGCAAAACATCTTGTGTTAATGTCAATGTCTGAAATCTCGTGACTGCATGAATGGCTTCTCCCTCTCGTTGCAGCTGGATGGGTCTGCATTTCCCATAACAATAGTAACACATAGCTCCGAAGCCAGGTAGCCACAAAAACGACAGCCACTAACTTGCTGCTACTTGTTTAGGGACAATGTAGCCAAGCCACTTAGTTGTTTGGAGACACTGGAATTCTGTGAGTTTAGAGCCTCTTGTTGAAGTGAAAAATCAGGTAAACACTACCAGATAAGTTAGCGAAAAGCAACTTGAGATGTTTGCTCGGGCTGTGGACAGATTAGCTATGTGTTTGAGTGCAGTCGTGTCAAAGTTGAGCTTTCTGAGTGAAGCAAGAAGAGGTGTCTGAATGACCAAGTGATGTGGTGTCCAATTTTAAATACAGAGAAGGGGAGCCCCTCATCAACATACACATCAGAGCTGCCAATAGGTGGAGTATTGATATAAGAGCTTCTGGAGTTTATGCAGAATATGCAGGCATATCCCATAGTGAGAAGCGAATGCTTGAATGAGAACCAAACCCACTGTTTTGCAGACCACAGAGAGTACTAATAACAACCCTAACAGAACAGAAGTATTCTCAAAAAGCCCTCAAAAAGAGCCAAACAATTGACTGCTGGATTCTAGCTCTAAAAATATTGGATGTAGACATTCATGAGCTGTAGTCTCAAACTGGAGGAATATGCTGAAAGTGGAAAATTACTCTTTCTTGAGGTCAGCCTCAACTTTGTCCATTTGTTCACTGAGAGAGCGAGCTTGACTCTGGAGCAGAGACTGATTCTTGGGACCGAGCTGGATTTCTGCTGCCCTCTTCAGAAGGATGTTCACTTGTTTGGCCTCAGTCTCGCTCTGTTTCAGCAGCTCCTAAAACAGCCAGCATAACATAAGAGACATCAAAATGAGGACAGGTTAAAGCTTGAGTGAAAAAAAAAATCCTTTTTTTTACGTGAGTGAAAAATAAATTAAAATATCAAAAACAACTAAAAAAACATGTTGCTACCATCACCTTTGCTTGCTCTAGCTCTGCCATCAGGCTCTCTGGGTTACTGAAAGTCATCTCTCTCTCAGTGATTGAGCGTGCTTTGTTCACAAACTCCCCTAGGGCTGCCTGTTGGGTGTCAAACTCCTGCCATGCCGCCAGTGTTGCCTGCCAATAGAGAGAAGCAGAGCAGCTGTGGAAAAACTGTTGATATTTCTCCTAGATAATGGTATTTCTCTCTTTTTAAAGATAATATGGTGAAATATCAATATTATGTCATTGGGAGAGAGAAACTACATAAGCAAGGCTATTTTTGAGATTTAAGATTACTGACCAGCTAACTGTGTTTTGAAGCAACTGTGAATTTGCATCTTGCACAGTACTAACTGGTAGTCGTATAGCTCCAGTGCAAAACTAAGCAAAACTGTGTAAATTAGATTTTTAACCAAACTATCGCTTTAACTGTATGGAAAATTTGTTTCCTAGCACATGGAAAGACACCACACTGGCACCGAACAAATGACACCGGGCTCATTATCCTACAAAACAAGCATGATGCCATAACTGACCTCCAGGCTCTGCTCCTGTGCTTCCATGCTTTGATCCATCTTACTTAGAGTGGTCTCCAGTTTGTCCAGATCTTCTTGAAGACTCTCCCCCAGGCCCTCCTCAGTCTGGAGCTGCTGGCCACGGCTGATCTGCAGCCGCATGTCCTTCCTCTTCAGTCGGAGACGCTTCAGTTGTTGCTGTATGATGGGAGAGAGGAAGCATAAACAAAAAAATTCTCAAATGTAATTGGGATAAAATACATCCATGGCTATGACTGGCTATTTCAGGTATAAGAGCTGGTACCTGGTGAATGAGCAGCAGCTGCTGAGCTTCTCTTACAGACTCACAGTTAAGGATTTTTGTTACTTCTGCCTGAAGCTCCTGCTGCCCCTGCATTAGCTCATCCAGAGTATTTCTCACCTCTTCCTGGAACTGAACACAGTCCCCAACTGCTAACACCACCTTCTCAGACTAAACACACACACGCACATACATACACACAGAGAGAAACACACATTTTTCTGTCAAGAATGAAATAAATACCCCAAACTATGTATTACAAAAATACAGCATCAATAATATATCTCAAAACATCAATGTAGTCATGTGGAAAATTCATGGATTTTCAGCCTCATTTACTGATGTAAAACATTCACAGAACTGATCAATCATTTATTAAGATTCCTGAAGAGCTACTTTACTCATATAACAGCTTGTCTCAGTTGTTGGTCTTACCTCAGAAAGGGAGGTAAGCAGGCCCTTGAAGTCAGTGGAGAGTTTGCTGAGGGCAGCTGCCTGTCTTTGAGCATCACTCTCAGTGCAGATCTCTATGAGCACAGCCAGGCGAGATTTCAGCCAGCCCATGTTCCCTTCCTGCAGCTCAGCATCATTCCTCAGGCTCTGCACATGAAAGGAGGAGGTCCATCAAGATTATCGTCGCTTACAAATCCAGACGATCACATGCTGCTATCTTTTTTCTTACCTCTATTGTGGATTTAACCTGGCTGAATTTACTGGGGTCACCGGCTCGGTTTCGCAAAAGCCTAAGCTGACTTTCTTTCGAAGTTAACCAGGCAGACAGCTCAGAGAATCTGTAATAACACGGGAAAAGCCAAACCAACATACATTATTTAAGTTATAGAACATAAAACATACAGTACAATCATACAATCATACTGCAAGACAAACTACAAGGTGAAGCATCACAAAATTAAATGTTAGAGGTGTGACGAGACACTCAGCTCAGCTCATGAGACGATACACGATATTGGGTTCACGAGAACGAGACGAGACGAGATTTTAACAAGATTTTTCTGATAACTTTAAAGATGAAAAAAGATGACTAGAAAAAGCCTTTCATTTGACTGAAAGTCAAAAACAAAACAATTCAGGTGCATTTTGAAATGATGTAACTGATCACTGCAGTTTTACTTTTAATTATTCATTATTCAGCTTGAATTATCATATGCAGTAGCAACGGGACAGAACAATATGCACGCACTGTAAGTTTTCACTGTAAGTGTGTGATTCAAATGACTAGCTTCTCTTGGATGATTTCTCAATAGTTTCATCCAACCTTATTACTGTGCATGAACTCCTAACTTACTGAAGCTGTGTGTGACATTCTAACTGAACTCCTTTTCACAAGTTGAACATTAAAAATAAAAACAATATAATTAACAAAAATAAATAAAACCTTTCTTAGTCTATTGTAAGTGAAAACAAGTGCAAACCATAAATCAAAGTAGTACACGGTCAGTGCTCAAAGTGCAGCATGACCAGATTTTTCCTCAAGCATGATACAGAGCTCTGGACCTGAGATGGCTACAACTACACAACCTAGTCTAAGACATGGTCACATTTCTGAAAAAAGCATATATATGCTTTCTAGCAGCAGTTGAGACCTGTGGGTGCTAACTATGTCTCCTTCAGTTGAAAAGACAGGTATGGTTTGGGAAGTGGAGACAGCAAAGGATACGGATCTGTGGTGGTTCTGTGGAGGTTCTGTAGGCGTCTTTGTATACTGCTCGTGTTAGCCGCAGTGTATGGCACTATTTTCTGACGGTGCTAGCAAATTGTTCGTGACCGGCATGTCACTCTTTGGCTACCTGCTAGATAATTAAAGGTGAAAATACTGCCACACAAATGACTTTAAAGTGCTGGAAGCGTCTTCTGGGAGACGCAGAGTGCAGCGTGCAGCCCAGCCCCCCTCCCCGAGATATGTATATATATATATTTCAAGCCACGTTAAGCTGCGGAACCACTTTTAAAAATAAAAATAGTCCGTTTACCATACACTAAACAGAAACAAATAATTACCTGGTGTTAAACTCTTTCCACTTGTCAGGGTGCTGCATAAGTTTCTGGTGAGTGCTCTCTATGTCATCTTTAACCTCAGCAAAGGCAGCTCTGGCATTTTCCAGAGTCTGGCGGGCCTGGTCACTCTCTGGCAGTTTCATACAGATCTCCTCCATGTGCTGAAGTCTTTTCTCACACAATGTCTGAGGGCCCTTCTCTCTGAAAAAGGCCTACACACAGACAACTGACATCAGAATGACCTGAACCACCTATGCTGAAATGTAACAATACAGAGTTGTCATACTGTCACATTCAATACAAGTCTCTATACTGAATATGCATAGGTATCGAAATATATATTCAGCAGAACGGAGAAAATAAAGTACTCAGTTTAGCAAATGGCTAGCGCATTATTATAAAATATCATATGCTCTAAAAAGTTGAATCCTCTAAAAAGTAAAATTTGAAGCAATGACATATTAACATGAAGCAGATTTAGGAATTTTGTGAAGTACTTCACTCCTAAGTCAATCAACCAAACAAAATGGAGAGCATGTATTTTAATGCCAGGATAACCTCACCCTGTGTTCTTTGACGAGTCTCTCGCTACCCATGCCTGGCAGGCTGCGATTTTCTCGGGCCAGTTCAGCCTGGCACTCCTGCAGAGTTGCCATCAGACGACTGCGCTCCACTTCCACCTTCAGATTCAACAGGTGGTAAGGAATCTGTGTTTGTACGTCCTGAGAAGAGAAATAATAGTCATGAGACATTCGTTGACAATTTCAAATTTCCATTTGCAAATTTTCCTTGATTATTTACACTGAAAATTGTTTGACCTAGAATGTGTCTAGTATCAATGAGAAAAAGAATGTATATCTATTTATACACTTTTGAACTGTGAGAAATGCTGCAGGGATTTAGGGGGTTGTGAATATAACTGTATGCTGAAAGAGTGTCTGACCTTCCACTGTTTGTGCAGTTTCCTGACTGTTTCCTGAAGATTCTGCTGTTCCTGCTCAGGCAAAATGTCAGTGAGCTCATCACAGGCCTTCAGAAATGCATTAAGCACTCTCTGATCAAGTTGCCCAAAGAACTCCTGCGGAATTGCAAACCAAAAAACCCAATATATTCAACATATTGAAATACAGGGCCTTTGCGCCTATTTGAGGAATACTACCTTCTGGCCTACTTTAGAATAGACAATGTTAGAATACAATGTTCAAGGTTTCTTCTTACGGTGTGCTTTTTGAGCAGGTCCTCTGGGTTTCCTCTCTCCGTCATAGAGCTTCGGGCTATTTTAAGAACCTTCTCCAGCTCTGCCCGAGACTCCTCAAACCGCTTCAGCAGGCTACTGTTGGCCTCCACATGCTTCTTCCATTCAGTGGTCTCTTTTATCATAGCCTTTAGGCGCATTAATATGGATAGTCATGCACTGATATTTATTACATATGTACAGTCATACAGGTGCTGCTATACAGAGTCCGCTATACAAGAAAACAGTTCACACATGTTCAAGTCGACTGGTTACCCTTGGGTCTTCATGTCTTAAGGAAAAATAAAATGTATTATTATTATTATTATTATTATTAAAAAGAGCTCACTTGTGAGGAGGCCTGAAGTTCTGCCACTCTCTTCTGCAGCAGAGATGTGTCCAAGTGTCCCATGGTTTTGCTGCTCTCTAGGGCCTTCATTATGATCTGATGGTTTTTATCAATTACTGTAAGACACTTTTTACAGCTTTGCTGGTATGTCACAAGCTCCTACAAACAAGACAAAGAGAGACAAAGAACATTAGTCACAATCTTTTTTTCAAAATATAAAACTAACAGTCTCATTTTATGATGTATACACAGTCATAAGCAAACATTTAAACAGCCCAGGTAAAATTTTGTTTTGTGGAGTAAAATCTCTGCAGGAAATTTTCTGCAAATTTTACTGCACATTTCTATCTAATTGCTTTTTTTCAATTATGTTAAATTCAGAAACAGTTATTGTGCATTAAGATTTGTTCTTCAGAGAATGTGTACTTAGGAGATCAACAAAACTTAGCCTTCACTGTGATTATGACTCAATTACATTACAGTGGCACATTTTTTGTAAATGTGACACACATCTGAAACTTTGAGAAAGTTACTAGATCAGACAGATCAGATCATGTGTGTTTTTTTTCCAATCTTTATTGTGCATGCGCATAGGATTGCCCCCCACCCGGGTGCCCCCTAACACCTTTGGATCAGAGCGCTGCCAGTCACTGGCTATAAATTTGACAATGCTTAACGCCATTGTATCAGAGTCCTGATTTGCATCACAGAATCACCCCCCCAGGTAACTTACAAAAAGAATGTTAAGGCAGAGAGAACAAGTCTGAATAAAGATAGTAAGAAATGATCAATATGACTGTAAAGTCAACATAACTTTAGACAACATCAGTGTCTTGCTACTATTAATGGTTCCAACATGATCTCAGTCACCTGACACTTTTGCTTGAAGTCTCCCGGAGTCTCAGAGTCCCGTGCACTGGTGATGCGGCTGGCCTTCTCCAGAGACTGATAGAACCCAGTGATGTGCTTCTCCATCTCTTCTAAAGGAGGCAACAAGGCCTGGGAATCTCTCAGCAAAGGCAAGGCCTTCTCCCTTATCTAACACACATTAAGGTCATTCAAGTCATGATAATGGAAAGTGACACTCATGTCTTTGACGTGACAGAGCAGGTTAGACAAACAGAAACAGGCACCTTGCTGAGCTCCTCTTTGATGGTTGCCATGGCAGCCAGCATCTGTGTGATCTCCTCCTGAGGGGTGTCTTTGGTCAGCTGCTGGGCATTGCGTGTCGCTGTCTTATATACTGCTTCCATTGCAGGCAATTTGTGCTTGATATCCTGCAGATGATGATTTGATTTTAAATGCCGAATTGAAATTCAAATGAAATACTTATTTTTTAGAAAAGTTAATTAAACATGTATGAGCACCTCCCGGGTGATATTTTTACCTCAATATCTTGAAGAAACGTCCTTATGTTTAAGAAAGAAACTTGGACTGGCATACTCATCCTCTCATTGGATGTGTCCATAAAAATATTTAAAGCTAAAATACCATCCTCATAGTCTTTCCTCAACTTGTCCACTTCATCTGCTCTTGCATACTGCATGTGAAGAGACAGTGTATTATTTGATTTCATATATTTGATCCTTTTGAAAGTCCCAGTAATAGCCAGCAATAATGACAGCAATAATAACAGCATGTTGTCATAATTCTGTATCTATTTTTTATTGCTGAAATCGTATTGAAAGAAAACAAGAAATTCTGTCAGAAGCGCAAATTCCAATGATTCCATGTGTGTTTGCTACTAGAAAAGAGTGTATTTTAAAATGAAATTAATTTTGCGAAGTTATTGTTGTGCCTGCAGTCTTGAGTTAAATCATGGAAAGTTAAATCATGCTTTTGTCATTATTGCGGGAAAAAAATCAAAATGTAAATGTAATTCATTATCTCTCTCACTCACTATGTAATAAATTATGCAAATATGCTTATGCAATAAATATGGCATGTAAATTGAATGTATAGCAAAATGAATATAACAACTTGCTAAAATGACAAGTTCAATACAACATACATGTTTGACTTTGACAAACAGCTCCCTCCATCTTCCATTGAGAAGGAGCAGCTGTTGCTTCAGGTCTCTAGACACCGTCTCATCACAAGTCTCAATCAAGAAGTTCCCTGCATCGTTCATGTCCATGTGTTGTTGTATCCAATGTGGAAGGTTACGAAAGAATTCCTGAAAAAGACACAAAATGCCAAACTCAAATTCAAACTCAAAGAATTTTCTCTGGTTTACTCAAGCTTTAATTACTATTAATTAAAACACAATGAAACAAGCGAGCTGCCACAATCTTTGCCCTGTGACATTTACACACAATGTGTGTGTTCACAGTTTGTTTTTATTCTTGTATATGTGCCATTGTTAATTATTCTAATTGTTGGGTGGAGTACAAACAGCTTGTGTTCTGGAAGGCAGGTATCATTAATAATAATAATAATCTGGCTTTCCTTCCGCAGCGGGTAGTGTAAATGTCCTATAGATGCGGTAGTGCTGCATCTATGATTTCTGATTCCAGCGCTGTTTCAGCTGCTTGTGATTCTGCCCACTCAGTTTGAACAACCCCAGAATATACCCAGTAACAATGCTCACAGGATTAACTCAGATCAGGATTTCTGTAAACGCTACATAACCAAGGATTATCTAACAGTTATGCTAAGAAATGTATGCAAGTTAACATTTCAATATTAATATTAAACTGATATTTAATGTTAATTTAATGTTTAATGTTAAAATAATATTTAATTATCTGTATTAACGTCTCAAGAATAGAAATATTGACAAGTGGTCACAAAATTCTGCAAATACACCTATCACGTTGACTTGACAACAGATGGTAAGAAAAGAATACACAGAGTTACACTCACACGCTTGTCACTCTCTGAGTGGTTGAGCATCTGCTCTGCATCCTCCAGCCAGGCCTGCAGGCTGGCTACTGTGCTACTGTACTTCTCCCAGTTGGAAATGACCTCCTCTAGCATGCTTCGCACGCTGCGTACCTCCACTGAGAGGTTCTTCCACTGCGCGGTCGCATCGCTTAGAAACTTATTCACCCCCTCACAATCTTCAGCTGAAAGCACAGACCCACCTCATGAACACCTTTTCAGAATAATGGAGAATATTCATACCAGGATAAATTAGCAAATAAGTAACAACAGAAAACTGTTTTAGGCGATGAATCATGCAAAAACTGAGTAATATGTGAGTAGAGGATTAGAGCTATCACAGTAGGTTGGCAGTAGTTGTTAGAATGTGAGATCAGATATTAAAGAGTTGTGAGAGTAAATAGTGCACAATCATGGAACAGTGCACACTGACCACAGTGATTAGGGGCTAGAAGCAAATGCCTCAGTGCGTCTAAACATACCTCTCCTGGAAATCCTACAGCCTAGAATATGAGATGAACAATTAGGTTCTCACACATTAAGCCACTTATTAGGTCAAATACCTGAACACCAAGGAAACTATTAAACACTGCTGTATAAGCAGTTGATTTTGCAGTAAGTCAGGTTTCTTTAAGAGTGCCCCTACCAAAAATAAAAAAAAAACTGACAGAATGAGGCCTGCTGCACTGTCTACCACAAAAAAGGCAGAAAGAGTGCTACTATAACTCTCTCACTGACCATGAAAGGAAGCATAATGCTTTACCGCTTTACCATAACGTGAAATGGGCTTTACCTGAGTTATCAGATTTAATATAGATGTCGGCAGCTTGTTTAAGGGTCTGAAATGTTGTCTCATACTGCTCAAAGAACTTGTGACCTTCAATGAATGCCTGTAGAGAACAGAGGTACGGTAATGAAGCATGTTAGAGGCACGTGGTCTCAATCAGTCTAATTCAGGTGACGCAAAACTGTGGACTCACGATGTAGTTTTGCAGAAGCAGCTCCACAGAGTCCCGCCGGCCATATTTGATGATCCAGGACTTAAGCTTAGACTCAGCCAAAATAAGAAACGCCATGAGACGATACTTCATTTCCCAGAATTCCATTTTAATAAGGTGAACATGCGACGAATTAGACACAAAATTGAATCTGTGGAAAATAATACCTTGATTTAATGCTATTAAATAAACCTTGCATTGTATTGTGTCATAGTGGTCACAGTAGAGGTGTATGCAGGTGAATTCAACTTCAATTTCAGGTATCAGAACCAATAACAGTAATTAAGTATTCACTCATTTTGGCCAATAGAAATAAATTCCTGTGAATAGTCACTTTTATGTATTCTGTGTATTTTCATTCTCTAATAATCCTGAATCACAATCCAATTGGATAGAATCCTGACATTTCACAATAAATTTTTCCCTAAAGTACCGTTGTGAGCAAACGTAGTCAATATGTCAATTTCATAGACATGATGACTCACATGACAGTACTTCACAATGGCATATTTTGGGTGGATATCTGTACTTAAATAAAACTTGAACCAACTGCATGTTTCATTATACGAGAGCATGATTATTCCGGGTTAACTATATTTAGTGCAGTTCAAAATGTGATAGGTTTGATAAAACTCATTTTACTGATAGTTTTGGCTAGTATTTTTTAAATGTGGCATAACTTTTTTTTAATTAAATTATTAACCCTTAGTAACCCACATATACTCAATGTATTGTGAAAATGTCTTGAGTTTTGTGATATTATATTTTTGCAATACTGCCCACTTCTAGGTGGGAGATTTGCATCCCTAGCTCAGAGTGAGGCTGCAAAAGAGTATCTGACCTTTCTGCCATGTCTTGGAGCTGTTCAGCTGGGACAGGAACACCATTGACAGCTCTGTCTCTGTGAATCTGCTGAAAGGTCTGTCTGTGCCCTTCCAAATTCGTTAACACCTCCTGCAGAAGTGAGAATGATTACATTAGTACTTGTCCACAACCTCGTAAGGTTTATGTACGTCTCTTACACTTGTGATGAACTTGTGAATACAGGAGCTCAAACAAGCAGCATCTCCAAAATGACATACCTTGTGCTGCTCCAGCTTTCTGTGTATGATGTTGGCCGTCTCCTCATGGACCTGCTGAATCGGTATGTCTTCTCTGAGAGCAAGTTCTGCCCGATGGAGCCAGGCTCCAATCACTCCCAGTGGATCAGGTAAAGACTTATCCAGATGGATATGCCAGTCCAGTAGCTACAAAAAACACACTGATAGCATTTAAAAGACAAGCCTGCATTTGAACAGAAAAGTGCCCAGAATCCCTTCCTCTATCTGACAAGTGCCTACTCCACATGATTACGCTCTGCTGGCTGGTAGACAGGAGAACTGGTAGTTCAGTGGAGTACTGTGTTGGTCTAGACAAAACCCCCTCTGTGTCCGCTCTCCTACCCCCTTAATGAAGTTTAGAATGGAGTGAATGCCCTTCGCTCCACTTCACACTTCATATTGTAACAGCCAACGACAGTTCACTCTCTCAGCAGCACTAACAAAACCTTTCAGAAATTATGTGGACATAAAATAGCCTCTATAAGATCTTTCTATCAAAAAGTCACATAAACAGGAGAAAAAGGCTCGTCCCATGTCTCCTATGCATGAGTGTTTGTGTCTTTCCAAGCAGAGTAACTATGATCATATCACGTGAGGCGCGTACCCTGACAGTCACTTGGTCCCAGGCCTGCTTCACCACTGCCTGGTCCACAGACAGTTTACCGTCCTTGTGCACAGGCTGCAGCAGTGACTCCACCTGCTTCTTTCTCATCTCATACTGCACACGGAAGCTTTTAAAGGCCTGGAAAACAAAGCAAAAGAAATAAACACGCTGAACCGTTCTACACTGTCATTTATGATGGGCAGTATTGTCAAAATTCACAATATTTGGCAAAAATATTGAACATGAGAGATTGTGTTTTCGCAAGTAACATCACTGTAGTGATTTAGTTGCAGACACAAGCTTAAGTTTATTTTGCAAAAAGTAAAGCAAAGAAGTCTCAAACATCTTATCAAATATGTTCAAATACTGCCCATTGCCACAAAAGGAGAAGCCTTTTAAATTATAGATACAGCCATAAAACAATACATGCGAAAATACAAAGTCTGGCTCAGCTTTTCCAACATTTGTCAGATTAACCTGAATGTGGTTTTGTTCAGGCCAGCCTGTAAAGCATTCCACAGTCCATACTGATTGCTAAAACTATAGTTACAGCTGACAAACAAAAAGCTTGCTTAGGGTTAATGACAGGTTTGGAATTTGATGTAGGTCTGCTGTCACATTCTTCTGTAGAATAATACCAAATGGGCTGCTGCACTGCCAAACATAATTGTAAAAAATAAGTAAAATAAAAACTAAACAAGAAAAGAGGTACTAGACTTGAGCAGACTTATCTGAAAATATAGCGAAAATTTTTCACTTGATTTGTTTTTTCTTTTTTTAAATTTTCTATATTTTGCAGTGTGCTCAAATATTATCTTATAAAAAGTATCTGATGCATTCCTTTGAAGTTTTGTGTCCACAGGTAAAAAAAAAAGAACAGGTGGAAAGCTCCTCAACCAATCAGATTGTACTATCGTATTGCACTAACTGTTATACAAAAGTTGATACTGAAGTCTGCATCAACACAGGTATTGAACCCATGATTACTAAATGCGTTATGCTAAACTAATGTTTTACAAACGTGACATGTTTTGCTGTGATTAGACTGTTTAAAAATGACACCAGAAACCTTATATAGTATTGCAAATGTTAGCCAGAGAAAAATTTCTTTCTTAGTATTGAAGTCCCTGTTATCTATTAATACTATAAAACTAAACATTAATATTATTTTGACACCAATACCGGTACACCCATGATGAACACTAATATAAAAAAATTATTAGTGTGATTATTTAACTGAGAGCAGTTGAAGTACTATATAGACAAGCAGCCTGTTGTTTCTGCTCTGCTACCTGATATTTGTTGGTAAGGTTGCCCTCTGCTCCCTGTGCTCGTAGTATATCTCTTTCCAAATGATCCAGCCACGCTTTCAACTCCCGCAGAACCTTCCGCTCTTCCCTCTGTACGCACACACACATAGACATTTACACTTGCATTCATTCCTCTTTCAGCGACATGTTACCAACCTTTCTGTATCATTAAAGATAAAGTACAACCAAAACCCACACCACACAGACCACAGACCAAAAGGTCAAAAAGACTGCAAACAATTTTAAATGGTATTATCATTGAAACAAAAAAGCCTACTTGTCATTTCTTTAGAAAAATTTCACATATTTGCGAACCATCGTGTATGAGCACTATTTAAGAACATACACATACCTCAAGCATTAGCTCAATATCTTGAGGATCATACTGTCCAAGGAAGCAAGGCACACAGAGAGATGCAAACACAACACAATTGAGACATTAGCAGAAAGAGAGAGAGAGAAAGAGAGACAGGACAGAAATGCAGAAAGAATCCACCTCAAACACTAAAGCTGGACGCATGCAGACATGATGTGACATCAGAACTTACCTGCAGCGTTGGGATAGAGAGGGCAAAAGTTGGAATGGAACGAAGATGCAGCTACAAATGCACGAGACAGGTGAACAGACGCACATGACAGGTGACAGAGAGTGAGCATATGAAGCATGTCATTATGGAGCGTGGGATTACAGAATGAACAGCTCTTTCTCTAGTTAGATTCTTGGCTGTGACTGGTTTGCACTGCATGGTGAACAGGCACTACAGCTAAGGATCAAGTAACAGCAAGTAGTTCCATATTTTGAACTAGTACACAGGCATGCAGATATGAGATGACATTTGGTCAGGGACTCAGGAGCAAACCTCCTCTTGATGTCCATCTGTCTCTGATTGGTGGGGGTCAGGGTAGTGCTTCAGGAACTGAGCCACATATGTCATTATGGACTTATCATCAGGTTTATCCACGTCCACATCTGCAGAAACACAGAGAAGAAAGAGCACTAAATCATATGATCATGATACAGATAAAGATCATGAATTGATAAAGCCACCCAATCTAAAGAATGATACGAGTGCATTCATTTATGCAGAAAATGCAGCGCAGTATGCAAAAAACCTTGCCCCCTAAAGAATTACAGTATTTTTAGCTTGTCCCCAGGGCCACTGGTAGCTCCAGTAATTATGTCAGCCTCTATCTGATCTCCATCCATGTCATGCTCTTACAGCTGCATGGCCTATATTTGTTGTTGCTGTCTGTTTGTAATGAGGCCTGAGATGTTCAGTCATAATACTGTGTCCAACTGCATTACCTTCATGGTGGATGCACATAAAGCACAACAAGTAAAACCATATCTATAACCAAACAAATTTATCCTTTGATATTGTATATCTACAGCATTGTAAATGGAATAAGGTTAGAAGAGGCTGAAGCACCTTCAGGGTCTAGAAGTCGTGGAATGCCTAGTTCATTCTCTGCCACACTGAAGGCTTCCTCCAGGTTCTCACGGTTGCTTCTTCGCTTCACAAGCTCCATGTCCACTAAGTCTGGGCGAATGGCATATATGACAGAATGGAAGGCCACCCCGCTACGCCAGCTGGGACCAAAGTCTTTCACCTCAATCCCCAGTCGTCTGTCAACACATCACACATAGCTTGGCAAAACAATCTTCTACACATTTCCCCTTAGCTAAAATAAAATCGACTGGCTGAGGCATGTTTCTTGTCCAAAATCTGCTTCTTTAAGTTTGCACTGAAGCAATGAGGCTAGTGTACTTTACAAGTAATGCCAGTTTATATGCCACCAATAAGCTCTCGGCATGCCTAAATCATCACACACTTGCCTCAAATTGCATCATATCAGTAGATAACAGTGTCATACAGTGTTGGAAACCACATAAGCAACTCTTACGTGAGATTACTAAATAACTCAAAACAGTTTGAGGCAATTTTAAGATGTTTTGCACATGAAGCTCATATGACCGGAACTGTTCAGTATTAGTGTCCATCACTTGTTAGCCATATATGCCCCTTAGATCCAGTGCAAACCTAAATGAGGAAACTTTACACACAGTCCATTTATTGACTTAACAACTACACTTGGGGTAAGAGGACAATTGAGTAAATATTTTTAATTTTTTTTCACCAGACTTTAACTAACGGAATTTTATAGCCAAAGGAACTGTCACAAATGTTGATTAAGATGCAGTTTAACACTGCATGCCTCTGTAATTTCTACGCTAACATTTTCCAGTTTGGTAAAAGTATGACATACTTGGTTGCTGTGCATTGCACCCATCGAAGCAGGGCTCTTTTAGCATTGCCTTGGAACTTGGTGACAACTTTTCTCTTCATGGGTGGGCTGGCTGTCTCAGAACTGGCCATGCTTTCGACAGAAGATGCACTATTAGACAGTGCCTGCAGGGCTGGGAGGTTACTCGTCAGCTCCTCAATCTGCAAAAGACATCAGGAAACATAAAGGCGACATGTAAGAGTAGATAAACCGACAAACTACAGTAAAATTATGATAAGCATATATTCATTTAATTCTAAACATAATAAATATTTGTGAACTGTTTACAACAATCACAAAGCCGCGCTACAGATATCCAGGTCCAAGCCCCTAGTGAGATCTATCTATACATTTTGACAGATTACCTGGAAATAGAGGATAATGGTCCATATTAATCCCAAGACTATGGATGGCCTTCCATCAGCAATATCAGTGGCATTTATATTGACTAGTTTTATCTGCAAAGAAACAAACAAAAAAAAAGTTTCACTACGAAAATGTTCAAAACCCTGAAAAATGAACATAATACACAGAATCTATTTCCATTCAAATACATTAAAGGCAAAAGTCAGAGCATCGTCGCTGTTGTCACTGGCTATCAGTGATAGCAAAAGCAAGCCATTCAAAAAAGCAAAGCTCATTCATTGTTTTTCATGTGTCAGGGACCAAACAAGCAAACTCTCACTCAAACAAGCAAATATGGCTTTTGTTTTTTTTGGTTTTCTGCATTTGGAATTAAATACAACAGGAAAAAAATATTTTAATATAAAGACAGGCAAATAACACAGTGCCTGTTCCAATAAGAGAATCAGATTATTTTCTGTAATGGAAAATGCAATATACTGTAGCAAACTGATGAGATTGAAGCGGAGTGTAGAAATGTTGGAGAGAAGCACAATTTTTCTCCATAATCAGCTAAGCGTGAACAAACAACCATGAGCAAAGAGTGAGGTACAGCTCCAGAGTGTACTGACCGGAGATCCCCTGTACACAGACTGAGAGAGGGCATGCCAGGAGAGAGGGCACAGTAAGAAAAACAGGCTTAACATGGGACACAAAAACAAAGACTAAGGGGAAATTACACCTGATGCTACACCTTGTTTCTCTGTTACTCATTATGATCAAGCCTTAGTGTAATCACAATATAGATGGGTATGGCTGGGGCTGGGCATAAGGCTGAATACTCAGTCCAGTCAAAGGTTTGGACACACATATTTATAAAAGTTAGGTGTTTTTCACATTTTATAAAAATAGTGAAGACGTGTTGTGTTAAATGAAAAAAACGTGTTACATGACTACAAAAATCACTGTATTGTATTTTAGATTGTTCAAAATATCACTTCTTCGCCTTAATACACTCGTGGCATTCTTTCAAGGAGTCTTACGAGGACCTAGCTCGTACGCTTTTCTCAGGCTCAAAGAAGTGCTGAGACCTTGTTGGTTGTTGAAAACTGGAGACTGGCAGTCATTTAAAAATATATTTATTATTTTAGAAATAAATGGAGAAGTAGGAATCAAACAAATGTCAAGCATTTAATTATAAGCTTCTAGATCACAATGTCTTAGAGATTATGAACAACACACATTCAGTTAGGAGTATCTAAACTTTTGACTGGCACTGTATCGCCTTTCTGAGAAGAGAGAACATTAAGATGGACAAACCAGACAGAGGCAGTATAAGGGGCGGTATTTGATATGGGGGACAGGAGGACTTGTAGTAGCTGTGAGAAAAGATCACTGACCTTTCTGCCTTCTAAAAACTTCAGCGCAGTGCCGATGTTGGACACCCAGTGGATTCTTTTCAGCTGACGACGCTGTTCACATGGCTGTGGAGGAACACAAGTTTTGTGAGAATCTGAATATAAGTCTTTTTTTTTTCACTGTAGCCAAACGGCTTAATAGGCAGACAGTGCCCTCAAGATAAACGTAATTGCAGCTCTGCTCACATCGTCAGATTCAGGATGTTATTCAGAGGGATAATCTGTAGATTTGGTGAGACAACATGGGCATAATGCATCGCAGTAGCACTTACTAATCTCTGCCCAGACAGCACCTCCAACAGAGCCAGTAGTTTCACCCCATCCTTGATGTCCTCAAAAAGGTCATTGATTTCTAAGGGAGGGTTACACTGTGGGAAGAACACAGAAATAGCACAAGAATAAATAACATCACAGAATCGTTAGTGTGACGTGTTTAACCAGAATGGTTTCAGAAGATGTCAACACCCTGCCACCCATGTTAGGAACAGAAACACCTAAACATCCTCTTTGCTTTCTACACTGTAATTACAAAAGCCATGCTGTTCAAGCTGTTACAGGCTGAACTGGCCAAAGTATACAACACGCTCCTGGAGAACTGGGGCCAAAACCAAACTCATGGGATGATCCCAACAGCTGCTGTAATGCTATTCAAAATATTTTTGGCTTAATCCTTTATGCATCTACCGTCTTGTTTCTTACAGTCAAAATAATGACAGCTGTTATTCAGGAGCTTGTCTATTCCTTGTGTATATTATGATTACCTTGAAGTGATCACTTGACCAAAATAATGAGAATGAACACATTCATACATAAGAAAGTCTTTTCGCCTACAGTATCTCATCTACAAAACTGCATCCATTGCATAGCGAATGAGCCTACAGGTCAACCGTGCAGTGCGACTTAGCCGTCTGCATGTAAACCTGTATTAAAAAGGTTTTTGAGTGCAATGAAAATGCTAACAAAGCACCATCTGTGATACAAAGAGAAATGAACACAAAACAGTGAGGTCTCTTTATAGAGCCTTTTCAAATGAATTTTTCACGCTGAAAGCTGGACGCCTGTTAGAGTGTCAAGGTTTTTTTTTCCTCAACAGAGAGCCTGCTGCATCATGGCACACACACACACACACACACACACACACACACACGCATACACACACACACACACACACACACACACACACACACAC
>JBBPCZ010000001.1:32984549-32997812 GCA_037974445.1 Brycinus macrolepidotus
GGTCAAAAGGCACTGCATATCACCCCAAAAACACCATACCAACAGTGAAGTTTGGAGGTGGGAACATCATGGTGTGGCATTCTTGATAAAAATCTGCTGCCATCTACCAGGATGATGAAGATGAAACGAGGGCGGACGTTTCAGCAAATCAAACAAACCCAAACACACAGCCAAGAAAACTTTCAACTGGTTTCAGAGAAAGAAAATAAAGCCGCTAGAGTGGCCCAGTCAGTCACCTGCCCTGAATCCTGTAGAAAATCTCTGGAAAGAACTAAAGCTCAGAGTTCATAGAAGGGGCTCACAGAACCTTCAATATTTGAAGACTGTTTGTGGGGAAGAATGGGCTAAAATCACACCTGAACAATGCATGCAACTAGTTTCTTCACACAGGAGACGTCTTGAAGCTGTCATCACCAACAAAGGCTTTTGTATGAAGTATTAAATACATTTCAGTAAGCAAGTTCAATACTTTTTCCCTGTGTCATTCCATTTTATTACACATAACTTAACTTATGGAGATCTATGGTTTGACTGTATGGGTTGTTACCGACATCTGGTGAGAATTTCATGTCAATAGCACCTTTAGAAATATATTTACTTAGAAAATTGGTGACATGTTCAATACTTATTTTACCTGCTGTATATACATACATAGATACATATATACATACACATGAAGAAAGGAAGGTGCATATATACATACATATATACATATACGTTTATATACATGGCCCTAACAAACTTATTCCTTCCCTGAGAGCTAATCTGAACTGCTGAACACAGCTTTAAAATCACCAGTGGACACTGTGTTTATTATTCAAACTGCAAAGTAGTCGCTAAGCAAATTCATGGAAGCTGTGAGTTTAAATTGATAACTTTTTAAATGAAGTAATCAATTTTAATTACATAATCATAAATGCCATATTGTCATACATTTGCAAGTAATGTTCTCCATGCATCTAAGTGAAGTCCCAAACAATACTGTTCCCCTGGAGGTTCACGTTGGGTCTCGCCATTGTTTGAAACTTGTGTGTTTTGGTGAAAGTGTCTGCATTATTTTGGTCTGTCCCTGAGGATCAACACTAACCACTCTCTAAGGAAACAGACACAAAGTCAGCCTGCTCAGACAAACAGTACAAGCTCAGACCACCACTCTGACCAAAGCAGTGGGAGGTCTGAACAAAGCACTATTCATTTACTAAGCATGGAACATAAACAGACACTCAACATGCTACTGTATTATAATGTCACACTCAAGCCCTGTCCATGAACACGATGGACAACTGTTTACTGAGCTGGGTAAGATACGATCTTCGATCATTATATTGCTACTTCTTGATTACACACTCACTTGCCTCTCAGAGAGTCCCCAAGATGGTAGGTCACAAAGCTAATCACAGTGGCTATTCTCTGTTCACGGATGAAGAAACACAGCAACTGAGGAGAAGCCGCTGCCCAGCTCACCCACACAAGAGCCACAGATAATAACACTATAGCATGGCAGAGCAGAGTACAACGCCAGAATCTCAACTGTACAAACCCAGCTGTGATTTAACACAACCCATGACCTCCATTTGACAATGTATCAGAAAACAATCTCACCTTGGCCAAATGTGAATTAATCCACTTTGTGAAAGTTCTTTTCTGGACCAACTCCTGTTCATCTGGAAAAGAAGAGAAAGAAATGAGTAAACACACGAGCCATGCCATAAACATCAAACTGTGTCTATTTTTGCCACATCCTCAGGGAGAGCATCCCTGTGCTCCTCCACTCCAGCAACCATGACTCACCAAGGCTTCTTTTATATTGCTGAAGTGCATCAAGAGTGAATTTTTGATACTTTTCCTCATCACCAGTGAAAAGGCCAATAGGCACAGTCTCCATTAGCTGATTCAAAAGGTATTCCACAGCACAGCACTGCAGAAATTAAACTCTTAAGCATGACTCAAAGCACTGACACTTCATCATGAACATGCACTGAAATCACTTAAAATTACTACCCAAATCACAGGAGACTAATGGCGCTCTTCACTGGGGAGAGGCTATACATTGCAGATCAATTGCATACATAAAGCTTGAATACACATATAACACAATGTATACATAATGGATGGATACAGAACACCTCACTTTTGCACACCTCCAATGACATGTCAGGCCATCCCAATCACCAAAAGACCATTCACATTTAGGCAAGGACACAAGCAGCTTACATCAAAAGCATTCACAAGAGACAATGTCCTCTTTTTGCATGCATCCAGCTGCTGCAAGGTATGGGACGCCATTTCAAAAAAGCATCCGAAGAGCACATGATTTGCCATTGCAAACGTATGCCGGTGCAGGCTTGACACGCCGAGGCCTTTTAAACTCCAACATGCGCACTTGGTTTTGCAGCTACATCCAGTGCACACGTGCAGGGGAGATCTGTAATAGCTCGGCCCAGGGAGCGAGAGAGGCGGACAGTAATTACCTCTCTCTGTCGGAGGATCTCAGCTGGCCAGTAATGTCTAGCGAGGAATATGACCCAGTGCTGTACCACTGCACACCTCGCTCATGCATCTGCTTCAACCTACGCACGGCACAGTACACACTACATATAAATCCCCTCTGCCAGGCTCTCTCTCTCACTCACACACGACCTGCAAGATGACGGGAGACGACCACGGCTCCACTTACCACGTAAATACTGAAAGAATCCAGTGACCAGATTGAGAGAGGTGGTCTTTTTCACGGCTACATCCTTAAACTGAGCCATTTGAAGAGCACTTGACACTCCCTCGCGTTCTCTGGAGTGGTCAGTGCATGTGTGTGTGTGAGCGCCTGCAGATGTCATCCAAAGAGGAAAAGCAGTTGGGGAAAAAAAATCAGCTATCCTTTTTTACTCGTCAGGAAGCAAAACAGATCAGGCAGGCAGCGCTGCTTTCCCAGTAAAAACACACACTGAAGGTCCCTCCCTCTCTCTTTCACACACACACACACCCCTTGGCTGTGGCGAGTTTCCTAATGGAGGGCAGTTTTTATGAGGCAGGCTGCTTCCTGTTGTAGGTGGGGACAGAGCCATGCCGGAGTGGATCTGCTCAGCCTCCAGCACCATCCACAGCATCTCCACATCTATGGCACCTCTCCTCCAATCAGCACGCGAGAGCCGCGGTGACGTCACACGGTCCCGGTTTATGCAGGGTGGGAGAGTGGGAAAGTGGGGGTGTGGGGTGGGGGGTCAGCTCCAGTGTTACACAGCTTTACCATCTAACATACAGCTTGTCAAAACCAGTAAGGCTCACAAATGCTCTTTTCTGTGGGTTAATATCATTAGTGCAAGGTGATATAAGGTAGGAGTGTAATACACAAAAGTCCAGATTTGATGTGATACGGTAGTGTCTTGATACATTTTTTCTCTACAGAAATATAAGCAGTGCCTTGAGATCACATGTAAGCACTACAAACCTTAGTGTCTCTATCATGTGAACAGCACACATGCATGTGCACTGAGGATGTAACAATGCACATATTTTCACATATTTATTTTTAAATGCCTTTATTTTACAGAGCTCTAAATGTATACAGCACAGACAAAAAAACATAACCCATGGCCACATAACCCATTAACAAAAAAAAAATCCCCAGAATCTAAAAGCTCTCCACCCCTCCCCACCAAATTTACTCTGATAGGGTATATCCAGATGCCTAGTTTTGATCACTAACAGTGTTTTTTAAAGGTGGTAAATAAAATGTCAAAATTCTTTTTATGATACTCTATAGGCCTACCACAATTATTACATAATTGCCTGTTGAATGATTATATAATCCATTACACATCCCAATTGTTCCGTAGTCGAACAGCATGTGAACTGGGTGCATCTTCATCAGTTGAGTTGAGAAGAAAAAAAAAACAAGAAACACATTCACTGAGATACATGATTTAATTATAACAGAGTAGCACCAGGTAATGGTTTATTTGTTAGTTACAAAGAAGAGTGGAAGTCTGGGTCATTTAAGGAGTTACTGCAAACAAATATTACTTGGAAATGTGATATTGTGATATAACTGAAAAATACTGTGATACTGCATTCTATCAGTACCATCTAATTATAAGTGCAGTGATGAATTAAAGGTGCCAGACACAAATATTTGATGCACAGTATATCACTCTGCAAAAACTGGTATAAATTATAAATTATTAAAGAATTAGGTCTCAAAAATATGAGAGTATATTCATAAATTATATAAAAGATGCATTATTGGCAGTAGCTAAAGGAGGCATCAGCCAAAAGAGAGCTGTGAGTATGCTGTAGGTGTACACAAAGCCAAAGTCAAAGTACTGAATCATTTATGTTACAGCCATTGCTAAGTATCTGCCACCTGCTACCACACTGTCCACACTATTGCCCAGATACTCTTACTGAGACCCTTCAGCAGCCCACAGCACGGCCTCCATCCAAACTAAGCTAATCAGCAGCACATTCACTCATTGTCTTCCCATGACAGCCTCCTAATGCCAGTGAAATCTTAGTCCATGTTGTCCACACACTCACTTACTGTTGCTGTGCTACCAGTATTTACATGCTCAGAATTCATTATGGCTTGACCTTCGGCATGAATTGTTTTAAAAGTATATTTTATTGAATTACACCTAATTTAATCTCATGTTCTGTGCTTCCAAAAACTTTGCGGTGCTCTCAGAGTGTGTCTCCTGCACAAATCCACTTAGCTGAAAAATCCATTTCTACCTTCCCCACTTTGTTGCATAGTTTAAGTATTTATATCTCAATAGCTCTTTTGTACTTTGTACTAGACACAGAAAACCACCTGGAAAATGTCCAGCTCACATGTCCAGCTAATGTAATTCTCTGCTGCACATTGTTATAGGCAGTGTGTGTCGATCTTATGATGATATATTAATGCAAGTCAGGCTAAAGTTCCTTTAGACAGCAGATAACGGTGACAGCAAGAAGGTAACAGGCAGGCTGCCACAACACATATCATCAATTTGTAAACCTGCAAAACAGTGTACTAAAAAAAGAGACTAGCAAAAACACTGTATAGCACATTTTTCAGATATAAAGGTAGTCAAGGCCACATGCAGGCAGTGCTGTCATGGTAGGGTTAACCTAGACCACACTGCTTACTGAAGATGCAGGTGTGTTACTGGCAGGTGTAACCAAGGCCCTTGAATAGAGATGGCACTTCTCTGACACCAGGTGTCTGTATTTCGCTGATATCAGCAACAAATACTGAATCGGATATCAGAGAGAAAAAAATGAATTTGATACAATCTTGTAACAAATCTAGCCTTAAAAACCACACTCTGAAGTGTCATGTTGTTAGCTGTGCATTTCTTTCTGTGGAGTAGTAGATTGTTTGAACAGTCTGAGCACAAAAGCCTACTTTTAGATAATCATTTGATATGAAATGCTACAACTAAAAGTAGCTAACCTTAAAGCTCAGTAGTTTTTAAAGGGAAAAAAATTACTGGTATCAGTATGAGCTGATATTACAGGATTTGCTATCAGTATGGGCTGGAATGATTACTTGAAAATTGATAAAATGATTGAAAAGTTACTTGATTAAAATGTACATTCTCAGGGAAACAACTAAGTAATAATATTGCAGTTTATTTGAATGATAAAAAAAGGTGTCATCAGAACATGATAAAGCTGTGTTTGGCACGCAAATGTGCTTCACTAAAACAGAGGAAAACCACTAAAAACAGGAAATGACCACAATCTTGCTGTTTCAGTACGTTTGTAGCTGTTTGACCAGATTGACAGAAAGCTAACAGACTAACAGAACGCTTTAGCAAAATACAAAGTTATGCTGAACTGATGGACTCCCTGTAAAACACACAAGGCATACAAAGTAAAAAAAAAAATGTTTCTTAAGAGACTGTTAAAAGTGTCTGTGTGTAAGCAGACTTAACCAATGTAGTATTAAATTGAACACCACTGCAAGTTCTGTTTCAGCTAAGTCCATTTTTTGTTGTTTGGCTTTAAGAAAAAACCCTATAGATTACTCTATCAATCAAAAATAATCATTAGATTACTCATTTACTCCACAATGGCAACCTTAAGTATCAATGTCAGCACTGGGAAGAAGTGGTCTCATGCTATCTCTACTAATGAAAACTCTTCTTTTTTTGCCATGAAATGTAATCATGTACACCTATTAACATACATGAACATGATTATAATTTTTTTTTATGCACAACGTGTGAATAAATCTGCAGCTGTTCCTGGATTTGACAGGTTCAGGTTGGAATCAGCCTGCAGCTATTTTTTCAGTGGGAAAAATAAAAAAATCAACAAAGCAAACGAACAAAATGAACATATGAGGCATCAAACTGCTGAGTGTTTAAACAGAAATTTTAAATTGGTCTAAAAATCTATCCATTCCTGAAAATGATCCAAACAGAGATACATAAAGTGGTTTGCACGTATGTAAGATTTTTCTTACAGAAAAGCAGTTCACAATCCTATTTCTCACAAATGTATCAGCTATGATCAGGGCTGAGGATCACTAAGTACGAAAAGTGACTTTGGGATGAATATACATTCATCAATCGTGGCAGGCAGAGTAATTATGAGCTCTTGAGTTATAGAAGATGAGCCTCAGAACTGTGCACTAAATGAAATTATGCCCTCCTAATGATTTGCAATGCATATGAGTGCATTTGGTACTTAATGTAAACTAGAGGACAGGCAATACCTCTGGCAGGAAGTCAAATGTAGATGTAGTCCGCTGAGTGGGGCTGCTCACATTAAGGCTTCGGGGATAGTCTAGAGGTTTCAGTTGTCCTCCAGGGACCACTGTAAAAGCCAAGACTCTCTGTTGCAGCATTTAGTCTCAGCATATCCACCTTGGTGCTGTCACTAGCTGAAACACTGCTAATGCTATCTCTATGCTGTCACTGCAACTGACAACTACAGACCCTGCTAGGCCAGAAAACTTTATAATATACACCACATCCTGGCATACAGGACAGAGTCTAACTGGGTAACTAAAATATATAAAAGATATTAGCCCATGCCAAATGTCACTGACTTTAAATAACTTCAGTATTTCAAAAAAAGAACTCAAATTAAAGGCCTGACTTCTCATCATCCAGTATAACACAAATATTGCCATCTAGTGTTTGATATTAGAGCACTGGTAAGGTTACCTCAAGTCACGATGCCTTTATAACAAACTATGTGTAGTATATTTTAAGAGTACAATTATGCATGACATGTTGCGACTGTTACAGCCTTATCTCCAAAAATGGAAACTTTTTATAAGAAGTAAATTGTTAATGTAAGTTAATGTAAGAAAATTTCTTCCAAGTGATTTTGGACCATATGTTATGAAATGTACACAAAGTGTAGCTGATATTATCAAAAGGACAACACGAAAATAATAAATAATTAGTGTTCAATCTCTGGTTAACGGGCTGACTTAAAATTTAAATTTAAGTTGACAGAACCTCTAGTAGTACGTTAACATAACAATAACTTCTGTTTTACTTATTATTTGGAGCTTAATAAAAGAAAAGAATGAACTAAAAAACAAATAATGTGTAGGGGTTAGTTCAACAATTACCATTTCGAACATTCCCAGGAGGCTTTTATCAGTATCACGTATCAAGTGCATGTGTATGGCAGAAGTGGAGCTTGGGGAAGGTTGTGCGGTTGGCAGTGCTCTAATGAAGATAACATCCGTGGCAGCTCTGCCTTCAGTATCTCCGGCAGCTGCTCCTGACACTGAGAGAGAGCTACTTGGAGTAAAACAGCACTGGCCCTTCTTCTTTATCTACAATATGATGACACACCTTGACAGTTAACACACAGCTATCAACTCTTTCATAGTGCACATAATCATGTAATCATCATGTCATTACATTCTATTTGTCATATCACCAAAGCAGTTGGCATGCTGCAAGCAGTAGTAGCAGTACAAGCATGGCACGCTATTTCACCATACACTCTAAACTGGAACGCGTCAGTTACCACTTGGAGGAAACCACATGTCGACTCTCGTTCTGAAACCAAGAAGTGCTGTACTAACCGCAGCCCTTCCCTCATGACACGAACACATGCCATTATTTATCACTGTTTATGCCATGGCAACACCTTCAGAGCTGTTTTTGGTATACGTTTACCACAACCTTGCAGAGACAGCATTTCACCTGAAATGTCCAATATCATATGTGTCCACTGTACACAAATGCTACACATGTTCTGTTAGACACTCCTGTTGGGCCACATGAGAAAGGAAAAGGTTACAGTAACATGACTTAGGTTTTTGAATGAGCATGCAGTTTTTTAATCATATAACAAGTCTGGGCAATTGTCTCAATTGTCTAAATTTTGTTCTAGTAACCTTTTTTAATATTTTGACAGCTGGGAATAAAACAGCAGATATGCCAAAACAGCATTTCCTTCCTGTTGTGTATGAATACCAAGTTAGTTCCTCTCTTCATGCTCACTCACTGTTGTATGGAGAACATTCTAGACACATGGCAATCTCCTAGATGATCAAAGACATACATTAAGCCACTGACCACAAACAAGCTACCTTACGTCTATATTTTACACTATACAGGAAGATGGCCCAATTCAACCATATCACCTTCGTAAGTTACAGTGCCGTGAAAAAAGTGTTTCTTTTGCTCCTGATTTCTTCTGTTTTTGCATAGTTGTCACACTTAATTGTCACCTTAAAAACAAAATGTAATACAAGACAACCTGAGTAACCACAAAAAACAGTATTTAATGGATAATTTTATTTGTTGATAGTTAAATGTTAACCAACACCAACTGGCAATGTGTGAAAAAATAACTGTGACCTTTTTTGCACTAAAATAAACCTAATGAGTTGATCATTGGAATCAATTAGACTGGACACACCCAGGTTTGACTACTGCAAGCTCTGAATCACTTAAATAGAGCTTTCCCAGTAATGTGAAAAAAGCTGCATGGTCTCAACAAGCAGCACACTTCGCCATGATCAAATGAAATTTCAGAAGAGTTTAGAAAGCCACTGAAATGTATGAGCCTGTAAAATGTTTTTAAGGCTCTTGGGCTCCATGAATCTGCCAAGAAGGAGCTAGATAACAAAGATTCCTCATCTATGAAGTGAAAAAACCCAGATGAACATCTAAGGCACTGCAGGCCTCAGTCACATAAAGCCAACACAGCATTCCACAATAAGAACATCAAACTAACAGTTAAACATGGTGATGGTAGCATGATGGTATAGGGATGTTTTGCTGCTTCAGGGCCTGGGAGACTTGCCATATCTGATAGAACCATTCAACAAAAAACAGTGGGCCAAAATTCCCCCACAGCGATGTGAAACACCGTTATAGAAGGCGTTTGTTTGCAGTTGCTGTTGTTAAAGTTGGCACAACCAGTTACTGACCCGTTTTTCCACATGGATAACATAGATGTTGCCATTTTTATTCAGTAAACAACATCATTTAAAACTGTGTTTTGGGTTTCATCATGTTCCCATTGTTTAATATTGCATTTGATTTTGTGCGGCAAATATTTCACAGCAATGTAAATCAGGAAGGTTAAAAGAGGGGAGAGTCAGAAAGCCCCCAGGAAAGCAAACTACTCCCACAAACAATGTATTACAGAGACTCTCTAAGAAATCTATTTGGGTGATACATCATCTGTGAAGGTATCACAGTTTTCAGTTTTATAATCAAATAGTAGTATGTTTCCTTTCCGTCATTTCAAGTGAATTGAAAATGGAACAGAACAGACCAATCAAATCAAGCTGTCTGGTTTGAAAATACATTCATTTGGCATAAAGTAGTAGCAATCAGGCAGCATGAGTTCATTAACTTTATAAATGAAAACTATCATCTGATACTGGAATACCATGATATTTCAAAAATACAGTATATCGTTATTATCATTATATAATATGGTATCGAATCGCTCTGCAACAATAATAATCTTGTGGATTAATGTAGATTAATGTCATTCACTGTGTCACTACATCCTTGCCAATTAACTTCAGGAGAGTTTGAGCTTAACCCAGTGACAGAGAACGTTAGCTTTTGTGATCAACAAGAAAGGAGCACAAGAGGGGCTCCTAATATTGATTTGTTCATTTCCCAAGGACAGGAGGGGTATCAAATTCTATCTGTCCCCATACACACTATTCATACATGATGGAACCTCTCAAGAGACCTACTACACTGACCAAGAGCAAACTACACTGAAACAAAAATGACAGTGCATAAATCTATTAGTTTTGCAAGCCCCGTACAAATGTACATACAGCATCTCTTTTCAGTCTACAAAGTACATTATATGAAAAATAATTTGAAAAAAACATGTGGGAGGTATGGACTGAACTAAGGTGTGTGTAAGTGGTATTTTTTGTTCTGAAAATGGCTGGTGAGTGGAAAAATCCATATCAACATTACCAGCACCTGCATCATCGTCACCTTTAGGTCCTTGGAGAGTAATCATTGCTATGGTTTTTTTTTTTCATTCTCTCACTCTCTTCCAATAGTAGCGTGCAAAAATGCTTTACTGAAACTAATCAGTACTACAACAGCGTCAACACCTTTACATATCGCTACTACTGGAACATTTACATTTGTAGTTATCCATTTGGCGGACGCTTTTTTCTCGAGCAACATAAAAGTTCAAGGACTTTTATTTGGTTTAGCATGGTGTGCCTGCTCAATGGGACTGAACCCCAGCCTGTTGCTGGAGGACATCAATGAACAAAAGCTTGTATTTCCAAAAAAACTTTACAGGAGACACACTAAACAATCAGTTCACGTTGACAATACTTTATTCTTTGTCATTTTGAACCGTTCCTATTGGTCCATTCATCATTACGTTTTCACACAATGTAAATGGCAGCTGGTATTTTCAAATTTTGTTAAGTGACAATATTTTACTGAATTCAGGGAGCTACACGCATACAGTGGATCTTAACAAATCCTTTGTTTTCCACTGTGACCTTCTTCAACCTGTAACATTTGTGACAGAGGATCTAAATGTGAGTCATCAAAGGAAGTTTGGGCAATGCAGGTTGCCTCCTAGGCAGCTAAAGTGTGAAAACCTTGTTTATGCTACTTCCTCACAGCCCAACATCATAAAGAGAACATGAGTGAAGAATGCAGCGCACTGATCATGGACTGAGGACCACATACAGCTCTAAAATTAAACATAGTGGGTAATGAAAGCAGTGTGTAATGAATGAGCACCACTCCTTTTATTAAACATCTTCCTTAAGCACAAAATCAGATTTTCATTAAAAAGACCTATCTCAGACGGTCCAACAAAGCAGTGCTTTGTTGATTTATGACCATGGCTTCTTGTGATCCACCTCTGGCTTTTTACAATTGAATCAACCACTAATTTGGCACAAAGAATACACAATTCTTCCCAGAAATAAACTCTTCCAAAAATAAAAACGAAAGCTCCCCCTATAAAACTCACAATCCCTTACACCTCCCTGTGTGTGTTAGGGCCTGATGGGGTGTAGATTCCCCCCAGTGAGAAAAATCTGGCTGTCCTGTGGCACTGCAGCACAGACAGCCAGCACTGTCAGTCTAGACACCTTGCTGCTGTGGCACAGAGTCCACTAGTACAGGAATAATTTCAACAAAAAAAGAAAACGAATGGTTTAACATGGTCTCATTTGCATTATTCAAACTGACTCCTGATTTTCATTCACTATTACTAAGATTATTATTTAACAAAGAGTTAAAAGTCAGTGCTATTTCTCAAAAGCAGGATTTCTTTTGCTTTCTCCCCTCTCTAAAGTAAATGACTCAATGCTCATCTCCCGGACCTGCAGTACATATAATCAAATAAAATGAACTGTTTACTTAAAAACAAAAGACAACCTCAGTTTGTGCCTCAGTGGTGGATGGACAATATATTGAGACAGCAGCCTTTAACCTGGTCCAATAGCTCACCTGCACATTATAGTGATTTCTATGCTCCCACCACACCTGGTTCGATTCATTAGTTAATTAATTATCCCGAGTTGAACTGGGCGTGTTAAAGCAGGAAAATGCAAATCTGTGCAGGGTAGTGATATTCCTGGACCAACACTGAGAACTACTGCATTAGGAAAATGAAGATAAATAGATGCAGGACTGTCAGAGCAGTTGTCTTTGTATATGGAAAAATGTAGCTAAAGTATCTGCACTATTACACGCATGGAGAGTTTCTATGCATTTGTATCCTTGTCTGCAGGATGAAAAGCATCTGGTAAACTCCAAACCAGCAGCCACTGAATCAGCAAAATCTCACCCTGACCAATAGAAACACAGATTGGTCACAGTAGATAAAAAGCAGGAAGGCAGTATCTCTTACCTTGCAGTCTTTGCATCACATTCATAATGTCCTTGGCGGACCGGCCAAAAGGGCTGAGCGAGGCCATGGCCTCGTATGCAGCAGTGGGTTACCCCGGTCTGTCACACTGAATCTCACAAGCAGTCAACAGAACAGCTACTGCACTAGTTTTTTAAGAGGGCATCCCCACTCAACCTTCCTGCAGTGATCTCTCTCTCTCTCTCTCGCCTGCTCTCTCTCTCTCATGTAGAGTTCAGGAAATTGATTTGCTGCTAAGCATCCAATGAGAGAGTGTGTTTCATTTGAGGGCCTGGCTGTGTGGCTGCCACGCTGTCGAATCACAAGCCTTCTTCCTTTTGACTGCCCTTAGAACAAAAGAAAAAAGTCATCTGAATCTGACTTTCAAAATCGAGTACAGTACATGAAACATCCACAAGTCTATGTGTTACACAGTGCTACTGATCAAACTGAGTGATGTAGGTCAGCATCCACGGGAAATAGCTAGAAGGGCACTTGACAAAGATTTAACTACTTTATAATTTACAGTGATTGTGAGGAGGACATCTACTTTCCTCATTTCAAAGTGTAATGCACTTACATTCACATGGGCATGTGGTGAAGAAATTAATCCACTTTGATCCATAACATTCCAACACACACCTTCATTACAGATATAGTCAGCTGTGGCGAAAACAGAGAAATGGTTACAAAATTAGAATCATTAAAAAAACAACTAAAACACCTTGTGGGCAACGACAGTAAAGCAACCTACAGTCCAAATACATTGTTCAAATGTACACTATATGGACAAAAGTATTGGGACACACCTCTTAATTATTGAATTCAGGTTACCCCTTACTTCCAGTGAAGATGCTTTAGCATACCAAGACATTTTGGACAACGCCATGCTTCCAACTTTGTGGACCCAGTTTGGGGAAGAACCTTTTCTATTCC
>JBBPCZ010000001.1:32997912-33016691 GCA_037974445.1 Brycinus macrolepidotus
CAACATCAGTGCCTGACCTCATAAATGCTCTGCAGAATGAATGGGCACAAATTCCCGCAGAAACTCCAAAATCTTGTGGAAAGCCTTCCAAGAAGAGTGGAACCTGTTATAGCTGCAAAGGGGGACCAACTCCATATTAAAGTTTATGAATTTGAATGCAATGTCATTAAAGTCCCTGTTGGTGTAATGGTCAGGCGTCCCAATACTTTAGTCCATATAGTGTAACTGGGTTAGCGCTGTAGTTGTCCAAACTTACAGTGAGAAGCGTAACTTCCTAATATTGCAAATACACATTTAAAATGAAATGTTATTCACCTTTTTGAAAGTCGAAGCGGTGGAGGTGTGTATCCTCAGAGTTTTTAAGTAGTTACTTGTTTAGGTAGTTTACTCTCACTCGGTTCCCCTGTCGTTGCCCATGGAAACGCTCTAACAGTGTGGGTCTGCAGTCTTTGTGTACATTGTCGCCACCTAGCGGTTAAACTCAGGTCTTCTGTTGTCAGAGTGTACATAATGTCCAGAAGTATCCGGACACTCTTCCAATTACTGAATTAAGCTGCTTCAGTTGCACAAATCCCTTGTTTACTCCATAGAAATACGCTGCCAATAAAGGGGGACACTCTGGGGCAGTTGCATATGTCTAATACCAAGTGTGGGAGTCATCAAACTCCTCAACACAGTTCCTGCCCTCCCTCTCCCCCTCCATACCTGAACTACGAACAGGCTCGACTTTTCCCCTTTGCACTTTACACATTACTCTTTTTATGATGCACATGCAGCTACATGCACAAAACACATCTATGTTACATTTGCACTTGAATACTGTTTCAAAGTTTCTGTATTTTCATAGACTGACTGTATATTTACACGGAACTACTGCTGATCATATGCACATGCAAGGCACTCAATTACATTTCAGTACTCTGTTTTCCACTTGACTGCTCATGCAATATTTTCACAGTTTTTGTACGAAAGTGCACATTTTCACTTTTAGTTTCTATTTCTATTTATAGTTTACATTTATATTTTATTTTATTTATGTCTATTCTAAGTGTCTTATTGTCTTATTGTACTTTGTCAAATCTGAAGCCACGCTGTCTCGTCTCACCGAATACATATATATTTCCGAGATAACAATAAAGTTTATGTTGACTTTGGAGAGAAGGATCTTTAGAGGGATAAGACAACATAAGTGATGGAGCACCGTCCTACGCTTTTAAGGATGAGATGGAGTGGTGTTTGTAATCTATAGCTAATCATCCAACATCTGTATCTGACCTCATGTATGCTTTTGAGGCTGAATGCAATCAAATCATCACAACAGTGTAATCTAAAGCCTTGCAAGGAGCGTACAGGTTCTTACTACTGCAAAATAGGGACAGATATCCTATTAATGGCTTTTATTTTATAATAAACATTGGATGAGCAGGCAGATACAAGCTTTTGATCATATATCGAACACCGCTGCTCTGAGCACAGAAATTCTCCTGCACATCCTCCCGAGGTTCACACTGCAGCTCGTCACAGGCCTACATTCTGGGAGTTGGCACATATAGCCTAGTTTACCTAGCCTACAATATTTCACTGTCTCTAAAAACTAGAATACAAACAGTAAAATAGATATTTTGTACACTCACTGGCAATGTTATCTGGTACGTCTATGGACTGTAACCGGTTTCCCGATGCGTAATATTTTATCTCTGATGTCCATACCATTTTTGTAGTGGATTATACTCAGCAAAGTAGTGACACTAACACTGTAGTGGTATGGTAGTGTGTGTTTTGTCAGTACAAATGTAACAGCCATATCAGCATAGTTGGGAGGTTTAAACATGTCAGTGTTTGTTTGTTTCTATATATTTTTGTTACCTTAGTTTAGCCTCTTCAAATTTCTCTTTAATTTAATTGGGCCGACTATGGGGCACATTTCACTACATGTACTTGTATAACTATGTGCGTTACAAAAAAAGAATCTTGAATCTTGTCAGTCCTGGGTTCAACCAAAATATCCAGATTTTGCTGTGGTCAGAAACTTCAGGATGACTAACACAAATTTTGAGTCGAAAAAGTCAGCCTGAATCAGAAAGCATTTTTGTTTTCCTCTGCAACATATTACCAAGTAAAACACTGCTTTAGGGAGGATCTCTGAGCTTGTGTTTTAACTGGATGATAAGGAGCGGTAAGGAAATATTATATTTCTAATTAATATTGTTTTTCCTGCCTGCTAGAGCACAGTGACATAGCCAAAACGAAAATTTCATTTTGATGGAAGACCACAGGAGATCAATAATTTTGTTATTTAAACATTATGGTGCATTATGCTTAATATGATCCGGGACATGAACTGACAAAGTAAAAGGTCAATTTTGATGTCAAGTTGACTTTAATTAAAAACAGGCTTTAGGGTGGTCTGTAAAAGGCTCAAAACATACAGCAGTAATTTAGACAGAACAGCACAAGACAGAGTGGAACAGATCCAGTTTTCTGAGGCCTACAGTGTATTGCATAAAGAATACTCTGAATAAAAGCATACACGTGTTTACATTTTGTAGACTCTAAAAAGGAAGCAAAGGTGATCTCTCCCAGAGAACCCCAGAAACAAAAGTAACCCCTTTTTGACAACACACCCAATAGTGAAATGTTATTGTGCACTTTTATCTTCTCATGAGCTTTTCTAAAAGAGCAAGAATAACACAAAAGAAAGACTGTGGCTGTCCAAATGTTCTCCCAAATGTCCAATGTCCAAACAGTCTCTAACAACCAACAACAACAACAACAATCTCAAGCCCTGTTCACTTCTAGCCACAAGAACAGCTTTGGAGAAGACGGGATCTTCATTATAACATAAGGCAGGCGTGAATCCATTGTATTGTATCCAGTGAAATGGAGGAAATGATGCAAAAGGAAGTAGCTCTGTTCCTCTGGATTTCTGTCCCACACAGATAAGCCAAGGATCTGCTAATTTTAAAAGTAGAGGGGCAGGAAGCATGACGGCAAAGTTTCCGTTTTTGCAAACAAAAAAGAACCAGCTCCTATGAGAAACAGTGCAGAGAGTGTTCTTACTTGCGCTGTCCCTTTTGGATTTGAACACATGTGATCTGCCTTTCTGTTAATTTATGCCATGGCTGCAAATGAAAATGACAGTGACATTTCGTGGATACATGAAACAATAGATTTCGGTAAGTCTCTGAGCATGTCTGAGTATCTTCTTGAATGGATTTACATTTGAATACTAAAGAGGAAGCGTGATATCATTAATCCTGTTGTAAACAACACCTTCAAAGTTCTTTTGGACAATATTCGCTAAATGTTAAATCATATTTGTTCATTCAGAGGAACTGACCCTGGCCTTCTGCTTATCAATGCTGGTTGGTCTTCTGATCGGTATCCTGATTTTCATCCTCTTGACGTGGCTGTCCAGGCGCAGAGCCTCAGTAAGGATTACCACACGGCCAAATCGATGGTCAAGAGCTGCCAGATCCCACAATCTCCACGGCCAGATGGGTCTCTATAGCAGTAACGGCTTCAACCTAAACAGCAACAGCACAGGAAGAGCCATGTTAAACCTTCACAGACAGACATCTGTTGACCCTAACGAACTGCTGGGCCGCAGCCCCAGCTTCCAAGCCTCCACCTTTCGGCCACCGCCGAAGAAGGGCAGTAATGGATCAGAGGACGAAAGCCAAACGGCATTGCTTCATAACACCACTGGCACCAACTCAGCTGTGACAGATCCTTACAGTACGGGCCAATCAGAGTCCTTTTGGTTAGGAAAAGGCAGTCTGAGAGGATACCTCCCCACACAAACCCCTCCACCTGCATATGACAGTGTTATTCGTATGTTTCAAGAAACTCACACTTGATTGTACTGTTTGACAAGAGACATTTTCAAAAGAGTATTGACTGATTTCATATGTGTCATGCATGCATTAGTGTTGTCTTTAAGTTTCATTGTATCACCAAGATCTATAGTAATACTACAGGAACGTCTAGAGGATTCTTATAACAATTTGACAAGAACTGTTACTTAGTATAATTAAGTATTATTGCTGTATTATAGATTGCTTTAAGATGGTACTATTGGATATTACACTGAGGAGAAAACATAATAGATAAGTAAAAGATAAGACAAGATAACCCTTTATTAGTCCCACAAGCGGGAAATTTGCATTGTTACGGCAGCAAGTGGACAGTATAAAAGGAGAAAGTGAGAGCAGCATAACCAATAGAATAAAAGCTATACAACACATAAATATTATATTATATTATATGAATTTTTCCTTCAGTATTACTGTAAATCTTTCTTGTAAGGAACCTTGACCCCTTTCATGTTTTATGCAGATCTTCGATGCAAACTGAAGATGTGCATGCCTGTATATAGCCTACTCTGTGCCAGTGTAATTTAAACATTCAATTTAATATAAAACAATAAAATGCTACCACTAACACACCTGTATTCAAAATGCTTTGGTGCATCTAAAAACATGTGGGATGGAATAGTAGTAAGCTCATTTTGTGATCACAGCCATTTTTGCTGATGCTTCCATATTCCTGTGCATTTGACTGGAGTGGGCTAGTGTCTGGGTGATGGTCCTGAGGTGCAAATGTGCAGTTGTTCATCAAAAAAACAGACACGGAACAAACATCATGTCCGACCTCTCTTTCCGTGTTCCAGCCTGGGATGTCTTATTTGTGTGGATTTTAGGTAAGAAAACGGGGAAAAGTCAGCCACTACAGGACACAGCTCTCTTGTGCACTGCAGTCCTAATCCCTAGCTGTACCCCTCTGGATGGGCCTGCCCGTCACGTGGTCTCGTCGGAGCATGGGTTGCCCTTACACGTCCTGAAATCCCTCATACGGAGGTTGTTTTTACGCTTCGTCCATCGGCCATTATTTGTTTCACTCCGAAGCTTTAATCCCTGCCGTGCATTTGGCAACCATTTAGACGCATTGAGAGCGACTTGGAGAAGGTGAGTTCCCCTGTAAATTTATGGCAGGTTTTAACCCCGTAACGGGCTCAAAACCGTTATTTAACGGCTGTGTAAGTAAGATTTTCCACTTGTAGTCTTTACTCGGAGGTCAGAGCCACGAGACAGGGCCAACACGGGGGCAAATATTTGATCTGGTGTTTAATAAACCGCCTCCAAACGAGTCTAAGATGGATTTGTCTTTAACACAGCTCTGGTTAATTATGGCCCAGTGCTGTTTCGTCGTTACGATGCTGTAATAAACACAATGCACAGAGCCTGTACTTTGACGAGGCTTTGTCGTTATTCCTGATAAATACACTTCTGAACAGCAGCATAGCTACAGAGACAAGACCAGATCGTGTGAGTCTGGGGTATATTTGGTAAGAAATGCTAAAAAAATAACAAAGTCACACGGTGAAATGTCGTTAAAATTCAGGGATCATCGCCTCCGTGTTGCCATGACGGCTCCGAGTAGCTAGCCTGTCCTCATCTCTCACTGCACTCCTGCACAAAAACACACTCAAACACACACAGGCCCTGTGATTTAAATGGAAATTCAGAGCCTTGGAGATACTGTAATGAGAAATAAAACAGCAGCAGTGATTTTTACACCGTTTTCCCTCGTAAAGATCTGGTAAACGTCAACCGAGAGAGGAGCAGACCCAGCAGACCGTACTTTTCACAAAAGAGGGATGCTGCACAACTCATCACAGGTCGTGTATGATTTTGCTTCTCGTTCCCTCACTGATATGTATTTTTGTATTCCTACAGAAAACCTGGTTTGTCCTATATCGCCATACGTTTTCAAAGATGCCTTCTTTAACCAGAGACAGTCTCTGGCATTTTTGAAAGATGCCATTGAGGTGCCATAGAGTATAATGGCCTGATATCCTGTAATAATACCTACAGTCAGATCTTCAAGTACATAAAGACTCCTCAGGTGCTGCTACACATTTCTCGAATCGGCAACAACATGGAAGGCTCCTTCAGAAACCAAATTCCAACTAATAATGTCCAGGGACTATGAAGAGGTGAGTATCTTCTGCATATTGGTTTGGATTTACAAAAATGGCCTTTTATGTTTGCTTCCAATTTTGTTTATTTTTTGTTCATTTGTAGTTAAAGATATCTGTGATACTGTAGGAATACTACAGTGTAACCATTACATATATATCATACATTTAATTGGACAGTAATTTGGACATGTTTCCTTGCACTCGTGACTCAAATCCCAAGTGTTAAAGCAACTGCCCACTTGCTTCTGTTACATGATTTAAACCAACAGTTTTTTTTTTTTTACTAATTACAAGCAAATCTGTCAGACTGATTATATATGGTAATCGATCCTGCTGTGGATGCAGCAGATAGAGATTAGGATGAACACTTCTGCAGTAAATTCTTTAAGTGTTTGCACTCTACTCAACAAAAGGTACCCAACATTTTTCTCTTCCTTGCTCTGAAGCCTGGCCACTCAGTAGGGATGTTGGCTGCGGTGGAACATGGTCCCGTCCTCTGCAGTGACTCCAACATCCTCTGCCTCTCATGGAAAGGAAGAGTTCCTAAGAGTGAGAAGGAAAAGCCGGTGTGCAGGAGGCGCTACTATGAGGAAGGATGGCTGGCCACCGGAAATGCGAGGGGTGTTGTTGGTGTGACTTTTACCTCCAGTCACTGCAGGAGGGACAGGAATACTCCGCAACGGATTAATTTCAATTTAAGAGGGCACAACAGTGAGGTTTGTGCTTCAGATGAAAGATTTGCCTTTGATAATGATGCCCCCTTTTATTCTAACAGGTCATATTTTTGTCATATTGCATATTGTCCTTGGCAGATTAGAGCACACTATTGCAACAACCAATTTTTTCTGAATGTAGACTTGAATGAATATAGACATGGGATGGTCTATAAATGTTCCGTTTTATATCAATAACTAAACCTGTAATGGTTTAAAAAGTGGTAATACACACTGAATTTATTTTATAGAATACATTGTATGGCGTGTGCAGGGAGACTCTAGCAGTAGGCTTTGTACTTCCATCATGACTTTTCGAAAAGATAGTAATAACAATTCATTGTTACCATATTTTTTAAAAATGTGTTTAGATTGTATACTGTGGTATATCATTAAATAAGGGAACCCTCCGTTATTTAAATGTTTGCGTAACAATAATGTGAGCTCTGTCTGTGTCTGCGCAGGTTGTCCTCGTCCGATGGAATGAGCCATTCCAGAAGCTTGCTACTTGTGACATGGAAGGGGGGATATTTGTGTGGATACAGTATGAAGGACGGTGGTCTGTGGAGCTGGTTAATGATCGTGGGGCTCAGGTACTGTCAAATTTGCATTGTCCTTTTTCTATTACTATGTAGTAATGATGGCTAAATAACACATATATTATATTGCATAACAAATATTACAAGACAAAAAGTAGGAAAGTGCCCCAATTGGCCATTCTGGTAGTTTATTGATTTGGTAGTGTATTAATGCCTAATTTCTGGTCTTAGGTAAGTGATTTTACCTGGTCCCATGATGGCACTCAGGCCCTGATCGCCTACAGGGATGGCTTTGTCTTGGTGGGCTCAGTCAGTGGTCAGAGACACTGGTCATCTGAGATCAACCTGGAAAGCCAAATCACCTGTGGGATCTGGACTCCTGATGACCAGCAGGTAATCGCGTACTGATGGCACATGTTTGAATAAAATTGGGAATCTGGAGATAATGAGTATACTTGCCTTCACTGTATGCACACAGGTGTTGTTTGGAACAGCAGACGGCCAGGTCATTGTAATGGACTGCCATGGTCGCATGCTTGCTCATGTCCTTCTGCATGAGTCCGATGGCATTGTTGGCATGTCCTGGAACTGCCCTGACTTCCTGGTGGAAGACAGTACTGAGAGTGATACGGACTCTGACGACAATGGCCCGAGTCAAGGTACAGCTTTGCCACATTTGCATGATTATAAATATCCTGCATTCCATTAGCATTTGTGCTGCTATTCTTAACCACAGATACACTATAAATGGGCTGACTCTATTGAACTGTCTGTCTGGTTTGATCTGTTACTTCAGCTGACTGTAAACTGTCTTTCCTTTGAAGTGCGTAATGTGAAGCCACTCCTCACAGTGAGTTTCATTTCTGGAGATATTAGCCTAATGAACAACTACGATGACCTTTCACCCAGCATAATTCGCTCAGGACTAAAAGGTAAAACGGTAGTGGCCTAACAGTGATGGTTGTCCTGTAGATGCATGAAACTGATATAGGGTTGTGACTATGCATTGATGATAGAAGTTTATTCCTTCCATTCCTTGTTATGCAATGTTTTTTTGTAAGTAAAGAACACTTTAAAATTCTAAACCATATCTGGTAAGTCAGTGTGAATTTTGACAGATTGTTCCATACAACATAATCCACTCAAGCTGTTCTTGTACAGATGTGGAGGTGCAGTGGTGCTCTCAGGGAGACTTGTTAGCCGTAGCTGGAATGGAGAGACATGGGCTCCCTTCTGACTCAGCCTGTGCCTCCATAATGAGAAATGCCCTAGTCAAGTTCTACAACGTTCAAGGAGAACATATATACACTCTGGAAACACCTGCACAGGTAAACATGAAGTTTCGTGGTACATCAGTTATCAGTGTCACATTCATGTTTTTGTGAAAAACTTAAACCCGAAAAAAAAGTAAGAATTTGGCAGAAAATACAAATTGAACAGTATCCCATTCCCCCAAATGCAGGCAATAAGCCATGGTATGTCTGGTGCTCTTTTAGTTCCACACTGGAGCTTTGAGGCCAATGTATCTTACAAGTAATGGAAGCTTTACCCCACCAATTAGCAAACTGCATGCTTAAATCAATGTTAACACTCGCCTCAAAATCAATGTTAATCCCATTAATGAAATTACTGACAAAAATGCTCATTGATGTTTTTTTTTTCCATCTCCCAACAGCAACAACAAGACAAAAAATTGACCCTGGGACAATATTTAAAATGTTTTTATTTTATTTTTACATTTTCATGACAAAAATGAAAAAACTAAAATAGTATGTAACAAAAATACCATCCTTTTTTTTTTTTTAACATTTTTTCTTAATTGGAATGATCTAATCACAGATACACAGAGTGTTCGAAGTAGTACGTGTCACTGCCACAGAGCTTCAAGTCAAGTCAAGTCAAGTATACACATATTCATCACAATAATAATTCTCATTTTAAATTAGCATTACTTTTATGAAATTTGTAATGTTATGTTAGAGCCAAGGTAGTGGTAGGGTATGATCATTTTCTCACACTGAGTGTAATTACAGCTATTTACAGATACAACAGCTATTTAAGATGGATGTCTCAAACAATTATGATAAGTGCCGAACAGGTTATAAAATACAGAAGTAGCTGCTGCCTTAGTGTAGCTGTTAGGTAAAGTGGTTAGGCCAAATAAACCAGAGCTGTCTAGCTAGCTTTCCAGTATTAACTGGTAAAGTAGCATTGGTGGCCTGCACTAGAGGGATACTGTATTGAAATTTATATTGTTGAGAATTTTAAAATGTTGTGTTGAAATCGTTCTGTTGCAGTTAGACAAATGCATGCATTTTGATGACTAAAACGGTATTACTTCTGTCATCTAAAATTTCCATGATAGCCCGAGTGTAACGGTGTGTTTACTTGTGAATATTTGCTTGTGGTTTCTGACACTCTGTGACATACAGTTGTCTGTAAAAACTGATAAATGTACGGTAGTTTTGAAGCCTGTATTTTGTCTATATAGTGTCATACAGTGTTGGAAAAATAACAAGCAATTCTAGGCCTTACTACAAACATGTCTTTGCTGATCAACTGTATCAAGAAAGGGAAAAGTGTGTAAATTTGATTTGCACTGAACTCTGCCTCACTTTAAATTAAAATTTAAATTTATATAACTAGGTAAAATGAATCACAAATAACCTGATTAATTCTGTGAGAATCACTTGTAGGCTAATATGCTGCTCTAATTTCAGAGGCCTATTACCACTATCTGCTGGGGTCACCGGGACTCACGGCTGTTTTTGGCATGTGGGCCAGCCCTGTATGTTGTGCGTGTGGAGCACAGGGTGGCCAGCCTCCAGCTGCTGTGTCAGCAGGGCATAGCCAGTGCCCTGAGAGAGGAGAGAGACGTGGGCAAACTGAACATGCCCTCCCTCCTCTGTTCCTATGTTACCAGTGCATTCATCCCAACTATCAAGGTAAATAACAATATACAGTATATCCCAAAATATCAGATATGTATTTAAAACAGCAGCATGTAAAATAATTCGATACGGTTCCTTCTTCTGCATCTACAGCCTCCTATTCCTGATCCAAACAACATTCGTGACTTTGTTAGCTACCCCACAGCGGGGAATGAGAGGCTGCACTGTACTATGAAGCGAGCAGAAGAGAATCCAGAGGCTGGAGGGCCATGCTACACCCTATATCTGGAGCATCTTGGGGGCCTGGTGCCTATTCTCAAAGGCCGTAGAATCAGCAAACTGCGTCCAGAGTTTGTGATAATGGACCCCAAAATGGACAGCAAAACAGGTTTAAATCAGTTATCGTCGTTTTTTTTTCCAGCTCTTTTCAGATACAGCAAAGCAGCTCATTCTAAGCTAAGATTAATTTGTCTTTGAATTTCAGATGAAGTCTGTGTGAACGGTATGATATCCTACATGACTGACAGCTGCAACTGTTCTGACTCCAGTGACATTGAGCTGAGCGATGAGTGGGTTGGAAGGAAGTCACCAAAGCTTTCCAGAGGAAACAGGTCCCCTAAACTTCCCAGGTACAGTGTTGTGCTTGTCCCTACTGACAAAAAATAAAATAAAATTATTAATATTCGAACTAGAGAGGAACAATAGGCTGATATGTTATCGTTATCATGACAAATTGCATCGCAGTATGTTTTTCTAAATATATATCATGAGTATCAACAGTATGTAAACACTGAACACCTGCATCTATCATAAGACAAACCACTTGTATAGTGAATATAAACACTAAACAGCCACTAAAATCACTCATACTTTTTGCAATGTGTTCTTGCTGTTTTGCTGAGGCAATTTTGTCAGTTCCAACCTGCAAAATCTCAGACCCATAAATCAGACCCACCCTTGCCCACCCTGCGAATTTCCTTTTATTGTGTTTTATTAACTAGGATTAATATGGAATCAAGAAAATCGCCCAAGCTTGTCCAAACACCTCAAGAAATGTCCAGGTCTCCAAGATTACCAAAGAAACCTACAATACGGTCTCCAAGTCTCACTCGCCGGGAATTTCCGGTAGATGGAATGAGTGAGGTAATAGAATAGAGGTTTTTGAAAACTGAATTCTGTCCTTTTTTATATCTGTCTGCATTTTAAAGCTGTCATCATGTTTCCCTTTCAGCATAATTACCTGGCTCAAGTCACCTCAAACATTTGGGGCACAAAGTTTAAGATTGTAGGTCTTGCCTCCTTTTTGCCAGCAAATTTGGGTGCAGGTAAAAAAAAACCTTTATCTCTGAAAATTGGTTTGTTTTTATGGTATGTTGTGACACACATGTTTCATTGTACAGTTTATCACTGTTATGTCTTCATTATGTTACAGTCATCTACAAAACCAGTTTACTGCACTTGCAGCCGCGTCAGATGACAATATATCTACCAGAGGTCCGTAAAATTTCCCCAGACTTCATGAGTCTGCCAGTCTTCAATCCTAATGTGTTCAGTGAAGATGAAGATGATTTACCTGGTAACATTTATATAATACATACAGATTTTAAAAGTATTTACGTATTCAAGAACATTTGAAATATTGAATGCTTATGTCTATGAAATATTAATAGAGTGACACCATGCTTTTTTCAGTGATGGGACCCTCTGGGGTGTCAGGTGATAATCCTCCCTGCACAGTTAATATCCCAATTGCTCCTATACATAGTCCTGCTCAAGCAATGTCACCGACTCAGAGCATAGGACTTGTCCAGTCTCTACTGGCCAATCAGAATATTCAGCTTGATGTCCTGACCAATCCTACGGCCACTGCAGCTGCAGCTGCTGCAGCAGCAGCAGCGGCAGCCAACACAACAGTTCCTGATCATAGTCCAGACAATGTGACAGCACAGTATACTGTGCCAACAAGATACACCAGCCCTGGACAGGTCATTTTCAGTGGCCTTCAAATGGGCAACCTTTTGAGTGGGACACTTCCACCCCCGCCACATCACTTGCCACCGCAACCTCATCAGCAGCGACAGCCACAACAACAACAGGACGATCATCATCAAGCATCAAAACATCAGACTCAAACACAACAGCAGCATCTGAAGTTGCAGCAGCACCAACAAGCACAGCAACAGCACCAATCACCCATGCAGCAGCACCCACAGCACATGCAGCACCAACAACAAATGCAAACACAGCATCATCAACAAATTCAGCAGCACATACAACAACAACAGCAAATGCAACAGCATCATCAGCAAATGCAGCAGCAGCAACAACTGCAGCAACATCATCAGCAAATGCAGCAACAGCAAGTACAACAACATCAGCAGGTGCAGCAACAACATCAGCAACAAATCCAACAGCAGCACCATCAGATGCAGATGCAGCATGAGCAAATGCAACAACAGCAGCAACAAATTCGGCAACAAATCCAGGAGATGAGGCAGCAGCAACAACAGCTTCAGCAGCAACATCAACAGATACAGCAGCAACATCAACAGATGCAAAGGCAGCATCAACAAATGCAGCAGCAACTCAAGATGCAAATGTCCTTACCACCTCCTCCATCAGGCTACGCTTCTATTTCCATGCATCAGCTCCAGATGATGCCTCAGATTCCACATCCGGACCAACCGCCAGAAAGAATAGAGCAAACACATACTCTGAAGGCCCCTTCTAGACCACAGTCATTTATTGAAAGTGACACCTCCCTTGAGCTTCATATGCGTAAAATGAACCCTCCACCACCATACCCAGGGACAGTGGTGTCTGCAGCAGCTGCTGTCCCCCCTACAGTCCCTCCGGGCCTCATGACTAACAGTGAGAATGCTAACACACTGTCAGCAGATGCATGCTTAACTAAGGATGAGTTCTCTCTCCACCCAGTGAGCCTCCAGTACCCAACTCCTTTGGGTTATGAAAGGATTACAACTTTTGACAGCAGTGGAAATGTAGAGGAGGTGTGTCGACCACGGAGACGTCTTATACGGAACCAGAATGCCTATGGCATACAAGGAATGGGCAGTTCAGCTACACTGAAAGTCACCTCATCTGAAAACAAGAAGGTTCAGCTTCCTTATAGCTCAGCAACCCTGAGCCGCCTTTCTGTGCCTCGATACTCCATACCGAGTGGAGATCCGCCACCGTACCCTGACCCTGCCAACCAGATCAATGTCATTAGGAGTCCTAGCCAAAGGATTGACAGCGGTCTTATCCATGCAACTCTGCGACGGGATCGCAGAGAAACTGCTCTGAAAATTTCTCAAATGGTGGATACAGTAAGGACTTTACCAACCAAATCTAAAGCTAACGGTGCCCTTGCGCTTTCTTACCAGCCAAGGATCCCCACAGCTTTGTACACGTGCACTCAGTGCAGCAGTAACAGCAGCAGCACTAGTGTAAGTGTCAGTGGTGGTGTGAGCAACAGCAGTGGCATTGCAGGTGGCACTGTAGTGCGACAGGACTTCCCCCCTGGCAAAGGGGCCCAACACAGTACTATTATTGTGCACTCCAAAAGTGCTTCGCCTCTGGCCTCTCAGTCCTCTTACAACCTGCTCAGTCCAGTTGAGAATAGCCGAGACAGGACTGTGTATATCAACTCGGCCTTTACTGAAGATGAGACACTAAACCAGCAGTGCCATTTGGAAAAATCAGTGCGCCATTTAACACTTGGAGATGTGAGTTTAACAGTGAAACGGCCACCACCTTACCAGTGGGATTCTCCTGCTTCAGACCAAATGTGGATGCCACAGGATCAAAATCTATTAACTAGTCCACCAGGACCTCATAAACCACCCCAACTTTTACTCAGCCAGGCGCAGCACTTAGACATAACCCAAATGCCTTTTGTTCTCTCAGCAAAACCGCCCACCAGTCCTAGCGCTATGACCCTGCCATCACCTTATCAAATTTCTCTTTCACCCTTTCCTCCTGGCATGGGCCATGGTGGACCTCAGCTCCAGTCTTTGCAAAGTCCTCCACAGCCATGTGGGACTAGCGACATGGCAGCATCAGTTCCATTTAGTCAGCAGAATCCAACTCTGGTTTTGCCCCCTGGTTATGCAAATAATATGGCCAATATGGCCTGTTGCCCACTACCACCCATGTACCCTGGTGCCAGCTCATGCACCAACCTTCAGCTGCATCCAATGGCCTTACATCCCTGGAGCACCTACAGTGCTTGTCCTCCCATGCAGGACCACTCAGCAACTTTACCAAGCAAGATGCATCAGGTTTTGGAGAAACCTGTTCTTTCACCTCCACCTCCTCCTCCCCCACCACCTCCCCCGCCTCCTCCTCCCCCTCTACCCCCTCCCCCTCCTCCGGCTGAACTCATGAACCATCAAAGCGCTTCAGAGGTGTTAGCTGACTCTGGTGAGAGTTTTCAGGAACAGTCTTCACTTAATGAGAGTCCAGTACCACAGGGAGCAGACAGGTTCAGCAAAAAAAATCGCAAGAGACTTGACAGCAGGGCAGAGGAAGCAAACATGTCCACTGTTTCTGAGAGCAAATCAAAAAAGGAAGGCCGTGCACTTTCTGACTTTAATTCTCTCATATCCAGCCCAAGGCTTGGAGTCAGAGAGAAAAAGAAGCCTAAGGGACAGAAGGAGCAGCTGAACAAGGCCAAAAAGTTGAGCAGGACCACAAATGAATTCCAAGACAGCTCAGAAAGTGAGCCAGAACTTTTCATTAGCGGTGATGAGCTAATGAATCAAAGCCAGAGCAGCAAGAAAGGCTGGAAGAGTAAACGCAGCCTGCGCACAGCAAACGAACTGGAGGAGATTAAGTGCCGCAAGGCAAATGAGAGAGAGGATCGGGGCCTTGGCAGTCAGGGCTTTGTATATGTCATGGCCAACAAACAGCCCTTGTGGAATGAAGCCACCCAAGTCTACCAGCTTGACTTTGGAGGAAGAGTGACACAGGAGTCGGCCAAAAACTTTCAGATAGAGCTGGATGGACGACAGGTAAGGCTTTGTTGTGTTTTGTCTTCTTTCTTAATTTATACCAGTACTTCACGTTGGTTATATCAGTAATCAGGTTTACTGTACTCTGAAACAGCACACTTTTCCTAGATATGCACTTCATGTTTTGTTGGATGCTTTATTGAATGTTGAGTAGTTTTACACAGCCTTAATTTTACAAGCATATGTATTATAAAGTTTAATGACTTATCTTTGATTTTCTGTTTCAGGTGATGCAGTTTGGCAGAATTGATGGTAATGCATACATCTTAGATTTCCAGTACCCATTCTCAGCTGTGCAAGCATTTGCTGTCGCTTTGGCCAATGTGACTCAGAGGCTTAAATAACAGACAGTTTCCGTCATCTTGTTCAAGACAGCACAGTTAATGTTTCTTGATTGCACATTGTTAGAAAGGATGTGCAGTGCTCTGTGTTGCCATAAAATGGTAGGCTCCTGCTTCTTTTGTGCTGGGACATACAGGTAACAGTCAGGGGAATTTGGTCAGTCAGAGACAAAGTATGCAGTAGAGGTACAGCAGTGGTCAAAAATACCCATGTGTTAGTGCTCAGATGAGAAGACGAAAACTATTAAGTTGAAAGACTGCTGGAAGACCTCTTGAAAAAAGATTACTGAATGAAAAAATTTGAGCTAGTACAGATCATTTCCTAGTTATGATTTTTCTTTTAGCGTGTATGTGAATATGTTTTATAACATTGATATATAAAAGGCAAAAAAAATGATGTGCATGCAAGACGAATACCCTATAATGATAGGATTCCCTTATTGAGGACCTTTGCTGCAGATTTTTTTTCCAAGTGTGATCTGTATTATAAAATTGGCAGATTATTTACCACTGTCTACAAACAGGATAGTGCCATAGACTAAAATTCAGTTTTGTCTGGTGCTGAGGTGCCTAACCCTGCACCTCGCAGAGATTAGTTCCAGCCCTGAACTAGCACACCTGATCCACTTCAGAGAGGCCAGATACATGCAAACATTAGATAATTACGTTAGGGTTGGATTTAGGGTTGAAATTAAATTTTGTAGGTGGGTAGATCTCCAAGTGTAGGGTTGGGTAGCCGTGTGAAGTGTAGTCATACCTCAGGCATTGCTTACATTATCTTCAGTGTGCCATTACTTCCACCGTTTTCATAGTGAACATGTGTCTTCATTTTTAAAATACAAAGTCTGGCTCATCTTATTTTACTGTGTTATTAGCGATGTGTTATGGTAGCAGTTTTCCCTGTAGGAGTATTAGATAGATGTTTGGAGATCATACCAGAAGATGTTACAATATCATTTTAATCACTGTAAAGTGTAGAATTAAAAGAATATTGCCACATCACTGAATATCAGCACTTGACATATAATTGTAAGGTTACCTGGCATTTGGATTTTAACAGTACATTCTCAAGGTCACTAATACAAAATGCATATAATTCATTTTGACAAGAAAAATCTACTTCAGTCTGAATGCATATGATTAATTTGGCACTTTAATTTATTAAACCATATAAACAATAGTACTTTTGATAGAGGTACTGCCTCAAGGGTGACAATAAGGATGCACATAAAACTGAATCACAGCTACACTCATGGGCGGGGTATAATATAATTATTCTTATTATTATTTGTACATTGTTTTAATCTCACTTTGTAGAAAAAAATATCTTGGCTATTTGATCAGATTTATTTTTAATTTATTTGTAATTGAGCAGCTTTCTGGCCACAAAGTATGTTGCACTGGCTAGCCTTTTGGTCCGGTTCTAGGTTTCTTCCGTGCCTGCAAAACTGGCTCTGTGTATGTCGATTATCATCAGTCAGTAAAAAGAGTAAACATGTTTTATTGTTTTGTTTAATTAGCGATTACGTATATTTACACCCTTTTCTTATCAACCTGTATCTGTTTTGTTCATTTTGATATTTCTGGTGTAAGCTGAACATTTGCTGAGAGTTACTGTGTCGACAGAAGGTGGCTGATATGAGCGTTCTCTTGTTCTTGGTGTTGTACATGCATTGATGAGTTGCAAATGCAGCGATTTCTAATTCTGTTATATTGGATTATTCAGGCCCAGTTTGAATTGTGTGGAATGTGAGGCTTTAACTGTGCTATTGCTTTATTATTGTAATGTACAATAAACCATGATAAGCTTGTCATATTAACTCAAGGATGTTTCTCAAGCATTAGATGAGCGAACAGAACCTTCATCACCACAATAAAGTCAAACTAGTTTGAAGACACGAGAGATTTTTATCCATTTATATCTATTTCTAGCTTCCTTTTTCATTCACAACCTATTACAAAAATGTTTATAGTCACACAGACATGCTGTGTATGCCGCAGTTCTGTGGGCTCCAGATGGCTGCCAGAGGGAGTTTGCGGGTACAGTGGATTCCCCTCATACACTTACGCCCAGGTTGAGATCTTCTACCATGTCTTACACAATGACATGACATGCTGCCAGTAATATAAATACCATTCTCACACTGAAGACCAGTATTCGAGGGGAGCTAAGTAACTCTGGTGCACGGTTCCCATGTTCATTCATTCATTCATGACCTTTATTTTACCAGGCAAGGCATTAAGAACAATTTCTTATTTGCAATGACAGCCTGGCAAGTGCCAGACTTGTCAAATAAACTAACCAAAACAGACAAAAAAAATTAGATATGTAGCATTAACATACATTTACAGCATGGATACAGAATGGCCTTTATTCAGTTATGCATAGTGAAGTCTCCCAGACTGCCAGCTTACAGCCACATCTCTAGCCTAGCAGTCACAGCTGTAACTGAAGGAAATCTGGGTGCACTAAACCTCACAGTCTTGTAGACACAAGATGTGCTTCATGAGTGGGAGTTTCCATGGTGAGCTCTAGCAGAGACAGAAGCACTGGGACAAGTGGTCTTACAGTCTATCATTGTCCCACTAGGATTCATGATAGAGGCATTTGTGAATACTGTGTACCAGATTAAAGAGAATGGGACCAACATAAAGCGCCATATAGTTAAGTGAACTTGTACCAAGGGAACTAAATTAGTGCACCGCAAGATAGTTTCCAAGAAGCATCTTCCAGGTGTGGAGATGTGCAGTGAATTACAAGCCAGAAGAAGAAGAATAGTTTTTCAGTTTATTCCAGTAATGGTTACTAAATCTGCAAACTTGATACTACACATTAATGCTAAAAATGTGATGCATTATACAACTTTGTATGAGTTCCGCCGAGAGTAATGTTAATTACATTGGAGCATTGACTTGTCACTTTGTATATGTGACATATAAATATGATCTTTCAGTGTAATTGATGCACAGTTCACAGTTCATGTTATTGTGTTCTTAATTCCATGCACTGACTGATTTATTTATTTAATCAGTGTATGATGAATTGCCCTCTCACTGGTGCTTTTTAAGACCCAAAAGGTGCGTTAAACTCAGGAGTCCCTCTCCAAGTTTGCACTTTTTTGATATCAACATATAGGGAACCTAGATTCCTCAAGGCAGGGGCGGATCTAACGGGGTGGCATAGGGTGGCAAATGCCACCCTAAAAGAAAGCCTTGCCATCCCTGCTGCCACCCCAGTTGGCAGCAACGAATTAAAAGAAAAATTACGGCCAATTTGACATTTACGAGCGCGAATCT
>JBBPCZ010000001.1:33032695-33045425 GCA_037974445.1 Brycinus macrolepidotus
CACTTTCTGCCATGACAAAGCAATTTCCCACTTGTGGGACTAATAAAGGATTATCTTATCTTATCTTATCTTATCTTTACCTGACTGTTCCATCAGAGGATGCTGAGAGCAGGCACCTGCCATCTCTGGTCCAGCAGAGGTCATAGACAATACTTAGGTGGCCATTAAAAGATGCCAAGACTTTGCCTGAAGGGATCTCATACACTACAAAAAAACAAGAACGCTGGAATCAACTATTCAGCTAAAAAAATATGTTTAGCCCAGTCAGTGATTATTGCATGTTTTGACCCTGTATCAGCTTATGCAAATTATTCATGAAATGTAAATAATAGTAAAAGTCAACTGTTGTACAACTTGAATATTTACGGTGGTTCACAGTTTAAACAGAATGATACATTTGACAAAGTATTTTGCAGCTGATGTGTCAGTTACTCACCTACAATGGGGAAAGCATCCCTGTCCACACAAGCAGCAGCCAGGGCCCTGCCATCATGAGAAAAGCGTAGAGTAAAGCAGCCCATCTGTCCTCCACGGAATGACAGCATTAGCTTGTTGGGAATGCGGCACACCTGGCAGCATAAAGTATTTTAGTATAAATTCCAGAATCTCAGATAATAATAATAATAATAATAATAATAATGTTTTTATTATTATTATTATTATTTCCATTATTGATAATATCCAAGCTGTGTGACGACATAACTTTTTCAATGAACTGTCAAACTATTTAGCGATAATAAATTATAAAATACCTGCCCAGGCATGCGACTCCACCTAATGACCTCCGATTTGCTCTCCAACAGTTGTGTTGAGGTTTTCTGGGTGAGTTCAGTGTGGAGCTGACTGTATGAGGTGCTGCCCCTCTCCTGCTGCAGAGCCATCATTGACCGGATACTGGGGTCCACCTGTACATCGTAATCAAGTCATGCAAAAACACAGCAAATTTACATCTGAGGATTATGTCACGTCCATCTTAGTTTAGCTGAAATATGTATACCTTAGTTCAAGTCCTTACTTGTACATACTTGTAACATACAATTTCAAAACTCCACAAAAAATAAATATTTAATTTCCCTATCCACTACTTTGCATGTTTCACCCTGAATCCGAACACCATTATTTATCAGCCTTCAGGATTTCTAATGGGATGCGAGAGCTAGATTTATAGGTTTGTAAAGTGTGTGTGTGGGCTCACATGTTCTGGTAGTTTGAGGCCTTTCACTGTGACATAAAGAGTTGAGGCATATCTGTTCCTAGGGAACTTTGACCACCACTGAAACACTTCGACTGTTTGTGGGACCTTCTTCGCTCTGGGTGGAGGGCTGTAGAGCTGGAGGCGCAGCTTACTGTCAATGTTCAGCGCACCATTGGTCCCTACAAGCTAACAAAAAAAGAACCTTTTACAAGATGTTTACGACGATCAATTTAAGACACACAATTTACCACAATAAGCTTATGGTACACTGCATTTTAAAAAGAAACCAGACAAAACAATGAAAGTAAACAGGCAACTTCTAGTACCTTCAAAAAAGCCCAAGCAATTTTACGAAATCCACTCTCATGCTGATCAGCAGAGATATTTGCTCTTGCTTCTTCCATGCTGATGAAGTCAAGAATCTATAACACATAACGTTTACTCTTTACAGTTTGGACAGCACTCACAATGGCTAATGCACTAAATGATCAAAAAAATAAATGACAATGCTGACTCACCTCAAAAAAGAGGATCACCTGTGGACACTCCTCATTGTCTTGAAGGAAATAACCAAACCTTTCGTTGAAGATGATCTGCTCCTCCCACTCTGGAACTGTTGACTTGTTTTTCTTGAAGTCAAAAGGCTGAGTTATGATTGGAAGGATGTGCTCAATGTTCTCCTGTTCATAAAAGGAAGACACTCGACGATGGCTGCATTTAAAAGAGAAATTGCAGAAGTATGAGCACATAGAAATGGCAGTTCCTAATACCAATGTCTCTTGGACAAGGAATACTGGAAACCCATTTCAGGCCTACTTTGTGTTTTGTGTTTATGACAGCAAAACCTAAAACAAAACAAGATCCCCACCTGTCCTCTTTCTTGACATACTGTCCAGTAATCTCATCCACAACATGGACTTTGACCATGGGATGGGACACCAGAAGGTCAGTCTTGAGTCGGTCTATACGATGAATGTAAACACCCAGAACCAGGGTGTCATCAAAGCCCCGTCTCTGAGAAGGTTCCACCTCTGTCTGAGAGTCCTCAACTACCACTTCATCCAAACCAAAGAGCAAACATGAATCAAATACTGTCAAAAGCATGGAACCAGATCTATACACCTGGTGAATCTGTGTAAGCATTCTAAATACTTTAATGTGGACATTTAATACCGCAATGATCAATGGGTGTTACATGTCATACCTCCCTTTTTTTTCTTTTTCTTTTTCTCTTTTGGTTTTACTGCATCTTCTTTGTCCACCTCTACGGCTTCACCTTGAATATTTTCCTTTGACTTCTTTTGGTCAGTTGTTAACTCCGAGTGGCTTTGGTGGTGTTTCAGTGGAAAGCCATTTTAAAAACATTGAAAAAATGACCATGTGTTGTCTAAAGATTTAAAAAACTAAACATGACTGATTAAAAAACAACAAATATGATTAAATACTGATATTACTAATTATGAAAAGAGTTCATTCCTGTTGAACTTTCAAACAATACTGACACATTACAGATGTACATACAATCAAATTATTAGGATTGTACACAACACTAAAATGCAGGAATGTCTCTTAATTATGATTAATACTAACAGTCACAATGTGGCTCAAAACAATGATCAAAAATAAACACAATCTTACTGAGAACTGATGCTTTCTCTATATTACCTTTCATCTTCATCACTGGCTCTCAGGTTCTTTTTCTTTTTTTTCTTCTTTCCAAGCTCATTATTTAATACCGGCACTTCTTGACTTTTGGGCAACTTCTCACTGTGTTTTTTTTGGGTGGTCTTCTTTAGAGCCCTCTCCTCCTCCTTCGTAATCTGTTGCTGATATTCCTCAAGAAGATCATCTTCAGGCTCGGATGCTGCTTTCTGCCCACCAGCGTCTTCCCCTCCTGTACTCTTTCCTCGTTTACCCTTTCTGTTCTGCCCCCAATCTGGTTCAATAGAAATTTTTGTTTTGGACTTTCCAGCATTTTGGTCACTGTATTCATCATCTTGAACAGGTGGTGGTGGAGGCAACTTCCTTTTACTCTTTTTCTTCCCTGAGGTCAGTGGAGAAGTCTCCTCATTTACAATATTGCTGATATTGGCTTTCTCCGACACCTCCACCTCCCTGCGTTTGTTCTTAGTGAACCTTGGGCTACCCTGCACAGGGTCGTACGTGTTATTAAGAATGGTCTCATCTTCTTCAGTGGTTTTACTCAAATCTAAGTTTTGGCTCAATGTCTGAAGCTGAAAGAGATCAAAACAGCAAAACACATTTAAAACATAGACTGAACCCCTGAGTAAACAAGACTCATCAACAGATTATACATTACAAGCTCACATTTTTATGTATTATGAAGCCATTTTTAATGTAGGGAAGAAAATGTATTCAATCATCTTAAAAGGTCCCATTACATACCACAACATTCTCCTGCAATTCGACATCTTGAGGTTTAGACTTCTTTTTCTCTGAAGGAGGATTTGTATATCTCTTCAACACCTCGTCAAAGCGAGCTTTCGTCTTTGATCTCACATCACTCTGACCTATATAATATATATAGATTACATGCCTGACCCTGGGATGGTTAGCTGTATGAGTAGGTTACTCAGTGTTTAGGTGTTTTAAAGCCCCATTACCTGCAGGCATTCTCCAACACTGGGAGCAAATTCATTCTGCACACAAAAGATCCCTGAAACTGAAAACATGTGTGTCAACTAACTCACTTCTCAAACTGCAAGGTTAGGGTAGGAACAGTAATAATAGGCCGAAGAGAAAATACAAGGTGACAGAATCTGTTTTGGCTCCAAAGGAGGCTTCTGTGATGTAGGTTAATACCCCAGCTAAAATACCCTTTGGTGAATTCTGATGGGTTAAGCTGGTTCAAAATAGCTCGGCAAAGAAGTCATGATGTAACGCAGCTAGCCGACTGGCTGGACCTTACACAGAGAAATAACTAAAGTCCCAAAAAGGTAGGCTATTCAGCATAAGAAGCATATTCTCCCATACCATTTTCCAGTGTAAACATGGAAAACCGTGCTGCGCGGACATTACATTAGCTGAGAATAAAATCTCTGCTCTCGATTAGCCACCTTGCTACCACAGTAAAATCAAATTAACAACGAATTATCATGCTACATAAACATAAAGGAGACATTTTTAGGATAGTGACACAACAAAATCATCTTCTGTGTGAATAGTTTAGTTACCTGAATAAATAAACAGAGTTTTGTTTTGGAATATGTTTACAGCCCGTTAGCCAAGGAGCCGTTGCGATGGCAGCCAACAATAAACAAGTTTAAGCCCAGCCCCCTCTGTGACGTTGTTTCTGGGAGAACCTATATATGTCCATGGGGAGAACCAATAAGAATGCGCCTTCATTTTTCAGCCCGACAGCGCCTCTCAGGCGGTGAACACGAACTATTTTACCACAGACCCGGGGTAGGGGGAGAAAACGTAACACAGTGAAGTGCATAATAAATATTTTGATTACTGCATATATATTGCAATAATTGTGCACAATAATTTGTTTTTCCTTTAGGGTTTTATCTTTAATTCAATACATTTTTCATAATGTAAATGTAATGTCAGAGTAATGGAAATAAAATAAAGTAAAGGGAGGGATAACAAAACACAAAGCGCAATGAAGTGTATAATATATATTTTGATTATTGCATATATAATACAATAAATGCATTTATGTGCTTTTTTCATTATGTTTTTACTTTTTATTCAACAAACGTGTTTATTAATAATGAAAATGTAATGTAAGAGTAATGTAAATAAAATAAAGTGAAGTGGCCCCGTGTCATGCGTGGACACACCATAGCACAGCACACAGTATGAACAATGTGAAATTCTTTCTCTGCATTTAACCCATTCACCAAGAGAAGCAGTGGACAGACAGCGACGCAGCGAGCAGTGTGCAGAGGTGCATATACACAGTTCAACTTTTTCAAAATGTTCACATTTTTCATACTTTTGCTTGAGCAGTCGTAATCACTATTCAGTTATTAAGTTATATTTTGATCTCCTCACATACATGTGGGGCATCTTTCATCGAAACAGTCCTTTTAAGCAGTACACTCATTAACACATTTTTCACAGGTAAGACATAACTGGCTAATTTACTGTGTTTAGTTGTGTGTGTGAAGAAACATAATAGATTAATCTAACTCCTCAGTTATTTGAAATCCTTTAAAAAGATGAAAAGTTTACTACAGAAACACCAACAGGAATCTTCCAGTCCAACCAAAAATTCAGAGATAACTTTTACACATATAACTTTCACACCACTGACAGACCACAGTTTATTACAGGTTAATGTTCACAAGATGTGTACAACTAGTAATTATAGTAGTACTATACCACTGTCCTGCACTCCACTTCATTTTTAGTCTCTCACATCTGACTCTGCTCAAGAGGGATTTCTTAATCAGAAAATGATAAGGGTTCAGGTGAAGGAAAAAAAAAACAGAGGAAGACTGCAGTTGTGAACTTCTTCAGTAGGAGACATCAGGAGCAGACTGGATTTCCTTTTGCTTATGAACACTAGTGATCAGCAGATGAAACTGGTCATTCCAAAAGTGACTTAATGCCTCAGAAAACCTCAATACATATACAGACATTTGAAGTTGGGATATATTTTATTGGCCAGGTTGTAATTCATTGCCTTTGTCCCTCCTTTAAACAATAATGAAAATTTTATATGTTTATTGACATGTGTTAATGGGCAATTTGTGTAAAGTGAGGTCGTTTGCATTTAAATTGAGTTTTAGGTTGATCATTTGCGCAAAATTAGTCTTCCATGTTGGACTTAAAGATCACTAACTTCCATCTAAAACTGTGAAATTCCATTAGTCCCATTTAAGATTTATTTGAGAGAGAGAGAGAGAGAGAGGGAGAGAGAGAGAGAGAAAGAGAGAGAGAGAGAGAGATAGATATATGTGAATAAATGTACACATATTTTACAGATGTATATATATTTCTTCATGTTATCAAAATTATTATTTCCTTTTTTGATATAATTGAGGCAAACTACATAAATTATGAAATGTAATCCCATAATTATTTAAGATTTACAAATATATAAATTAATTTTAAAAATTGTGCGTATATATAATGTGTGTGTATGTATTTATATATGTATAGTACGTAAATCTGTAAAATATGTGTGTATGTATAAAGAATTCTTCAAGGTATCAAACTTATTATGGCATTTTCGGTTTAACTGAAATTGACAAAATTCTATGTGAAAATACAGTGATTTTATTGTCAAAAAATATACATGTGAATTACACACAGAGCCTTTTTATATGGCAAAAACAAAAGAACAGTCTTTCAGGATATAATTAGACAATATATTCAAGTGCTTAAGTGAATAATTGAGTGTTGCCACATTTCAGGCTGTGAATAGTTTGTCCATGGAGCAACCACACTTCTCAACAATCATGTTTGGGAATTCAGCCACTTCGATTGCTGTGTGCTCGCCTTTCTTCACCAGGTACATCACAGGCAGCGGAGCAGTTTGTGCCACCCCACAGGTCCTCTGCCCATAGCCATAACTACGCTTGGGCTGCTTGCATCCTCCTGTGCAGCGGAAAGCCTGGTAGCCAGCAGGTTCAATGATCCAATACTGCGTCCACGTTAACTCTCGGAAGTTTATGTAATGCTCCTCCCGACAGCACATAACACTGTCTGGGCTCTGTCTGCAGTCTCCTGAAGACCTGTGGAGACATTAATGGAGTCATTAATGATATGCTCATTCGGGACTGCTATTGTTGCGTGAATTGTACACTGAAAAAATGCTGGGAATTTACTAGATTCAAATGTGTAAGGTGGATTTTTGCTCATTTCAGTAAGCATTGCCTGAAAGAGTGGTGGTCTAGAATTTCTGAATCCACATTAAAAAAAAAACATTTACAGTACTATTATTCAAAGCTTTGTTATCCAGTATTTCTCAGTTTAACTGCATTTGCATTATAATTTTGCCCATTCACAGCTGTAAAATGTTTTTGTTGATTTAACTTTACAAAAAGTAACAAGAAAACATCTTTATCCAAATACACTGAACAAAAGAATAAAAAGTAACACTTTTTCAAGCAAACATACCCATATTCATCCAGATTTAAGGTGTACAAAACAAGCTCAGGTGTCCCTGTACTCTTGTCAAGAGTGCTTTCAGGTGTGTGCTGGGTGGTGAAGCGCACTCTCTTTGCCATTTCAGCTGCATATCTGCCAGGCCTCTCACCCTCAATCCAAACTTCCAAATGCAGAGGAGTTTTCTTCTGAGATTTCAACCAGTATTGAACTGCTTGAGTCACATCAAAGTTCCTCCAGCCAGCCTCATGCAGCGGCACCAGCCTGTCAAAACACAGCAGTTAAACCCCATTCAAAGAGCAGACCTATGACAACAGCTGCTAAGTATGTGGCTCCTAGGCTGCCAGTTTTGGATTTGCAACATGCAAATGAGACCAAAAGGCAAATCAAAATCACGCATGCTGATATTTAACCATGTCACCAACATTCCCTAATGTGCTAAACACACATAGAAAAAGATTCTGTTGTATAATATATAATCTATAATGTATCAATTTCATATGTGTACTGAAAAAAAAGATATTTCCATTACATATTATGTGTTAAGATTTAGCTTAAATAAAGTCAAGTAGAGGGCACACATATAAAAAGTGTACAGCATATAATAGCAATATCATTGCTATTATTTTTGTGCTCACCTTGAGTCTATCAGTGCTGTTTGATTGGAGCCATCACTCAGGTCCCCAACAAAGTAAATGCTGACTCGGGCATTGCTGACAGGCCTCTGTTTCTTTTTTTCTGATGTGGGCTGATGGCGTGGAGTCGTCTGGTAAAGTTTGAGCTCAGCCATGGTGACCTCACTGTTTTCCTGTAACCTCGCCTCCATGTCAAATACAAGGCGCTGTCGAGTTCTGTCCAAGTACTTCATTTCCCCTGGTATGTCTGGGAAAGTGTAATGGCACATTAAAGATCTGTCTACAGATGACACATAACGGGCACACTATTAAAAATAAACAGACTTAAGAACTTAAGAACCACTTTTGGTTCCCTGATGAATCTTTAAAGTATAGTTTGTTAAAGAACCACATTTCACATTTAACACAGCCTAAAGGTTTTATAAAGGAAGGCTCTTCAGACGTGAACCTACCTGTACCGACATGGCTGCGTCTGAGAATTCCTGCCAGGCTTGGCAGAGACCTTCGTCTTCTCTTGTTGTGCTTCCTCAGCATGGACACGTACTTGCTCTTGATGTGAGTTGGGACAATCAGGTTCTCCAAGTCTCTCTTCTCAGTCTTGGGGAACTCAGTCAGGCCGAGTTTTTGGAGCATTGCTTCCTTCATGTCTTCAGTAGCCCAGCTCTGTGCTGTGGAAATGATCATAGCACAGAGAAACAGGTGGATGAAGAGAGCCATGTTTTACAGTGCTGCCAGCTTACTAGCTACCGTTGAAGTGACTAAAGTGATTGACCCTCCCCTTTATATACAGCGGTATCCCCTGCATCACGTCTAGACGAGGCCACAGCCACAAGTGGGTGGGCACCCCAAAGGACAGATACACTTCAAAGACACCGCACATTACAGCCACTAATTGTGGCTCATTACTTTGTGCTTTTTCCCAGTTAAGTGCAGCTATGAGGGCTTTTCATCAAATTCAAATATACATTTTCTATCTGTTGCCTTGCATCTGAATGGAGCTTCAGAAATGGATAATGAAGACCCAACTGGATCAGCATAGGCAGGAATCTGAAAATTGAACATACACCTTTTTGGTAATGTCTCTGCAGTGTTGGAGTTATTATCTGATATGTAGTGTAGCCTAACAAACACAGCAAATTTGTCTCAGAATTGTTTGAATGCATTATTTTTAGTTATTCAGTCTGAATACAGTCTCACTGGCTTTAAACAACAGTGCATTTAGAAATACAGAGGAGAAAAGGAAGTATATTCATGGGTGGCTTCACTTCTTATAAGGTTCACCTCTTTAAGGTCTCCATCTCTTCTATGAAGTAATTACTATGTGAGCATGGTCTCAGGGATGTGGATTGGCAGAGGCTCTCTCAAGGGGCTGATTATCTCTTGCCGCTGTTGAATCAGTCAGACCTTTTTTGTCCCACAAGCAGGAACACTAAAGTTGGCCTCAATCTGCCTTGTGTATTGGCTACAGCTTCTCTTGAGATGTCAGACACAGAATACTACAGGTCTGATGACAGATCATCTCATGTCAGACAACCGACCAAATAAACTCCCTGTACCATTAACAATAGACACTTTTGTGGTATGTAGTTTTTTTTTTATTATTAATTCAAGTTTTATTCTTGTGACTAGAGGAAAACTAAAAAGTCAAACGTTGCATCAGTGCTCGTCAATTTGACTAAGATACAACAACTTACTCTTTTCTTCTTTTTTTTGGCAATAAAAATAGTGAAGCCAACATCATAAAACACATTTTTTTTACCTTGTATTATTATAATATAATAGTGTAATAATAATAAGAAGAAGATGAAGACGAAGAAGAGGTTTAATTTTTATAGTGCCTTTCTCAAACCCAGGGACACTTTACAGAGTGACAACAAGACATGAATACAAATAAAAAATCATGCACTACACAACAACAACACTGGACAGAAACAGAGAAAAGGTGTGACTTAGACACAACTGAAATAGAGTTCTGAAACAGAAATATCTTTTTCTCCTTTGTCTTTGAGTATTATATATTTAGGTTCAAGAGATTATTAAGACCATTTAATGTGCTAAGCATACTTTTTTATAAGAGCAGATTATCACTCAGAAAAGTGAATCTATGTTAAGAAACGGGTCCAGAAACAGGAATATTATACATAAAATGTCCAAGTGATATTTATCTGCAGTATTAAAACATAATCTTATATGACTCAGGCTGCAAAGTCTAGCGCTGATTTCATGTGTTTTGATGCCAGTGGACAGTTAGTACTCCTGACTAGACTTGCAATTCATTATATACTCTGCTTTTATGATTTACTTGACTGCTGTAAATCCAATTACAAAAAGGCCAGTGGTCTAACATCTTAATTGAATAACAGTAGCCTTCATTTGTTTCTGCTTCTCCTTGAGCTCAGGCTACAAATCTTTACAGCCAAATGTGAATACACATATTATTTTACTCTGAATACATAATCTTCAAGTTGCAGTTTAGATTGCCCTCAGACACATTTGCATGTGAATAGCCCATACATGGCCTGAATGCTCAGATAGTATTTAATGAAGAATTGGGAATGTGGCAGTGGGTGGATACTCTTTTTTTGTAGTTTATTTTTCATGCATTTCATACTTTTCAGACATTTTAGGCATAATCTAACAATATTAGACCTTTTTATTATAAAATATTCTTTTTCTTCTAAGCACCTGTTTTTAAGGGTGCAGAATTTATAGTGGGTTTTCTTCATTATGTGTTCTTTGCTGTCATACAAAGACAAATAATAACTAGTCTACAATAATATAATAAAGGGATGTTGAAACTGTTTTTCCACTCCATCACTGTAAATATTGCCAGATAAGAACCAGGAAAATAACATTAAAAGTCTGAGAAAAGCAGATCCATCCACTTTATTCATAAATAAGCTATGCTTTTTAAAAATAAGGACACAAATAATATAAACTTTGGTTTGCTTGTGGTGTCAAGTACAAAAATCCTTGTCACTCTTTATCTTTAGAGTAGTGGTCTTCAGGTTACTTAATGAAGCTACACTATATGGACAAAAGTATTGGGACACCTGACCATTACACCAACAGGGACTTTAATGACATTGCATTCAAATACATAGACTTTAATATGGAGTTGGTCCCTCCTTTGCAGTTACAACAGTTTCCACTCTTCTTGGAAGGCTTTCCACAAGAGTTTGGAGTGTTTCTGTGGAAATTTGTGCCCATTCATTCTGTAGAGCATTTCTGAGGTCAGGCACTGATGTTGGATGAGAAGGCCTGGTTTGCAATCTCCATTCCAGTTCATCCCAAAGGTGTTGGATGGGGTTGAGGTCAGGGCTCTGTGTCCAGGCCATTCAAGATCTTCCAAACCCAACTCATCCAACCATGTTTTTATGAACCTTGCTTTGTGCACTGGGGCACAGTCTTGCTGGACTAGAAAAGGTTCTTCCCCAAACTGAGTCCACAAAGTTGGAAGGATGGTGTTGTCCAAAATGTCTTAGCATGCTGAAGCATTAAGATTGCCCTTCATTAGAAGTAAGGGGCCACCTGAATTCAATAATCAGTTATGTATGTTCTGGAGATTCATAGGGTATCAGAGGTGGGGTGTGGATTTGTCTATTTCTTATACAAGTAAAAGACAACAGCTCAGTGGGATAAAAACAACTAAAACACAGTCCTTTTCTTTTCTCCTTTTAATCAAAACGCAAAGCCCAATAAACACATTAGGCAACGTGTTAATGAGGCAGGGCATGTAGGCTATTAGCATTACAAAATCTGTCCAGCGGCTGGGCCTTTCAGACTACCACTCCAAGAGAGCACAGAACTTAAGTATTAAACACTAATTACAAAATGAAATACTTTTTCTTCGATGTTTGAACTGAGATTTTTACAGTAGTGATTTATTTTAACGTTAAGATTAGGGCAATTTCATACTTTGGTTCACATTTAGCTTTCCAAAAGATGATAGTATCTCTTCCATTTGGCCAGCAGTGGGCGCTATTTCATCATTAGCAGCAACAGTATTAGAGTTAACTGTCTATTTAAGAAACATGGGGCCGTATTACAATAACAAACAATTTATTCCTCTTTTACAGATAAATGAAATGGAGACTGGTGGCTTTTACATATTTCCTGTTCTCTAGTCTAGACTCCATGGCCTTGACAACTGAATCCTTTAGTATTCTAACAAATTCTGGATTTTACAAACTATGTAATGTGTTCTGTCTTTTATTTCTATATTTTATTGTAATAATATATTTCAGAATTAGATTACTTAGTTTAGCCTTATATGTTTTGTGTTCTTAGCCCAGTAATTCCAAAACCAGACCCCAGGGATCCACACGAAACCCACATTTTTGTTCTGCTCCTGCTCCCAATGCACCTATGTTAGGGCTCAGTTGTAATTTAGTATGTATTCGCTGGAAATCATGTCTCACAGGATAATTTGCAGGATGTGGCTACATTCCAGGCTGCTCTAGCTGTGTATTATGGTTTTTGTATCTTCCACAACAGCCTCACGTACTATTCTTTTTACCTTTTGCCCTTTGCTACTGACTTGTATCTCAGTAATCCCAAGAATAAGAGATTTATTTCAAAATAAGATGGAATACATTTTAACTCATTGCTGATTTATACAGACAACCATACAGTCTGTGGAGACTTTATTCAGTACGTATTTTGAGCATGGTCTAAGATGCCTTCCCCTAATAGTAACAGAGTAGATATTCATTCAAGACATTCTGGCCATTCAAAATAAAGGAAACTAAAAAGATTAACAGAAGGAGCTAATAACACACACACACACACACACACACCTGCTACTGCTGCGGTA
>JBBPCZ010000001.1:33053918-33069090 GCA_037974445.1 Brycinus macrolepidotus
TATGACTCACAGAGACATGAACTAAGAGTAAAAAAGATGAGTTCAGGTCATTCAATGTAAAGGCGATCAAAAGGCGATCATATAATTTACAAACTAAACTGTACTTTATGACATATATGCAGTTCGAGCTGAGTGTTTATTTTAAGGAAAAGGAGGAAAAGTTGTTGTTGTGAAAGAGCATTTTAGTTCTGATTGACAGGCAGGACCAGGTCCAGGCCAATCAGGAAAAAAGATGACAGAGTGCAAAAACACTGTTAACTGTCCAATTATTATTGTATTGAAATGACTGAAGTGCTGATATTATTGTACCAACATTGCACAAGGCTGTTCAGACATTTACAAAGATATTAGAAAACTTAAGAATGTGTGTCTGTGTGTATCTGTGTGAGAGAGCGTTGCGTGTGTGTGAGAGAGTGAGAGAGACAGAGAGAGAGACAGTGTGTGTGTGAGACAGAGAGAGACAGAGAGAGCTGTGTGTGTGTGTGTGAGAGAGAGAGAGCTGTGTGTGTGTGAGAGAGAGACAGAGAGAGAGAAAAAGAGAGAGAGACAGAGACAGAGAGACACAAAGAGAGGAGAGCTGTTTTTATGTGTGAGAGAGAGTGAGAGCTGTGTGTGTGAGAGAGAGAGAGAGAGAGCGAGAGCTGTGTGTGTGTGTGTGTGTGTGAGAGAGAGAGCTGTGTGTGTCTGTGAGAGAGAGAGAGCGAGAGTTGTGTGTGTGTGTGTGAGAGAGAGAGAGGGAGAGAGAAAGAGAGAGAGAGAGAGGGAGCTGTGTGTGTGTGTGTGTGTGTGAGAGAGAGAGAGAGAGAGAGAGAGTGACATACACACATACACAGAGGAGAGATAGCTGTTTGTGTGTGTGTGTGTGTGTGTGTGTGAGAGAGAGAGAGAGAGAGAGAGAGAGAGTGAGAGAGAGAGAGAGACAGACAGACAGACAGACAATGAGGTGAGAGAGAGTGTGTGTGAGAGGGAGAGAGAGAGAGCAGAGTCGGCTCCCACTCCCCACATCACTCTCTCCGGCAGGGAATTAACAGCACCAGCCAACACACACTGCAAACTTTGGACAGAGGAGAGGACGTGTTTACTGAATGATTGGATTATCGTGGATCTCTGCTCCCACACTGTCTGTTGCGAGGAGCGAGCGGGTTTTTTTTACAAGTTGTGTCAAGTTGGCGTTGATCCGGCTAGCACGGTTTCTCGCCCTCATTAGCCTGTCGGCTAGCTCAGAACTCAACTTTACGGTTAGCTAACCGTAGTCCGCCGTTAATGTCGTTAACATTTGTGCTAACTTTCAACCAATGGCTTTATAACACTAAAAAGGGACTTATTAAAATAGTTAAACCTAATTTTGTCTTCGTATTGGAGACTTTCCTATGTTTTTGTGAGTAACTATACCGCTAGCGAGCTAATTAGCCACCTAGCTTATGCTCCGCTGCTGCAGAGAAAGCTAACGTTAGCTTACCACTGCAGCTTACGAGTTCTTAATCAGTTTAATTCTTAACAGTTCACATTTAGCGGTAAATTAAATATGCTTTTCGATTTGTTGGTTATAAACCAACGCTGCCTCTGGTCGTAGCCGTGACATGAGGCTAATTTTGTTGAGTTACTGAGTCGAGGCTCAGTATAAGTCCCTGTAGCACAAACGACAGTTCAGTTGGTCTTAGTGCTATAGAATTACGTTGTTTCTGAGTAGCTTGAGACAAATTCTTAAAAAAAAATGTAGCGGAAAATTGTCTTTGTAACGTTATTTACAAAGCGGCGTAGCTAGCCTGGTAGCGGATGTTAGTTTGTACACACACTGGTCTGCATGTGAATGGGATCATGAATTGTTTTCTTATGTGGTTAGGCTAGCTGTGTGCTAAAGCCCGTACCATCGACGTGGCTTGTTGAGCCCTTTTTAATGTTGTTTTCGTTTGCATGAGAACATTCTCTCACGTTTGGATTAAGACAGGGAGCGCCCTCGCTTAAACCATGTCTGGGGAGGTTCGTTTGAAAAAGCTCGAAACAATGGTCCTCGATGGCCCCGTCCAGTGTATTGGACAGTGTTTCAGCATTGAGACTCTTTTGGATGTTCTGGTTTGCCTTTTCGATGAGTGCAACAACTCCCCACTACGAAGAGAGAAGAACATCAGCGAGTTCTTGGAGTGGGGTAAGTGTAGCACATGAAATGGAATTTGGTTAACACACTGCATGGACAAAAGTATTGGGACTCACCTGTTTTTTTTAGGGTTTGGCTTTGGGCCAGGCCCCTTACTTCCAGTGAAGGGTAATCTTAGTGCTTCAGCATACTAAGACATTGTGGACAACGCCATGCTTCCAAATTTGTGGGCACAGTTTGAGGAAGACCCTTTTCTAGCATGACTGTGCCCCAGTGCACAAAGCAAGGTCCATAAAGGCATGGTTGGACGAGTTGGGTCTGGAAGATCTTGTCTGGCCCGCACAGAGCCCTGACCTCAACCCCACCCAACACCTTTGGGATGAACTGGAACGGAGATTGTGAGCCAGGCCTTCTCATCCAACATCAGTACCTGACCTCATAACTGCTCTACAGAATGAATGGGCACAAATTCCCACAGAAACACTCCAAAATATTGTGGAAAACCTTCCAAAAAGAGTGGAAGCTGTTATAACTGCAAAGGGAGGGGGACCAACCCCATATTAAAGTCTATGTAATATCATTAAAGTCCTTGTTGGTGTATTTACTGGGTGGTTCATTATTGGCCTGCACATCTTGCAGCTTTTCCTTCAAGATTCATAGAGCATTTTAGTGATAATACAGCTCTCAGAAAAGTCATGTAACAGCTTTCTGTCATATGATATACATATGGCATACTTGCTGAACTGAAAGTCTTAGTTAAACATCAAAGACCACTGCATTTCTTTTACTAAAATGGACCACATACACGTGTTACTGATAATTGACAAAATGATTTGTTGCACCTATTTAAGTGTAATAAGTCAGAGAAAGTTTTTACTGCATATTAACCAATTACGGATTGCAGTGTGATCTAAGCCTTTCTCCATGTTTTCTAATGAATTACATTAACAAATTTTATATCCTAAGAAATGTTACACCATGTCTTCTGGATCTTTTCTGTCTTGGTGTGAATGTTGTTCTCATGCTGTCTTTGCATACAAATTTAGTAACTAACAGGACTTCCTTTAATCAGCTTTATAAGATGCTTTTCAGCTGTTTGTCAGACTTCTGCTGGTGTTAGCAAGTATTTTGGTAAATTCTCTGTACAAAGCTGATTCAGTTTATGTACATTTTGGAGAATGTCTTGCTTGAAAGGTCTACTTCAGATTATCCCACAGCATTTGAGTGAAACTGAGGTCAGGACTCTGACATGGTCATTACAAAATGAGGAATTTCTTCTGTTTGAGTCACTCTGATGTCCTCCAGTGTTTTGGATCATCGTCGTGCTGCCTGACCCAACCTAGTTTGAGCTGAAGAACATGCATGACCCCTCTGACATTTTTGCAGCAGAATTTCCTGATACAAATTTTTTCTCTGTTTTTTTTTTTTAGGACTACAGTGTGTCTCTTTGGCCTGGTCTTTGTTTCACACCAATCAGTGTTGAATTTCTTTCATTTGTAAACCATTGGTCTGTCCCAAAGTTCAAGCTTGCAGTTTGTGGTGTTGCTTAAGTACCGTAAGTGTGCCGCTATGTGTTGCATCCTTTTGGGTCAGGTAGTTGTCAGCGTTCTCACGATGTAAACTAACATTATTGACTGATATTTTCTACTCAATGGGTTAGAATGCTGTGTTAAACTGTGTGAAGTATACTTGGCCCAGTACCAGTTATTTGGGAAAGCTCTGTTTAGTGTAGTGGAGAAAGTATGTGAGCGTTCAGTATAATCACATCTTGAAAAGGAGAGTTTCAGAATCAGGGACTCCAGTAAGTTCAGTTGTGGCTATGACCTGCCCTGTCATTTCAAAAACAGTATGCCTGCCTGTCCTCCCCAACAGAATTCTGTTCAAGTGCAATATAATTTGATTAAGAGGAATATAAAAGTTCCACAGCAAAAAACCTGAAGCTCATAAGATGTACAAATGTTACAAAAGGACTACAGAACAATTTGGCCTCTCTCTGTCGCCTAAACAGACCTTTCTCCAGTTATTTGGGAATGGTCTGTTTAGTGTGGTCTTGGGCACTGCATGTTTGAGAAATGAGACACATTTGGCCACTTACCGGAAAGCACATGAATGCTCACACAAGTACACACAACCGCAAATGTGAACTTTCAACCGAGGACAACTGACTTTGGACAGAATGAGGCCAGATTGTTCTGCAGTCCTTTTGCCACATTCACACATCTTGTGAGCTTCAGGTCTTTTGCTGAGGGACTTTTATATTCCTCTTAATTAAGTTATATTGTACTTGAACAGAATTCTGTTGGGAAGAACAGGCAGATATACTGTTTTTGAAATGAAATGTGATAACCTTACCTGAGCTTATTGGAGTCCCTGATTCCAAAACATTTTTTTCAAGAGGTGATTATACTGGAAGTTCACATACATTCTCCTTTAGAGACCTTGATGGTTTAAACCAAATGTGAACCAAGATGCACCATACATATACAAAACATTGTGTGTGTTGGTTAGGAATGTTTTTTCATGGGAAGGTGAGATGATGTAATCAACACAGCATCTGTTGTGTATATGACCCGATTGGACTACAGGACTACAGATAAGAGCCCATGATGAAAATTAGATCACAGTTTAAGCAGAGTGTTGCAAAGAGTTCACAACTGTGCATTCTAAAAGATTACATTCAGAGATCGTCACCTCTGAGACGTCATAGATCTGCTGTTAATACATTGTTATGGGAATGGATAGATCTAGAGTTCTAGATTCATCTAGATTCATGTCATGTTTATTACACTGGTCTCTACCATGTACAATAACATACTCCCAGCAGCTGTTTGAGTTTCTAGTAGTTCACGTAACTATAAGTTACTTATCTGTAGCATTTATACCTCAGCCTTGTGTATTTAGCATAGTGTATTTCATATTGAGGTTTTTCTCCAGATTGGGTTTATTTAGATTTTTTAGTTTTTATTGCCTCTGTGTATCTGTGCAGTCATAACATAAGCAATTTCCTCCAGGATCAATAAAGTTTTCTGATTCAGATGTTTGTGCATTAAATTCTATGCTTAGGAAAAAAGCTAGGTATATTTATTTGAGCTGTTTAGGCCAAATTACTCTGTCTAGACCCTAATCTGTTTAAAAACGTCCGTACACGATGAGTTGCCATTTTGTGGTTCATTGCCAATTTTAACTCACTGTAATACTCTATTAGTCTAAAACTTTAAACCCTCTTTGTTCTTTGTTCCTGCGTAGTGAGTGTAAATCTTTGGGACAGTTTGTGTAACCATTAAAAGTTAGTGGCTGAGACTTTGGTCAGGTTCAGTGAAAATCATAAACCATCTCATCTTTGAGGGAGCTGTTCTTATTCAAATAGCATTCCTCACAGTCAAAGCTTTGCCTATGCTAAATATTCCAGTTGTGATTAACAAGTTATTACTTAACCAATATGTGTATAAGTTAACATTTGACATACAGAATTTATTTTTTAGCAAAACTGTTTGCCTAATTGTTAGGTTATTTATCATATTTCCAACCCAAAACATTGATACAGGTTAAAAAACTGTATCACTTTCTTTTCTGAAAATGACTGTTAAACACTAATGTGTCTAACAATAATGTTACAGCACTATTAAGTTAGAGTGTACTGAAATAAGCTGGAACTTGCATCTGTCAGGCAGATTTATTATCACTGTCCTGACCCTGTTATAGCTACATGCTTTGGTGATGTTTTAGCTTCACTGACTGGCAACAGCTTATGGAATGTGTAGACTTCATGTCACTAACCTTTTTCATACATTTTATTAATGGTTTAAAAGATTCCCATCATACTAGACATGACTATAGTAGTTTTTATTTTATACTGAGAAATTATGTTGGACATTTCTGCTTCGGCATAAATTGAATTCACTGCTCCACCACTGCGGACTCTTGACGTTTCAAATAATAAACAAAAATTTGAAGCATGATGTTGCAAAGACAAAGAGCGTAACTTTTTAGAATCCTTTTAATGAGTCCATGTAAAAACTTAAAAGGGAGATTTTCCAACTGACAGATTAGCCAGATGGATTTTTCACAGGTTTGGGTTGGTATCAAACTGGTTTGGTTTACAGAAAATAGCGCAATTTGTTATATTTACATGATTATGCGAACCGTGTGGAAGAAATTGTGTGCGTTGTAAATTTCTCAGTCACTCAAAGGCTACTAACATGAGATTACTGTATATAGCTGTCTATATTTGATTTTTTTTAAACACCCTGTTCTGTTACTGCCAAAAGTGCAAGCATAGGACTGTGTCAGTGTGTTTGATGGAGGCATAGTTTTTGTTACGGCCCAACTGTTTAATCGAAAATGCTGACTGAGCTGTCTAGTAATTCTAGAAAGGTTGTTGTCTTAATGGGTAAGTGACAGTTTGACAAGCGAGATTGTGGTGACTTATTGAGCTTACAGTCTTTCCCTTTCTATCAAGTCAGAAATTTCTCTGAATTTGATGGTAATGTCAGTTTAATGTTATTTTGTTTCAAAGTAAAGGATAGTAGAATATGGATATAAAAAAAAAAAAGCAGATGGAAACTTAAAATAAAATAGACAAAAGCAGATGTCACAGTCAGATAAAACAGAATAGTATCAGAAATTTCAGTGTTGCCCAGTTAGTTGCATATTTGAACAGAACCATGTTCCCTTAGACATCTTAGAACTTTTGTGAAGATACATCTGATTTTGAATGGAGCGTAAAGTTAAAAGGTACCTTATAGTGTAGTATAATATTATGTAATTATGGTTGGAAATTTATTCTAAAATTAGAATTTCGAGGATACACTAGCATACACCTGTGTAAATATCACATAGTGCTCAGTAATGTACATTATGTGCTACTTTTAGCAGTTACTGTTTGCAGTCCGGGACAAAATTTTAATCCATGTTTATGCACTCCTTTGTGTGTGTATGTAATGTGTTTGTTTATGTGTAACTTGTTAGTATTATCTGAAAGATTAAAACGCCCAAAGACCTATGAAGGATTTTTAAACAGCTGTGGACGTGAATTTTCCACTTAATTGCATAACCTTTTTCTGTAGTGTGCTGTGGTGGCTCAGTGACTTTAAGAGATTATTACCCTCTATGGAAGTAGTATTTTACTGCTTCTCCTGTTCCTTTGCCTTTATATGGCCTCTAGTTGCAGGGCATCCCAAGAGATAGACAGTATGGTTAATTTAATTTATAGACACATGCCTCAGTGAATACGGAGTGAAACATGAATGTGCACACTGAATTTACAACATTTAATTCATGTATGCTGGAAGCATACATGTTTTATTATTGAGCAAGACAGCCTGACAATAACAAGATGTTGGTCATAGTGTGGACATGCTTTGTGTTTGCTGGCTTTGTGAACAGTTTTGATTTCTCTTTAAACGGCATGATCTGTTATGCGGTGGGTCCTTTTTTTTTCTTTTTTTTTTTTTAAACCTGCAGTTTGTTCTGAAATTAGGTGTGAGTAATTGCAGTTGGTGGTTTGTTGGTGTAAGAGTTTGTGTTAGTCCTTAGCTATACCTGTGTAATTGTTTATGATCCAGTGGATGTGTTGCAGTATACTGACAAAAGCGTGTGTCACGGACTCTTTATTCCGGTCAAATTTTCCCAGCCTTTTAAAATTAATAATACTTATTCATATTTCTGGTCAGAGGGGTCACCAACCTTTCTGGAGGTCTGCCTTCTAGCGGAGTTACAACCCAGTTGTGACACATTTGATCCAGTTGATCAAGGTCTTCTGAAGATATTCCTTGGATCAGATATAGCAGACTAGAGTAAGAACACTTTTAAGAACAAGAAGATCATGAAAACAAGAAGACTGATTGTTTCCCACACACCCCCCACACGCCGTTGGAAACCTGAAATGGATACATCTGTGCCAGAAGCGTTGTAGTATTAATGTATTAGTATTAATGAGCCCTCAGAATCCCGTATTGCATGTTAAGCTAGAGAGGATGATATTACCATGTTTTCTCATGTGACATTTACTGAGGCCATGGTAGCACAGCTACATTCTTTACATCAATGAATGCTCTCACACATGAAATACAAGTCGAATGTTGTGGGAGACCCTTAGGGTGCTGATGTGTGTTGTCTGAACACAGACTGTGTTGTTTACGTTAAATTACAGTATCAGCTTATCAGGTGACATAGTTGAGTTGTCGAGGTGATGACCTTATGCTAGCCTAAAGTCTATTCTACTTAGACACTGCAGTAATGCTTAGCAATTTCACATGAATCTCTTATTGCATGTTATGGCATATATTTGCTAAGTCTCTTTCTCTATCTCTCTTTATTTTTTAAGTATTCATACTCAGAATAAATGGAACTTAATATCGGATATTTGCAGTTGGGTTAAAACTATGGCTTAAAATAACAACAGAGAAACTAATGGATCTTCACTCAACATGTATTCACTTTTTGGTTACTATATAAGAAGCATTTTTACAAAGATTGATGGATAAAACTTAGGGGTGTAATAATTTCACAAAATCCGTTATGTGAAATGATGCGATGGTGTCTTAATGCATTTTTCAATACAGAAAATATAAAGAGTGACTGAAAATGTGCCTTACATATTGAGCCTTGTATGTTAATGTTACATTTTAAGCCTATTAAAGCATTTAAATTTATGACAATTAAAAGATATCCAATATAAAAAATGCTTTTTAGTTTCCCAATCTAAGACACTAGCTACAAACTAGCATACTAGTAAATATGCAACCGTTCAACACAATATAGTAGAATATACTGTGTTGTTACATCTCTAGTAAAAGCATATGGTAGTGTTATGATAGATGTGTAGTTTATCTGTACTGACAACATGCTGTTTTCTTTTTCTCTAGCCAGACCATTCACATCCAAGGTGAAGCAGATGAGACTGCACAGGGAGGACTTTGAAATCCTGAAAGTGATTGGCCGAGGAGCATTTGGGGAGGTAGGCACCCATTTGGAATCAAGATGTGGCCTTGATTAAAGCGGTATAAATAACATGGATACTGTCCTAAGTGACATTTTCTGAATTTTCATTCAGCAACCAATAAAACAGGTCGGAGAAAGAAGTGTAATTTCTTTCTTAATTTATTTATTTTCCCCTAGAGATGGTACAGACTTAAACAAATCTAGCCTAAAAGAGCACACGCATTGTAAGCTGTCGTGTTAGCAGATATATATTTCCTCCTGTGGGATCTAAGCATGATAGCCTATATGGTAGCCAAATTTTAGGTGCCCACTGATATCTGTATCAGCCAGTACTCAAGGATTTAATTGGTATCAGCAAAAAAGTGGTATCCTGACCATCTAATTTTTCTGTTTTTTTTTTTTTTTTTTGTTGCTTTATCATGCTGATGGTTTGAATCCTAATGAAGTATCAGACATTACAAGTTAGACAGCCTGGTGACTAGTTCAGACAGCAAGGCTGTGGCATGCCATTCTGTCTGTGGGCGCATATATATATATATATATTTTTTTTTTTTCCATTTCATCATCCAGTCTGGAGAGCTAGCGTCCAGATGTTAACCAATTGACTACACTGGCATAATAATGGTATGATGCTAGCATGGTCACTTTGATGCTGGAGTGTGGTATTTGGCATTAAAGTGACTAAGTCTTGTGAGTTATTTTGTCCAACAGCTAGTTTCAGTGTGCCTGTTCTTGCCAAGTTCTGGGTCTGAAGGGTTGATCTATTTGACTGAGGTACTGTAGAGAGAACTACATTTTAAAAGTACATTGGTTACCCAATTCTTAGTAAGAATTATTGACTAGTGTAACATAACTAGACCGTTCCTAGTTTTTGCTTTGTTTCTCATGATTTCAGATTGGTGCTGCAACCACAGTGTGTTCCCCGTAATACACTAAAGGACTTTATCCTGTCCGTTCAGTATCCTCCGATGAACTACCAAACTGATAATGATTGCAACAAACAGAAGTACCAAGTACATTTTCTAGTTAATTGCTAACACCCACACAAACGTTACTTGGGAATTGCTGTTTGACAGACTACTGCTGTACCACAGGGTACAGATAGTAAAACTAGTTAGTGAGTGTTGTACTTGTTCCTTATAATCCATTGTAATCTGTTTTTATCAGAACACTTGTCACAAATTGTTTTACCCATCTCATTATGTTCTGCAGCAAATGTATTCTGATTGGGAGGCCATGTATAATAAACTTTTAAAATGTATTTTATGTATATTTGCATCCAGTCAAAAAAGCTAATGTTTTATGTTATATGGGACTGATTTCATTATTCAAGTTCAGCAATGTCTGGAAGAAAAGCAAAATGCAAAGGACATTTTGATCCTCAAGCATGGCTCAGGGGAATCTGAGTGGAGCAGGAATGTTGTTGATGTTACTCTATTTTTATTTTTTTTACTGCCTCCCATCATCCCTTTTTTTAGTCGTCACCGCTGTCCAACTTTATGGTACTGTAGACAGCTGCAGAAGAATGTAGCGCCCATCCGTGAACAATAATTTGATTTGTACAACTGTTTATAAGTTGCTTTGCAGTAGGTTTATTGGGGTGTTGAGACTATGTGATATTTTTGTAGCTGAACTGCTTTACTGTTCTTTTTCTGTCTGCCTGCATGCCTACCTTTTTCTAGGATGGTAATATCTAAGATGTTAATGTATGTTAAGCAGTGTATATAGCTGGACGTGGGAAAAGAGAAGAGCTGGAAAGCAGAAGGTGACTAAGCTAATTGTAGTAATCCCACACTGGCTGGTATGTGGTGAATTCCCAGTGATGTTTGTTTTAGCTTATTAAATAGTAGAGAGAAGATCACACTTTTTCACTTGCACTTCTAGTTTCAAATGGGTGTGCATCATTTTTCTTGTTTTGTATTTTTTTTTCTGTATCCCTATATCTGTATATTTGCATTGATAGGAACTAGCATGGAGCATTTTTATGACAGTGACTCTAAAGAACTGTGTAGCTGGAAGTTACACCAAGAAATTTCCCTCTGAAGTAGTGGACACTCTACTTAAATGTGACTGTTGCATTTAGTTATTTGATCAGTTGTTTTCAATTGATTGGTTTTCTCTTGAAGTCTTCTTTAATCACACCAGATTTGCTGTCTCTTAGATGTTAAGGGGAGAAATGAGAGGCATTTTATACTGTAAACATTAGCCTCAAAAGAAGCCAAACACCTTTTCCAGAGAATGTTTTGTACTTGTCAGTCTGAATTAATTTGTTTTTGACTGCCTACGTTTGCTGTCGGAAGTCCCAGCTGACAGTACAACCAAGCTCACAAGATTCACAATTCATTCTCTTGGTTGCAGTGTAAAATCATACTTGATCTTTCACTACTTGGAGTTCCTGTCTAGATAGCAGCAAAATAATGAGCTGTGTTGTTCGGTACATCACTGAGTTACTCCATCTCTGGCATTTGAATCCTCTTCCTTAACCTTTGGTATTTCCCTTCAGAATTTTAAAGATTAAGTAAGATATAGATTAATTTCCATGAACACATTCTAACTTCTTTTGCTATTAATTTAGTGCTGTTGTAAAACCAGACTTGATTTTTATCACCTTCAAAGATAGTCTCAGCCTCAAGCAGCTTGAGGTTGTCCTTCTCAGGGACTGATTTACTATATTTGTCACCTAAGGTTGATCTTGGGGTCTTAACTCTGCACCAGAAATCCTTCTTCACAGTACCTAAATCTCTTGCTGCTATCCATTCTTATTGAAAGGGTTGACAATCTGATATTTTGTTGTGCTCTTTTCTCCTATATTAATATTACTTAAAAGTAATATTAACTGAAATGGCTAGTACTGGCATAGCATAACCATTGCCAGTTGCCACCTGATTCTTTATGTGATCATGATGAGAAAGGATATGTATTAGTACTTGTATCATTCTTTTTCAGCTTTACCCCTCTTTTTTCTGGCACGTGCATGCACACCTGGAGTAAACTGAGTTACGATGTAGTTCAGCATTACGTCCAGATGGCCCTGCCATTGGACTGCTGCCATATTTTCTATAGAATCTTTTAGTAAACAAGGCGCTGCATTCATTGTTTTTTTTTCCTGATTTTGACCAGTTTAAAACTTTGATTTTTTTTTTTACTCTCATTTACTAAAAAAACCCCTCCACACTGTGTTGACATTTCTGTGGCTGTACCTTGCACTGCATATTATTGTCCTGTTTTTGTCTGACAGGTAGCAGTTGTGAAAGTGAGGAATTCAGACAAGGTGTTTGCCATGAAGATTCTCAACAAATGGGAAATGCTGAAAAGAGCTGAGGTAGATGTCAGAATGGGTGCTTCCACTGTTGCAGTCATTTTTGGACAATTGATTGCTGTCCATTGTAATTTATTATTCACTAATAAAGTCGTACTTTGTTTCTTAGCTAGCCAAATGACAGACCTAGATTGATAGATCTAACTGCATTAGCTAAATGTGTGATTTTAATCTTTTGTGGTTTTATATGAGTTTAAATTAGTGTTTTGTGTCTAGACTGCGTGTTTTCGAGAGGAACGTGACGTTCTGGTGAATGGGGACAGCCAGTGGATCACCACACTACACTATGCTTTTCAAGACGACAACTTTCTGGTGAGCAACAAAGGCAGTATGGGAGAGGTGAACTCTGATTAGTCAGAATTTTTGACAAGGTCTTAGAACTTACTTATAACTTTTCCAAGCTATATATGCTAAGTTTTAGAATGACTTCACAGTAGTGTTAATATGTATTCTAGTATTAACCCAGCACGCAACACTTAGTTGCTTTAGCAAATGGAAATATAAAAAAATATTTTAGTTAAAATGCTTTAATAAGCTTGGTGTGATTTGCACGAAAATAATCCTGAGCTTACATGGCAACGACCTTTTTATGTCCCAGCTTTTAGAAGTGAAGATTTATGTAAATCTTTTAATATCATTGTTGGATAGTGTCTGAAATATAGCTGGACTGGTTCTTGTTTGAAAAAAGTCACCATTGGAATGATGCTTAGATTGAATCAATAATAAAAAGTGGTAATTAATGTCACCTTTATTCAGTTCTGGAAGAGCGGAATGTTAGTGATATGATGCTACTATGCTAAAACGTCCACATTTGCGTGTAACCCTTCACAAGTAAAAGCTGCATTTTCTTTCATGCCAATCCGGGTAGATCTAATCCCAGTTTCTACATTTGTGTATCAACATCTCTATCAGCATAGACTTTTGTGTGAAAATGTTTAGATATTGTTATTCGTCCAGGTGTTTCATATCAGTGCATACTTACATTTTGTTTGTATATGGTGTAAAACTATTATGTAATATGGTTTCTGACTAGTCTATTTCTTACAGTATTTGGTAATGGATTATTATGTCGGTGGCGATCTCTTGACACTGCTGAGTAAGTTTGAGGACCGCTTACCTGAGGACATGGCCCGTTTCTACTTGGCTGAGATGGTGCTGGCCATCGACTCTGTTCATCAGCTCCACTATGTACACCGGTAAGACTTTAGAGATATATTTAAATAGGTGCTAAATGGGCTAATCAGACCCACAGGCTGATTTTGGAGTGTTTGCCTGCATGCTAAAACAGAACAAAATATAAAGCTAAAAAGTTTGTTTGTGACAGACAAATGAGCTTATTAATGAAAAGATGGACAGTGTAGAATGATGACTTTTGTGAAGCCCAATGTAATTGCTTTTTCCTCTGGATGATCTGAGGGATCTTGCCTATATGAACTCAGTATGTGACTGCTGGACGGCTTCTTTGATGATAGGAAATAGCTGAACAGTTCTTATTTATTCAGTCACAAAACATGTTTCAGAACTCAGTTATCTCAATTATGTTACACATTTTATGCTCAGTTTTTGTCTGGGATTTCTATTCGTGGAACTGTGTAGACCATTCTTTCAGAGATGTTCTCGTGCCCCCAGGCTCTCAGATGTGGCTTCTGTAAAATAAATCTATTTTGTGCTGTTACAACATGGTACAGCTGAGGTCTGTGAGTGTGGATCTTGAAAGCAGGATTAAAGGTAGTAATGAACAGTTTCATTATGGTAAGACCTATCCAGACACTGAAACTGTTTAACGGTTTAACAGAGCAAGTATATTAGTGGCCTGCCTTACAACAGAAGGGAGAGGTATTACCATTTTACAGAAACTTGCCTACATCACACAACTTGCGCAAACTAAAATGAAACTGTTCTTGTCCATCTTAAAGGGAATATTTTTGTTAATCTTCAGACCTGTATGTCTGAGAATGTGGTCGTAACATATTGTATTAAATGAATACATAATGTTGGTACAAAATGCCAATTTTAAACATTCAGCATCATCAGAACATTCTTTTTAGCATGTGTGGTATTTGTCTAGCAGCTAATGGCTGTTCTTAGAAATGGAGCTGGATGCTGAGTAAGCAGTGTGTGACTGAGAGGGCCTTCTATTGTTATTGGGGGTCAATACAGGAAAAGGCCAGTCTGTTAGTTTCCTGTTAACCTGCTTCTGCAACTGTGCTAGGTAGTGAGTATGTGAGGACAGCTGCCACACCCTTTACCCTACTATAATCTGAATATAGTCTCGCGTGCGTTTAATGCATTGGCGGCGCCTGACATGCTGCAGGAGCGCCCTGGCACCGCCAATCCATTAAACACGCACGAGACGTTGAGTTTGCAGAAAACATAATTTCAGTCCGTGAGGATTGCGCTCTGTACTCTACTTCTTTTCCTGTAGGTCCAAGTTGTCAGACTGAATTTCCAACTGAGCTGAATTTGTCGTAAGTGAAATAGCCCACTTGAAATGGCAAAGCCGAAGTTAAGACGTAGGCCTGTCGCGATAAACAATAAATCAATTAATTGCACGATAATTAAAATGAGGTCGATAATTTTTCCGGCCGTGATAATTTTCTTTTGCATGCTTGTTTGTTTTCCTAGTCTCTCTACCAAAGACACTAATGACAAAAGGCTTCACTGTGGTACATTGGTCTCTACCGCCCCCTCTCGTTTCCTTAGGGTAATGAGGCGTGAACTCTCGTGTCAGTTAGGATACTTGCCAGCCATGGTCTCGTACCACAGAGTGTAGCAAGGCAGAGATAACGCTAACGTTAGCTGAGATTCGGAAAAAA
>JBBPCZ010000001.1:33076696-33089570 GCA_037974445.1 Brycinus macrolepidotus
ACCTGATTTGTATGTAAATACCCTCAAATTAAAGCTGAAAGTCTGCAGTTAAAGCACATCTTGTTCGTTTCATTTCAGATCCATTGTGGTGGTGTATAGAGCCAAAAAGATTAGAATTGTGTCGATGTCCCAATATTTATGGACCTGACTGTACATAGTTGGTACTTAGTTAGAAATAATTATTTTTATTCTTAAGTGTGTAAGCTCCAGTAGTGCCCCTTGTTCAATATTCATGACTGACACTGTCTGAAATCCTTGTCTTTAGCTGACTTGATTTTAGCTTTTTATTGTAGAGGCCTATAGAAACAGAACTGATGAGGATGTGTTGAGGGTGGTGAGTAGGAGACTCCCTCACTGTGGTCATGTTGTCTTTTCTGATTACTCAATACTCAGCTCCTTGCACCTTCTGCGTTTTTCATCTTGAAGACAGTGCCAAATAACAGTAATAATATTGTAAGGGACCAAACAGTAAGGCACGAGGACACAAGAATTTTCATTTTAGAAGGGAGGGTTTTATTACCCCAAAAAAGTCAAAAATTGATCAAGACCAAAACTACTAATAGCTAGACCTATAAAAGAGGTCAAACAAAACAATCTTAACTCAAAACAAAGAGATTTAACATGGCTTTAACTAAACAAAAGTGACCTACTACAATGAAACAAAGGGGAACATGTATAGTGCCTTGGCCAAACCAAAGGACACAAAAAGGGGTGGACAAAATACACATTACTTCCAACCCATACAAAACAAAAACACCTAAGGCCATAATCCCCTTTTGGGTACAGCCCAATTTGCAGGCCCTGAGATTTAAGTATCCTCAGCCCTCAGCCACGTCTTTGCCTAACCGCCCCCAGCGCTCAGCAAAAGTAACTGAAAAAAACAAAAACACATGGTTAATAACAAACCAACTTATTCTACAACCTTACACTGCTAAAATGTGTGCACTCCATGTAAAACAATGTAAGGTTAAAGCAAATAAACTAAAAATCAAGCAAAGTGTGTAATGTACGTTTTTTTAAACATGATAATATAAGTGATTGTAAATGATAGACTGTGCAGCAAATTAACAAAGTGCATAGATGGAATATGGGATAATACTCCCCTGTGTGACTGTAGCCATCACAGTTATGTTCATTTTAGAAATAAATAAAGAGCTTCCTGTAATTAGTGTAATGAGAGGCACCCCCATTATCTCTTCTCCTGGTTTATAGCACAACTCTTCTGCCAAGATGAAGGTGCTACACCTGCTAAACAGAGGGAAACTGTTGTTCATTGGTATCCACCATTTCCCATGATTGTCTGTTAATGTGTGTTTGGTCAAGAGCTGCCACCTGCTGGGCTACTGAGTTGGAGTGGTGTTTGAGACAGTATGAACAGTCTTCGGTGTTTTCAGGAATTTGATGGTCAAAATCAGTAACATACAGTAACAGCATAGTTTCTCCAGGACTGTAATTGTTGTTTCTGAAATGTGCTATTTTGGTTGGCGAGGTGAATTATGCACAAAAAGACCAAATAGTTTTGGTGTAGTTCCAACCAGAATACAAACTGAAACACTTTGAAGTAGAGACTTCAGGTACAAGGTAGATTAGGGTAGATTGAAAATAGAAGAAGGATAGCATATATTTTGAAACTGAAAAATATGTTCTCATTTTGAATTTCATATAAAACACAAAATGATGTAACATATATTTCAAAACGTTGGGACAGGGGCATCAAAATACCTGGTGGAACATTTCACAAATAATTAGGTTAATTAGCAACAGGTCAGTGACATGATTTGGATATAAAAAAGAATATACCTGCGAGTCTCTTATAAGTAAAGATAGAGAGGGGTTCACCACTCTCTGGAAACTATATGTAAACAGGATCCATAAGTGCTGCTACCTTCTCTGAGCTCATTTAAAATGGACTGAGGCGAAGTAGAAAACTGTCCTGTGGTCGGACGAATTAAAATGTCAAATTCTTTTTGGAAATCGTGGCCGCCACATCCTCCAGGCTGAAGAGGAGAGGGACCGTCTGGCTTTTTATCAGTGCGCAGTTCAAAAGCCAGCATCCATGATGGTATGGGGGTGCATCAGTGCACATGGCATGGGCAGCTTGCACATCTGAGAAGGCACCGTTAATGCTGAACAATATATACAGTTTTTGGAGCAACATATGCTGGCCTCCAGATGACATCTTTTCGCAGGGAAGGCCTTTTTAATTTCAACAAGGCGATATCAAACCGCATTCTGCACGTATTACAACAGCATGGCTTCGTAGTAGAAGAGGCAGGGAGCTAAAATGTTCTGCCTGCAGTCCAGACCTGTCACCCATTGAAAACATTTGGCATCATGAAATGAAAAATACGACAATGGAGACTCAGAACTGACTGCGTGAAATCTTACTCAAACACACCCACTTATCTCATCCACTTGTGAGCCAAGTAATAGGAGTTCCTTGTAATTTCCCCACTAATGACAGTTGGATTCCCAAACGTATTGTGTTTTGATTTCAGTATGTTAGAGCTTTCTCCCTCATCTTTAGTTCTTTGTATTGTTTAGCCTTCGGGTCACTAGCTTCACACATGAACATTGAAGCTTACAGTCAGGAAGGAAAGAAAAAAAAATTGTATATGCTTTGATTTAACCTTCCTAAATTGAAAAAAATAAAAAATATCTTTGCTTGAGACATTTTATGTGATAATTTGGAATTACCTATTTTTCACTCATTCATGATTTCTAAGTTGAGAAATCCTTAAAGGGTTGATTGGAATGCCAAAATATGTAATATTTCTGTGGAATTTGGCTAATTCCTCTCTGTTGGGTCAAATTTGCTGATAAATACATCTCTCCAACTTGTTTGCGTGTGAACACTGCTCTGTATCCTCTTGGACTGTGCTGTTCACAGTAGCTGAAGCTTTTCGTAAACGCTGAAGGAAAGCAGACAGAGGGGAGGAGGAACAAATAAACAAGATCTCTAATGAGGTGGAGATTGGTTTTGGAATCAGTCCAAACTGCTGCACGGCCTCTCACTTTCTCCACAGCTACGCAAACACAGTCAGCCACAGGCTAGAAAAACTCATAAGTTGGGACAGAAGAGTAGAAAACGTTAATGCTGTTGCAAATCAGATTGGTAATGTATGTACCAGCAAAACAGCAACATGTATGGGAAGAATGTCTGTTTTAATTTGAAGTAAAACTGTGACAGTGTGTTTTGGTTGTAGGTTCTGACTTCTTGTAAATAGCTTGTAATATTAAGGTTTAGAGGTGATTTAGCTTTCACTGGTGAAGATATACATCTTGTCTGTACAAGGCAGTTTGTAAATGCTGCACTTAATCATCGTACATCTAAATGCTGGATCATCAAGTTGTCATCACTTATAAAGGGGCCCCATTCATCTGACACATTGAGTGGGAGTTTTTAGTGCTTACTGCATCTGAACATGCAAATATGACTCGTGCAGAGCCTTCAGGCCTAATGAGAAATTAGCATTTCAGTCATTTTAGTAATTTCTTCTTATGCTTGTTGTTGAAGGTATTCATTGGCAAATGCTTACCTGAGCTTATGGTGATTTTCGGAGATGAAACGTCTAACCCAGGGCTCCACTGTGCTGACCGTTCTCTCTGCCTTGACTTTGCTTAGACCTTCCCATCCTTTCAGATCCTGACAGTGTCATTGTTAATGCACATATGAACAGTTTTTCTGCTTCTTTGATTTATGGTAGTTGTTGGATTATGTTTTAGACTAATTTTTATAGAATACTGAGTAATTTCTCCCTCCTTTGCAGAGACATCAAGCCAGATAACATTCTGTTGGATGTGAATGGACACATTAGATTGGCTGATTTTGGCTCTTGCCTTAAACTCATGGAAGATGGAACGGTAAGAACAATATTCTCCATTGTTTTAAATACTTCTTAAACTTTTTAATCAGAATATTAATTAACAGAAGAAGTAATGACTGTGTAGTGAATGTTCGGGATTGATGTTATTCTTGATTGTGAGCCCAAACCTTGTCGTTTAACAGGCTACTCTTATTAATTATTTCAGAACATCAAGGTTATAGACTATGTATTGAGTGTGAGTGATTAAGTATGAGAAATACAGAAAGAAAGAAGAAAGTGTGTATCTGCAGATGGTGCATACACACCTTTTTACGCTCCCAGGCAGCTGTAGCAAGATGATGCAGACACACAATCTACATTTGGCTGTCAAATGGGCTCAAAATTGTTCGAAGATATCATAATTTTAAATCATTCTTCACGAAGATAGCATAATTGTACTGAACAGTATTTTTCTATCCATAAGTGGACAATCAAATATCTGGCTTCCTTCTAAGATCTCATTGTTTATAAGATTCTTAGCCTATATGTGTGAGATGTTTTTCAAAAAAGAATAACTTTTCCACCAGATTCCTAGCCAGTGATATTGTGTTCCAGGCCAGTAAAAAAAGTTGAGCAAATGCTGAATTGAGGAGAAAAGTAAAAGAAAGTTTCTATGCAGGTACTTGCAGTGTGTAGCACAGATTAGCCAAACAGCTAAACTAGCAACTTCACTGCCTTATGTGTAGAAAATTGTACAAGTGTTAGCTTGGACCACTGCAGAGTGTCCACGTTTGAAGTGGTGGAATGACAGACAATACTGCTATCTAAAGCTGACCATTGAGAGAATCAGAGGACATACTAATACAATGTGGCCAAAAGTATGTGGACATCTGACTGGTACGCTTATGTGAACTCACTGGACAGCCCATCCCAAAATGAACTTTTTGAGAGCCCAACTCTCAAAATGAGCATTTTTGAGGTCTGGGACTGATGTTCGGAAAGGAGTGCCTGATTTGCAGTGATCCCAAAGGTGTTCAGTTGGGTTTAGGTCAGGTGTCTGCAGAGGTCACAGGGGTTTCACCAAACCAAAGTCGTCAAACCATGTCTTTGTGGAGCTTGATTTGTGCACAAGGGCACAATCATGCTGGAACAGTAAAGGGCCTTCGACAAACTGTTGCCACAAAGTTGGAAGCATATAGTTGTCTAAAATGTGTTTGCTGTAGCATTAATATGATAATTCCCTGGAACTAAGCCTAAACCCTGAACGTCCCGAGAACATTATGCCTCCTCTACCAAACCTTACTTTTTGGCATTATGGATTTACTTAGCGTTCTCCTGGCATCTGCCAAACCGTCAGACTGGAAGAAAGTGAAACATGATCCATCACTCCAGACCTATTACATGAAGGTCCCATCATGCAGTTCTTGTGCCAATGTTGCTTTCAGAGCCAGTTGGGGCCTCTGTAGTGAGTAATGCAATTGAGAATGGGTGATTTTCATGTGCTCTCTGCTTCAGCAGTTGGCGGCCCGGGTCTGAATGGTCTACTTTGTGGCTCAGCTGTTGTTGCTCCTACATTTTTCTGTTTTACAATAATAGCACTTACAATTTACCAGGGCAGAAATTTTACAAATGTGGCAAAGATGTCATCCATTGACAGAGCCACAGTTAAAGTCACTGAGCTCTTCAGTATGACCCATTCTATATCCAGTGTTTATCAATGGAGATTGCCTAGGTATGTGCTTGATTTTATCCACCTGTTTACAATGGATGTGACTGAATCACCTTACCTCGGTAATTAGGAGCGGTGTCCACATACTTGTGACCATATAGTGTATTTCTGTATTACCATTATTGTTAAAAGTAGACCTAGCTCTCAGTTCAAGCCAAAACAAGTTCCTTAGTTATATGTATGAGAAGCAAGTTTATAGTCTTTTGAGTGTTTAGTAGCCATTGTGTGCAAGGAGGCGCTGCATTTCAGTGCACAGTTTTTATTGAATTAGACACGTTCATTTATCTTATTTTATTTTATTATTATTATTACACAAATTTACTTGGTTTTTGTTTATTATAATTCTGCAAGAAAATGACATTAGATATGCAGACATCAAAACATGCAGCACATCTCCTTGAATATCAGTGATGGATTTGCAAGGTAGTGAAAAATGAGTTCAGAATTCTTTTTTAATGCTTACCTGGGTCAGTCAGTGGACAGTGATCCCAGGAGAATTGTTAAAAGGACAATTTATCTACTTTCATGGAAAATCCTAATTCAATGTAAGAATGAGGAGTGTGTCTTATGACCCTTACCTGAGATTTGCTGCTATTTTTTGGCACGTCACAGACAGCTCGGCAGGATTTCCCTCTTTCCTCCGACAAGACAAGTGTGAGTGCGTGCGTGTCTTAGCATGCTCACACGTGCGTGCTTAAAGCTATTCACCGGTTATTATGCGCATTAGTATATGTAGAAGGACTGAATCACTGCAGGGAAACTGCTAATTTGTTGCCTCACTTCCACAAATTCTTCCAGCTGTACGCATCTGCACATAGGCTTTACACAGCCAGCTTCCCTCTGCTCAGCCTCCTGACAGGAGTAGCAGTCCCCCCTGTCCTTCACCAGTGCTGGGCTTCCTCTCTCTAAACCACCTCTCCTCTCTTCTGATATCACAAACCTGGCCAGCTGCTCTTTAAGAGTTTTTTCTTATGGGAAGATAAACACAGAGTACTGTGAAACACATTTTTCTCTAAGACCAGGCATGGTTCCGCTGGTTGTGTCCAGTGTGAGAGCATGAACCACTGTGCTTCAACATATTTGCATTTCATTGTGATGACCCATGTGGAAAAGGAGAGGCATTCCTGAGCACTGATGGTATCAAAGCTCAGACAGAGCTGAGAAATGTTGTTTTTCAAAATCAGTCACTGAGTTTATGATGAAATCTGGTCAGATATGCCTTTAGATACAGGGGCTTATGTTTGTTTTCCTGTTGACATTGTTGAAAGACTGGCAGCAAAGAGTTCTCTCAACAGACTCTAAAAGATCTTGCATCTCTCAGCATCATTATGACCTGGTGCTAGCTACTGCCTTAATTAGTCATGGAAAGTGCTTGTCTGTCTTTGTGCAAAGTTTAGTGCTCAGGTACCTTTTCTCTAGATTAAAATATCAGTACATTATATAATTATGAAGACAAAGAATGTGACATTTAAAAAAAATGCACTCTTGCGTTTAAATCTGGGTGATTTCAGTGAAATTCGCAAAGCCCTTGTATCTTCCTTTGATCTTCCTTTGTGCTACTATGATGCTGATAATGTGAAATCTTTTAGGTGCAGTCCTCTGTGGCAGTTGGCACTCCAGATTACATCTCTCCTGAGATCCTTCAGGCCATGGAGGATGGCAAGGGCAAGTACGGCCCTGAGTGTGACTGGTGGTCTCTTGGCGTCTGTATGTATGAAATGCTGTATGGCGAAACTCCTTTCTATGCTGAGTCCCTGGTGGAGACCTATGGCAAAATCATGAACCACAAGGTGAGGAGTTACTGTGAGGTTGGAAATGAGTTTTTATTTTATTTTCTATATAACCTCCAGTAATATTTAGATACCAGTTGTTACATTACCAATTATGTTGAAGACTGGGAGAAGCTGTACTTTCCAAAGTGTTTTTTTTTTCTTTTCTTTTTTTCTTGTAAATAGTCATCAAATAAAATACTATCTTTGCACTATTTAAGGAGCGGTTCCAGTTCCCTTCCCATATCACAGAGGTTTCTGAGAATGCCAAAGACCTGATCCGCAGACTTATCTGCAGCAGGGAGCACCGGCTGGGCCAGAATGGTATACAGGACTTCAAGCAGCACCCCTTTTTTTCCGGCATTGACTGGGACAACATCCGCAACTGTGATGCACCATACATCCCTGAAGTCAGCAGCCCTTCAGACACCTCTAACTTTGATGTGGAGGATGACTGTCTCAAGAACTCGGTGGGATATTGTTTGGTCATCTTATCAGGTGTTTGTCAGCTAGCAATTGATTTCCTGAAGAGCTTGATGTGTTAGAGCTAATTAATGTATTTTTCCACATTTAGGAGACAATGCCTCCTCCTTCTATAACTGCCTTTTCTGGACATCATCTCCCGTTTGTAGGCTTCACCTACACCAGCCAGTGGTAAGATCTTGGCACATAGCTGACTTTGGTGTTCTCTTGTTAGCTGAAGAATTCTGTATAGTCAGCCTTTTCTTGGCACTACTTCATGAGGGTGTTTTTTTTTTTTTTTTTTTTTTTTTTTTTTATTAATTGAATCCTGTTTGGATTGTGAAATATGCTGATTGGTGAATTATGTGACTTTGGGTAGCTTAAAGTGCCTGTCAGAGTGAAATTGTGAACAAAATTTAAAGCAAATGGAACTATTATATTGACCGCTTAATTCACCATCGACAGGAACTAAACAGTCTTATCTGGGCAAAAGGTTACATTTTTTTAAAGTTTATTTATACCTTTTACCCGGTTTGCCATGGTTCTAAGGTTCCCTTGGGACCTTTGAAACTTAGGCTCTGACAAAAGCTGCCTTTATTTTAGTTGGCAGTTTGTTTCACAGTTAAATTTATTCACATTATGGGAAAAATGATGTATTGTGTTGATAAACAAGCACACATATCTCAAGATCGTATTATTTAGTTCCTTTGGCCAGTAGAGGCAGGTCAAAGCACGGGGAGTATTTCTTGTGTCTAGACTAAGATTTTATACCAGTAAAGTCACAAAGTGGCGTGACATGATGCAAACAGTAGTACAAATAAAAATGCTGTCGCAGTTTTAGGATCATTGAAAGCTGTTTAGTTGTTAGTCAGTTAATACAGTGTTACCTGCAGCCGCTTCAGTTTTAACTTCTGTGAGTCACACTTAACTGATTCACATAGCGTCACATATTATAGTCACCAGTGGTAAAACAGAATACTAGTTATAAGTATAACTGAATTAAAACTCATTGTGAGAAGACAGCTTCATCATGGGCAATAGATTGCTGGAATATTTTTTATAATTTTATTTATTTTATTATTGGTAATTAAAATGTAGAAGAGGCCTTTGGTTGACACGACATGAGAGTATTCTGAGGTGGTGTGGCATGACAACTTTTTATTTTGCTAAAAGTGACTTTTGTGATTGGAGTGCACTACAAATGCAGAATCCCAGATGATTTATAAGAATAATAAAAAACAGGATTTATAAGAATTTTTGACTGTGAGTTTGGCTCTTGACCGCTATGCTTTCAGCTCTCTGTCAGACCGTGGGTGTCTGCGCGAGTCTGCAGCACCTGTACAGATGGACGTTTGTGTGCAGCGTAGTTTGGAGGAGAGCCTGGCCACGGAGGCATATGAGAGGAGGATCCGTCGTCTAGAGCAGGAGAAACTAGAGCTCAGCCGTAAACTGCAAGGTCTGTCTCCCATTCACAGTGTAACACTGTAGTTCACATGGATGGCTCCTTGCAGCCTAGCTGATAACTTCTTATCTACAATATAAGCTTACAGGATTGCATTGACTACTTTTTGAGCCTCTATTTTAAGAATGTTTGAAGAAGAGAAGAAGAATAAATTTGACTTAGACAAGTTTATTGTTACCCCATATTTAGTCTAGTTTGTGCTGTTTTTTAGAGTCTACTAAGACAGTACAAGCTCTGCAGTACTCCAGTGGAGATGGTTCGGTCTCTGCAAACAGGGAATTTGAGATTCGAAGTTTGAAGGAAGAGATTGAGAATTTGAGGAAACAGATTGCAGGTAATTGAAAGTTCATGCCACGCTAGTTGTATGCTTGTTTCCCTCTTTCTTTAGCCAACTGTTATGGCTTTCTTTCTCTCCAGACTCTGGACAGTTAGAGCAGAAGTTGGAGCAAGCAGGTGCAGCCCGCAGGGATCTAGAGGAGTCCACCAAACACATTCGCTCTCTAGAGAAACAGATAAAGATAATGAAGCAAGAGAGAGAGGATATGCAGAAGGTAGAGCTTTACAGTTGCAAACAGACAGCTCCGAACGAGCACATAAGTTGTCCCTTGCTCAAGTCTGTGTTTTTTAATGTTAAGCAATGCTTTATGATGATGAATAACAAAAGTGACAACCTTATTTTTGAGCTTCTGCAGCCCAACGTTGTACTGGTCTGTTGTGTTCAGGAACTTTTAGAGTCTGCAGAGAAGCTAAAGGGTCAGGGAAAGGATCTGAAGGAGGCAGACAGCCAGAGGAGGCTAGCTATGCAGGAGTTCTCAGAGATGAGTGAGAAGGTGACAGAGCTGCGCTCTCACAAGCAGCGTCTCTCCCGCCAACTCCGGGATAAAGAGGAGGAGATGGATGCTGTCAACCAGAAGCTGGAGGCCCTGCGGCTGGATGTTCGCAAAGCAGAAAGGACAAGAAAAGAAGTGGGGAATTAAGAAAATTGTGTGTATGACTTTCATAGAGCTGCAAGAAATGTCATTAAGTAATCTTGTGTGTGTGAATACATTAGATGGAAAGCCTGGCAGAAGAACGGGCTGCTGAAACCCAGAAGGAGAAGAAGCTGAGGGAGCGTAGTGAACATTACAGCAAAGAACTGGAAGAGGAACTTGAAAGAATGAAGGTACATGAACAGCGTGTTTTCAGTGCTCACCCTTGTTAAGCATATACATACTATGAAGCCTGCCTGTGTAGTATTATCAGTTATTGTGTTGTCTGTGTTACATAGTGTTTGCTGTATTGTTGTAATGTTGTTTAGTGCTCTGTCTTCTCAATGGGAAGTGAAATGTCACCTGTAAATAATGTGAATCTAAATATATCAGTCTTCTTTAAGAAAGCGCTGGGTATTTAATCTGTTCTCTGCACTTTGGTACTGTCAACTTGAGTAGCAAAAGCAGGTTGGTCGCTCTCCAGCTGCTGGGGCCCCTGAACAGCACCAGGAGCTGAGTAAGTTGCGTACAGACCTGGAGAAGAAGACCGTGTTCTACGAGGAGGAGCTCTCTCGCCGCAACCTGCAGCACACCAATGAGTTGAAAAACCTGAAGAAGGAGCTCCGTGATGCTGAGGCCCAGCAGGTCTCCTTGAAGAAAGAGATCATTATGCTGAAAGACAAGCTGGAGAAGACTCGCAGGGAAAGGTGTAGCCCCTTTGATACTCTGGGCTCTGAGATTGTTAATTATGTGTAGATTTTTTTTTAATTAAGATTTTTAAAATCTATTTTAGAAATTCTTTATGGGCTCAGTGTTAAATAATTCCTTTGTTCTTTGCCTAGTGTCCTTGCCATTTTTGTTTGTAGTTACCCCTTAGAATTTTTTTAACCATTCTCTCACCTCCAGTCAAACTGAACGAGAAGAGTTTGAGACAGACTACAAGCAGAAGTATGAGCGAGAACGAGTCCTGCTGACTGAGGAGAACAAGAAACTCTCCAGTGAATTGGACAATGTGAGCATTCTGCCTCTCTGTTCCTGTGTCTGTTTTTTTCTTCTTTATTTTTCTCTCACATTTTTTCCACCTACTGCCTTATTCAAATCTAAATTTAGAACTACATACCATTTTGGTTTGATCATAATGAATTAGAGCAAGGTCCAGAGCATTTGTACAACAGACAAACTACTTGTCTAATGAGGGCAGCCAGACTCTTTAATGATACAAAGTCAGACATAATTTTGTCTTGTAGATATTCCAGACATGCAAGGTGCCTATAGCAGCACACATGGAAAGCTATTGTAGAGACTGTGTGAGTATCCTCACAAACAACCTATGTGATGCAGTACTCTCGCTAATGCTCTCTCTGGGAGGATGCTCTGGCGTCTGCAAGCCTGGCTTCTGCAGCAACAGCAGATCAAAGGCAGTGAGAGAGCCAGCACAGTGTGCTGTCATTTTAGCTCCCATAAATGGTATCCTCTTACAATCCCCTTCACCCTTTCTCTATCCTTTCATGGCTCATCTTAGCCTGTCTCTCAAATCAAACAGCCTGTTTCAATCTAAAACAAGTGACATGGTCTTTTACATATACAAAAAGGGAAAGACAGAGCTGTGTTGATTTTGGTTGAAAATAGATCTGAAAGAAAATGGGCTCCTGTAGAAGTTTTGACGTTTTGAATGAGATTGAATGTTTTCGGGAAACATAAAAAGGCTGGTCGTCCAACCTTTTCTGAACCCTTTGAACAGTACTCTAGCAGAGCTCCCGGTTGAGAAGTACAGAAACGGCACCTCTTTCTAAAGTCGGTGTTTTGTTGCTTTAAAAAAAACTGTGCCTGACAGAATTTTCTTGGGAAGTCGGTCAGTAGCCTCTGCTTGTGTAAGCACAATGAATATGCTAAGAAACTTTGGAATTTGAAAAACATGAGCAGTCTATTCTATTCAAAACTGCTGCAGGGGTTCAGAGCATCTGTCAGAGTGCACTTAAAATATGAAATGTTTGGAATAATTTGTCAGTAATTGCAATGTGGTGGAAAACCTCACTAGCCCTTGAAGTAAACACAGAGTCCTCGTTGCGGCCAGCTAATGGACATGTTTACAGTGGATAGACAGAACCGTGACTCCATAGACTCATGTTTATGAATGAGAGCATGGCTGTTGGAGATCAGGGGTTTAGGGGAGCATCTGCTCAGAGTATCAATGACACAGAGGCTTTGTAAGCTGCTGTGCTCACCTCTCGCCCTTCATAAGCAGAGCATTACAGTACTCTCTCCTCTCTTGTCTGTCTTGTCCTTCTCTGTGTCTGTCTAACACGTTCTCTGTCTGTCTTTCTCTCTCCGTCTCGCTCTCCCTCTTATCAGTCCCTCTCTTTCTTTCTCCTAGTATTTGATTAACATCTTAAGGATAATTATTTCTCTGAACTGGTTGTGTTATTTCTGTAATACGTACTATGTTCAGGAACCAACTCTGACAAGGTACCATTTTGCTAAATGAGGGCTAGCAGTTTACATGCGTGCTTAAGAAGAATTTATCAATCTCTTACATGAAGGTAGTAGAAAGCAGAGTGATTACCTTCTCCCAGATGTGTCCCAAGTATTTCCATGGGGATAAGAGTGTTCTCTCTCTCTCTCTCTCTCTCTCTCTCTCTCTCTCTCTCTCTCTCTCTCTCTCTCTCTCTCTCTCTCTC
>JBBPCZ010000001.1:33093336-33119074 GCA_037974445.1 Brycinus macrolepidotus
TCTCTCTCTCTCTCTCTCTCTCTCTCTCTCTCTCTCTCTCTCTCTCTCTCTCTCTCTCTCTCTCTCTCTCTCCCCTTGTTTCTTGTTGAAGTGTCTTCTGCTTTATAGTCTGCCAGGTCATGTACTTCCCTTTTGGTTATTGCAGTTCTGCTGCGCTTGCTGTCTTTGGGCCACTGCTTTAGTGTACTTAATTGTATCTGTAGAATATATCCCTGCTGAGGTTCCAGTAGTATTGAGCTTTTCCTCTCTGAGGTCACCAAGTTCTGATGACTCAAAAGTGCTGCACTGAAGCTGTTGAGGCCAATGCAGTGCTTTTACTGTTGTTTGTTTTCAGCCTTAAGATTGTGTGTGTGTGGGTGTTTGTGGGTGTGTGTGTGTGTGTGTGTTTGTGGGTGTGGGTGTGGGTGTGTGGGTGGGTGGGTGTGTATATATGTATGTATACTGTATATGTATTTATCTATGTATGTGGCTGTGGGTACACAGTATGATTGTACTCTGTCATTTATGTGTCTGTGTAGTTGACAACCTCATTTGAAAAGCTGAGCATCAGTCATAAGCAGCTAGAGGAAGAAATGAGGGAGCTGGCTGATAAGAAAGAAAGTGTGGCACATTGGGAGGCTCAAATCACTGAGATCATCCAGTGGTGAGTGACATGAAGATTGGTACACTGAAGAAAGCTTTTTTTAAAGTGTTGTGTAACATTTGAGTAGTTGTCTGTCAGAGGTGCTGGCATTGGAGATTTATGATGCCATCTAGTGGTATTGAATGGTAGTTTAGTTTTGAAACTGTTCAACAGGGTGAGTGATGAGAAGGATGCGCGGGGTTACCTCCAGGCTCTGGCCACTAAGATGACAGAGGAGTTGGAAGCCCTGAGAAACACAAGCCTTGGAGCCCGCTCTACGGTAAGATGGAGTGTTGTTCTTTAACCTTTCACATAAGCTTATCTTTAAATGTTTGCTTTGGTTTGGGAAACCAGGTTTGCATTCAGTTGTTTTTCCTAATTAGTGTTATTTGTTTATTGTGTATTTGATATTATTAAAATAATTTTGGGGCACTTATGTATTATATGTTACTCCCCTGTGGTAGGACATGCCCTGGAAAATGCGGCGCTTGGCTAAATTGGACATGTCTGCCCGTCTGGAGTTGCAGTCTGCACTAGATGCGGAGATTAGAGCCAAGCAAACTATTCAGGATGAACTTAACAAAGTCAAAGCTTCGAACATGGCCACTGAGTGGTACAGATCATTTCTAGACCTTGTATCCGGTTTTCAGCCCTGGAATTTGTATTGTCATCAATGATGGTTTCCTCTCCCTTAGCAAACTTCAGGAATCTGAAAAGAAGAATCAGAATCTGCAGGCAGAGATTGAGAGACTGAAACGAGAAACGGACGATCTGCGGATGTCTAAAGGTAAACTCACAAATGCTAATAACAGGTTGACCTCTAGCCTTTCTGACTGTATTTATTTGATCTGTATTTATTTGAGCATTTTTATATGAGGCCGTGGTCTATGTGTTACAGGCGTCAAACACCAAGATTCGCAGAACTCCTTCCTAGCATTCCTCAATGCTCCAACCTCAACTTTAGATCACTTTGATGTGAGTATTGAGGAACAACCCAGTTTCATGTTTATAACTTTTTTTCGTGTTAATGTTGCTTGTTCAGGCTTTTCTAGGTGAATCTATTATTTTCCCCATTTATTTTTTTGCGTTGATCTGGGCTATTGAATAAAAAAAAAACAAAAAAACAATTTCCCGTTGTATTTTGGATTTTACATTGTCTGAGGTCACACCCTGTATTTTTGATGTCTACTGTTCATTTTTGTTTTTGTTCGTACTGAAGCGTTCCCCTGCCTGTGGCCCAGCCAGCAAAGGCAGACGTGTAAGCTCCTGTTTTTATGATGGTGTTTTTGCAGATAACGTTCTCTTTCAGTTTTCAGTGGTGTAATTTCCACTAGCAATGTGATTTGTTTGTGCATTGTGTGGCTTTGATGCATGTTTCTGCATCCTCTTATTGCATGGGACTGGTCTTTCATTAACAGGACAACTCTATTGACTGCAGTCTTGCAGCAGTGTAGTATGTTTTGTATTGCCCTTTCATCAGTTTAACTATCGATCAGTTCTTATTCTAAACGTTTCTATCCCTTTGTACAAAGTGGAGTTCCTACTGTGTTACACACTTTCTTGGTACAGTCTTCTTACTATGTTATTAGAACTCTGTAGTTTATTAAATACTGATTTAGAGAATTGAAGCCTTTTAACTTAATTTTGAAAAATATTTAACCGTTTTTCATAACTAGTATTTGTTTAGGATTTATACTTTGAGTGATTTTGTTTAGTCGAACGAAAAGGTGGGGGGGTTTGAGGAAGTTCAATTTATCATTTTAGGGGGGGGGGCAGAAATCAGAAATTTAGGTGTGGTGGGCCACCACAAGAAATGTCACCACTATCCTTGTGACTGTAAGAACTGGATGCTAAAATCAGCTTCCTTGTTTCTTTTGAATGTATACTGTACAAAGCATGCTTTAGCTCTTAATGTATGAATTGTTTGGCTACTGACTTAATGGTGCAATGTTATGTTATATCTTCGTTTACAAAATGTAACATTTCAATTCTGGAAACTTTTAAGGAGTATATCTTTTAAGGTAGCTGTTTTTCCTATGTGTCTCATCTTGGTCTTTGTTTATTTAGATTGACTCCATTGATAACTTCAGCTTGTCCAACACGCCATCCAGGGACGAGGACCGCAAGTCCCAGCTTATGTCCCGCTCTCGCTCTCCTTCCACCACCAGTGACATGGAGCCCCTTGAGGTGCCCTTTAAACCCACCACAACACATTTGTGTGATGTACACACGTTGTTGTTGTTGTTGCTGCTGTTGTGTTTTTGTGTAAGTAACTTGCCTTTGTTTTCCAGCTGGTGGATCATCCACAGAGAAGTACACAGACTCCTACCATGCGTTCTGGAGCATACAGTGGGTCTAGCCTTACCACACCTAAGGTAGTGTTATAAATAATAGAAAAAGGTCATTAAAGTAATCTGAAGGACTAAACTAGTCTTAAGAATTGTCTGTTTAACAGTTGATTTTTGTTTTCCCCTGCAGCCTAAAGCTCATCAGTTTGTAGTGAAGTCTTTCAACACTCCCACTAAGTGTAACCAGTGCACCTCTCTGATGGTGGGAATCATCCGACAGGGCTGCACATGTGAAGGTGAGGAACAATGAGTCCAGCTGTACTGGGACGAGACTTTGAAAACACTCAGGCCCTTGTATCCTCAAAGCTTCAGTAATAACTAGTTGCCCTGGTGATTTTTTTTTTTCTATCCCCAAAACATTTCAGGTGTCAATATTTCACTTCTTCAGTTTTATTTGTAGCCCTGATTTTGGTCAAGTTTAAGACCGTTGTAGAGCAGTCCCAGAATGTTAAGATCTAAAATATTCATGATCTTCCGACAGAGTGGCATGGTGAGAATGTTTCAATTTGTTGTAAGCTGTACAAAAGTGAACTAAAATGCCATCTAAACATGATGAGAATAGTACTTGAATTTAGCCTACAAGGACATTTGAATTTGCCTTATAGTAATAAAAATAGGAGGTAAAGTAAATTTTGTAGTTATAAGCTTTTAAAGAGCATAGTAAAAAAGTTAATAAAGTGATGTAATGTGCTTATAAATAACATAGAAAGAGAACTTTAATGCTGTGGTTGGATTCCGATCAGCCACAACATTAAAAGCACTGACAGGTAAAGTGAATAACATTGCTTATCTTGCTACAATGGCACCGGAAAGGATGTATTAGGCAGCAAGTGTACAGTCAGTCCTTGAAGCTACTTTGGAAGCAGGGAAAACTGGCAAGAGTAAGGATCTGAAAGACTTTGACAAAGTCCAAATTGTGAGTACCTATATATTCTTGTGGGCTGTTACTGGTGTGCAGTGGTTGTTATTTACCAAAAGTGGCATGGCAGTGTTAGGGGGCCCCAAGGCTCTGACACACATGGGGAGGGAAGTCTAGCCCATCTGGTATGTTCCCGCAAAAGAGCTGCTGTAGCTCAAATTGCTGAAAAGTTAATGCTAACTATGATAGAAGGGTATCAGAACACACTAGACTATGTAGCCACAGGCCGGTCAGAGTGCCCATGCTGTCCTCCACCGAAAACTCCTGCAATTAGCACATGAGCATCAGAACTAGACCACGGAGCAATGGACAAGAGTGGCCTTGTTTGCTGAATCACGGTTTCTATTACATCATGTAGATAGCCGGGTACGTGTGCTTTGCTTAACTGGGGAAGAGATGGCACCAGGATGGAAAGCAAGCAAGCAGGCAGAGGCAGTGTGTTGCTCTGGGGTTCTAGCATTCATGTGGATGTTACTTTGACTAATGCTGACCAGTATGGAATATAAATATTATTGCAGTATTTTTAGGCTTTATCACTTTACTCTTTATATATCTCAGTTTTGAAATCTCCGCTCCAGCACTTTTGATGCCATATCAGCATTACGTTTAAGTTTCATTCTGACACCACATCAAAAATCATTTCCAAAAGATCTGGAATTTTATTCCATCTGTGTAGGCTACATGCATAGCAACTAGAGTTGTCCCGAATACCATTTTTTTGGGCACCAGAGCTCAGATGTAACAACAGCTTTGGTGTATATTTAAATAAATATAAATTTTATACATCTCAAGTGTTCAATTTGTTGGTGCAAGGATGTTAATCAAACATGTGGTCCCACCTTAAATAGTGCAGCAGTAAGAATGTAGTGTTACACTATTTAAGGCAGCTTGGAAAACAGTTCTATTTAAGGTGGGATCACATGTTTGATTAACTTTGAAAGTTTTCTTGCGCTTCGTCTCAAAATAACAATTAACACTCAACGTTCAGCAAATAACATATTTTTATGGTACGCACAACATGGTCCTTCTGAAAAACAAAGTTGCCCCTAGTGTATTTGCCATGTACCGAACCTATACCGCAGTGCACTGCGTTGCACACTCGCACAGAAGAGATGTATCAGCCACCCCTAACTTTTACACGCACCACCTACATAAAGAAGTACACCTCTCCATGGTATTGGTATTCCCTAATGGCGGTAGCATCTTTTATCTTCATAATGCTTCCCACCGCACTGCAAAAATTGTTCACAAATATTTTGAGGCACAAAGAGTTCAAGGTTATGACTGGCATCCAAATTCCAAATCTTAGATTGTAATCTGATTGATCTTCTGCAACATGTGCTGAACAAGCAAGTTCAGTCTATGGTGGCCCTATCTCAGAACTTGCAGAACTTTAAAGATCTGCTGCTAACATTTTGGGCCAGTTACCACAGCAAACCTTTAGTTATCATGTGTCCATGCCTCAAAAGGATAGACCTGTTTTGGCAGCAACATGGGGACCTACACAGTATTATGTTATGTATACACATTACATATACATACACAATTGTTGTTAGTAACTTCCATGATGCTTTGAGAATCTTACCCTTAGATTGGTCTTTCTTTTCTTACAGTCTGTAACTTCTCATGTCACGTGACATGTGCAGACAAAGCCCCTGCAGTGTGCCCTATTCCTCAAGATCAAATGAAAGGGCCCCTGGGTATTGACCCCCTAAAGGGCATTGGTACAGCTTATGAGGGCCAAGTCAGGGTAAGAACATCTGCATTAAAACATTTTAGGTGCTCACATGATCAGAGTTAATTACTGCATTAACTGTCTACTTCCACTGTGTGAATCATTTGACATCCTAACAGGTGCCAAAGCCAGCAGGAGTGAAGAAGGGTTGGCAAAAAGCACTTGCAGTTGTGTGTGACTTTAAGCTCTTCCTCTATGACTTTGCAGAGGGAAAGGCTACTCAGCCTGGCGTAGTTGTCAGCCAGGTCATTGACATGAGGTTAGTCAAAAAAAGATGACAGAAGTTTCAGATTTATCTTATCTAACTTTTCTATGGTGCCTTGATATATCTATAAGGGTTTTTCTCTGTTTGCTTCAGGGATGAAGATTTCTCAGTCAGCTCAGTATTGGCATCTGATGTCATCCATGCCAGTAGGAAGGACATTCCTTGTATTTTTAGGGTGAGTTCAATGAGTCTGCATTTCAGCTTGGCCTGATTTTATTGAAAAAAAAAAGCATGTTTCTGCTGTAGCTTTTGTTTTCAGATTTTAGTTCTTTGTACACATTGTATCAATGACACAAATGGGCACTCTGTCTTGTTGGGCACAGTAATGTAGTATGATAACTATGCTATTTGTCAGTGTTTGGTTGCTGAGTTTCATGCAGTTTGTCTCATGTAGGTCACAGCGTCTCAGCTGTCTGCCTCCGGAAGTAAAAAGTGCTCCATCCTGGTCCTGGCTGACAGTGATCAAGAGAGGAATAAGTGGGTTGGTGTGCTGAATGAGCTGCATCGTCTCCTAAAGAAGAACAAGCTAAAGGAGCGCTTTGTCTATGTGCCTAAAGAAGCTTATGACTGCACCTTGCCTCTCATCAAAACCACTCAATCTGCTGCTATTATAGGTATTTGTTTACTTGATAGTAATTAAAGCACTGTCAAGATTCACACAATACTCTAGCACTGAGACCTTTTTTAAATACTTGACCTACTTTAAATACTTTTACTTTTAAATACTCGTTCACCTATTTGTTTGTTTCAATCTAATCTCATGTTTGATGGTTTTTTTAATTCAGATCATGAACGGATAGCCCTGGGCAACGAGGAGGGGCTCTATGTTGTTCATGTCACCAAAGATGGTAAACATGTAATTTAAAAACTGTGTTGCACTGTTCTTTTTCCCCTTTTTACTGTGTTCATGAATTTGCTCTGATCTCCCTCACAGAGATCATCAAGGTAGGGGATAATAAAAAGGTTCACCATATAGACCTCATCCCTTCTGAGCAGCTGCTGGCTGTCATCTCTGGCCGCAACCGCCATGTGCGTCTCTTCCCCATGGCATCTCTGGACGACCGTGACACAGACTTCCACAAGTTACCTGAGACCAAGGGCTGCCAGACTCTGGTCTCAGGCACAATGAGGCACGGAGCTCTCACATGCCTGTGTGTGGCCATGAAGAGACAAGTCATCTGTTATGAGCTCAACAAGTGTAAAACACGTCACCGGAAGTTAAGGGAGCTCCAGGTTTCTGGTCAGGTGCAGTGGATGGCCTTGCAGGGGGACAAGTTATGTGTGGGTTACCAGGCTGGCTTTGTTCGCTACAACCTGCTGGGGGATGGGGCTCCAATAAACCTCCTCCATCCAGAGGATCACACCCTGGCCTTCATTGGACAGCTAAATCTGGATGCACTGTGTGCTGTGGAAATCTCTAGTAAAGAGCTGCTCTTGTGCTTCAGTAGTATTGGAGTTTATGTGGACTGCCAAGGCAGGCGCTCTCGACAGCAAGAACTCATGTGGCCAGCTACGCCAGCTGCCTGCTGTAAGGGCTGTGTACACTGACACTATGACAAATCAACTTTCAGCAATTCAGTTTATCACTGCTGGAGGTGCCTGAAAGATATTGACTGAAAGTTTTGTTTCCTACAGGTTACAATGCACCTTACCTGTCTGTGTACAGTGAAAATGCTGTGGATGTGTTTGATGTGAACACTATGGAATGGATCCAGACCATTCCTCTGAAAAAGGTAGCCTTTTTGCCCATTCATATTATACAGCTTAGGACTGAATAATAAATAATAACTCATTGTGTTGAGCGCTCTCCAATCCCAGTGTTTTAGTGCTGTGGTTGGATTCTGTGTTTTAGGTTCACCCTCTGAATACAGACGGCTCTTTGAACTTGCTTGGGCTAGAGACAGTGCGGCTCATCTACTTCAAAAACAAGACAGCTGGTAAGACCCCTAGATGACAGTATGCAGTAACTATGGTTTTTAAAACAGGTATGGTATAAATTTACATGCACAATGATGTACACCATATTTGCATGACAAAAAATAAAATAAAAATTTAGAACTAATGATCCCCTGTTCAAGCTGTAAGGAGCAGATTAATTGAGAGTAATTATTTTACTTTCAATCAGCTTCTTCTGCTCTCTGCAGCTTGAATAGGGCATCATTTATTTCTAGCTTAGTTCTTGCTAATCCACTAATTAGGATGTTGTAATAGTAAGTCTGTACTGATAATGTCATCTGTTGCAGAGGGAGATGAGCTGGTGGTTCCAGAGACATCAGATAACAGCAGGAAGCAGATGGTGCGCAGTATGACGAGCAAACGTCGCTTTTCTTTCAGAGTGCCGGAGGAGGAGAGGCTGCAGCAGCGGAGGTGATAGAACTTAACCTACAATAAAAACCTACCACTTGTACAGCTCAGTACTGGACATTTACAAAAAACAAAGTTTTGCTGCACTGTCAGCACATTATAGTGTAAAAAGTACAAACTTTTAACATGTACAGTTCACTGTTTATTGTATGACAATGTTTTTCCACTTAATGCTTCTAGGGAGATGCTTAGAGATCCTGAGATGAGGAATAAGTTGATCTCAAATCCAACAAACTTCAATCATGTTGTTCATATGGGCCCAGGAGATGGGATCCAAATACTTAAAGATTTACCAATGGTAAGACCATTAAATCTTCAGAGCTGATGTTCCCCTTTCTTGCCTCTCTTTTTATTTTAGTAGCATGTCTGAATTTGGTATTTGATTTACCTTTTGCATGCTAAGAATCATTCTTTTTCCTCTTCCATTTCTGATTAATCTACCATATTTCACTGAGTACAAACAGGGAAGGCTGTTTTTTTTCCTTATCGCCCTTTCCGTTTCACCATCTTACTCTCTCTTCGACTCCATGCTCTTCTCACTCTTGGGCTATAGCCAAGGTCTCCTCTCCCCTCTCCCCACCTGCGCGTCATCTCCACCCCCACCAGCTTTGAGCATGTCTATCACATGACTGTCACCTCTGCTGACAACTTCCTGTCCCAGGACTCCCCTCTTTCTTCCCACTCCCCATCTCTAAGCTCTGCCCCAGGGACCCCTGCCTCCATCTGCTCACTGGTAGGACCAGGTCGCTTTACATACATATCTTTTATCATAGAAAATGGGGTTGACCTGCTTTCCATTTGATTGAACTTCCCCAAAACTCTTTGCCTGATTGGCTTCTATACAGTTTTCCCCAGTCATTCATCTTTCTTATTTTGGAGGTTTCGAAAGATGTTGGTAGTATTCCTATAGTTTTTGACCTCATCTTGATGACCAATCTAAAAATGAAGAGTCATAGATGTCGTCTATGGCTGTATGATTTTATAACCAACAAATGTCTAAGAAGAGCACACATGTCATTACAGTTACACCAGGCATTCCCTGTACTAGTCCTAGGGACTCAAATATTTGTTTTCCCTAGCACACCTGCTTCAACACACTGGCTAATTAACAAGCTCCTCTTGTGCTGCGTCAGGTGTGTTGGGGTATGAGAAACACACAAATGTGCAGAGCATGGAATCTCTAGGACTTGCACCTTTCAAAGACACCTTTGACAATTTAGTAAACAACCTCATGTTTTTCTTGCTTTCAGGAAGAAATGAATCAGCTAAAACCAACTTTCACTATAAATATTTTAAGTTGTGCTAAAAAGTAGTAGAACCATGAAATGTCAGGGTAGCACATGCTTTTTTTTGTGCATACTTATTTTTCTTACCTCTTATTTAGAATTGGGTTTCAAATTTCAAACACTTTTGGATTCTCTGACTTGAATGTGGAAATGTTTCTAATATCTGAGTACTTTGTGCAGAATGTGCGCCCTCATGAGAGCCGTGGAGTGCTGGGTGGCTCTGTCAGCATCCCCTCCATCAGCAAGGCCCGACCTGAGCCCGGCCGTTCCATGAGTGCCAGCAGTGGGCTTGGCACACGTAAGTGCTGATGTTTCAGTAGGGCAGAGGCAGTGAGAGAGGTGTCCCAGGCTATACGAGAAATAATTAGTGCTCTGTCTTGCAGAAGAGAATAATTGTTTTCATACACAATTATGGATGAAAAAATAAATAGGATTTTCCTTTCCCTTGTAGGTTCGTCTTCTCAGAATGGCAGTGCTCTGAGACGAGAGTTTTCTAGTGGAAGTTACAAGCGGCAGGCAATGACCTCACCCTCTGAGGGCTCCCTCTCTTCTAGTGGTGGTGTGGATGCTGGGGGTGATGCCCCTCTTTCCCAGTTTGACAGAGAGGTATGCAGTGATGCAGTGGGGGAAGCCTGGAACACAAATATGTGGTTCTGACATTTAACCAACTCTAGTTTTAATGCTTGCTAAAATATAAATCGAAATAGTGTTACATCCTCACTGTGTTACAGAAACGGCTGTTCATAGTTTTAGTGCATTTTTTTATGTATCTGTGTACAAAATCTCCTAAACTTTACTTGCAGGAAGCTGTTGACAGGTAACTTGGCAAATCTTTGACCCCTGGAATTCTTTGTTTCATTCTAATTTGCGTTTGGCGGCAGTAGCAGGATACACTAAAATGCAGTCAATTTGCTTGATTCAAATGTGAACATCATTCTGAACATTTCTACATGAATATATTACGTGGAATATATTACATTCATATATGAGTATATTGCATCAACACAGTTATTGCCAAACATAAATAAACTTAAAGACAAAGTTCTGTTGATGTTATATATGTGATTAATGGAAATGTACATATTTGAATCAAGTAAATTGGAAACTTTACTTTCAGTGGAGTTATTATACTGGATTTGGTCGCAGCTAGAAATGTATTTGTTTTAAGGCATGGTATTGGTTTGAAACCAACCCTCTTGTGCATAGATAAGCCAAAGCTTGCGTTTCACATTCATAACCCACTGTTTATAAGAGCTCCAGCCATTTCTTTCCCACCCTACATGCACATATTGAGTGATGTGAAGTGCCACCTTACTTAAAGAATGAGAGCTGTTCTCACAAGCGAACCGCACACACAAACACACTCTCTCTCTGCATCCTGTTCTGCCGCATGGTGTGCGGACTCCATTATGATGTGTGGTCGATGTTTGACTCTCTGTAGTGGCAGTCAGTCTCACCCACAGGCAAGACCCCTGATGTGAAAAGGGCTTTAAGGACCCTGATTAGTAAGATAAAGGTAATAACCAACAGCACATAATCCAACTACCCCTCATACCACCACCCAGTTTGCCTCTTGTGAACAAGCTAGACTTGTGGTGCTCTGTGCTCGCAGTAGAGCTCTTCATGGGTTCATTTAGACACAAAAAAATATCACCCAACTGTCAAGTTGGAGTAGAGTGCAAAAATAAACATACAGAAATAGTTAGATTGGTTGGTGCATTGTTTGTTTAGGAAGATAAGTTTTACTGAATGTAAATTCAGGGGCAACTCTACTGCTAACTGCAGCACATCATGCCCCAGAGTTGGAAACCTGTAGGTCAACATATTGTCATTGCTCATATTTAAGTCATTTAAGCCTTATTCTGGTTGGGTCTATATATGAACTGTGAAGATCTCTAATTCAGAGCACTCCCTGAGGTTCATCAGGGGCTCTCAGCAAAAATGTGCAGTATTCTTCCTTGTGCGATGGTTATGGCCAAGAGACGCTGGTGCAAGCGCTGGCATTGACCTTGAAGTTCCTGTTCTGACCCCTACAGCACCAGACACTTATCCAGATTTTTAGTGTCCCTTTGCTGTAAATTGTGTTAGATTATTGTAGATGTAATAGCATGGCCAACCTCACTTTTCAGACTTTAGTGCTTTCAACGAATGAAATAGCTCCCAGACCATCGGTGGTAGCAAATAGTATAGTATTTGGCATTGTACCTTACAGACAGAATATTGACAAAAATGTGATAATGGCTTTTAAACCAATGAAAACAAATGGTGTGATTTAACATCAACAATAAAAAAGTGTGATTATTTTTTCTCTCAAATCCGCAGGACTCTGATTCCCCACGGCACTCCACCGCCTCCAACAGCTCTAACCTGAGCAGCCCACCAAGTCCATCATCTCCACATAAGAGCAAGTCCCAGTCCCTGGAGCGCAGTGAGCACCCAGGCTGGGAGACTTGAGGCCAGCCACAGGCCTGCTACCCACTCATCCTGCTTCTTGGGCCGACAGGTAGCCTCTAGAGCTTGAAGACCCCTCTTTTCCCATAGGTAAAAAACATAAGCGATGAACTGAGTCCCAGAAAGGACTTCCTACACTGCGCTTAAAGTGGTGTGTTGGTAAGACAATATTGGGTTATTGTGTTTTTAAACAGGATGCACATTTAAATTACACCCAAGCCTTTTTAAGCCTTGCTTTGGCTTTTTTTTTTTTACCTATCTGTGAAAGAAAGGTGAAAGACCTGAACTAGTGCTGGAGGGGAAATATCTGGACTTTTATTATGCTCAAAAAGATAAAACATTGCCCTCTAGTGGGTTTTGTTTTTAAAAAAAGAAACATCCAGTGCTTTCCTGTCTTGCAGGTTTGCAGTTTTAATGCTTTTATCTGCCAGTCACAATATTATTTTAAACTAAGCATATGAAATATAATCAAAAGAAGACATTATTCTTTGATCTTCTTTTGCCTACAAACTGAATTCATAGAGGGGTTAGAAATTGTACACTTATTAAACCACTTCTACAGTGGAGACAAGACGGTATATGGTTGTCCCCAGCCTTGGCACTACACTTAAACCAACCTCTGCACTCTGGTGCCATGCTGATCTTTCACAAGCAAAGCTCGAAATTCAGTAGAAATAGATTAAGTTTAATAATGTACATAGAGTTTAAGTAGAGTATAATATATTATAACACTTAAATTGGGGTAAAAAGTGTGACTTGGAGAGTGGTATTTTCTTTTTAGACTGTGTCAGAACTTTGGACATTGATGCAACCAGTTTTAATTTAAGAACTTCAGCATTTTTTTTAATCACAATACCAAGCACTCATAACTCCACTGAGTCTGGCTGGATGAATTAACATGTTATGGAAATCCTAGCGAATACTGTATCCAAACATAGTGCTCACCGGGCACGTTAATGCATTTGTATATGGATGTGTATGAATACACACTAGAACATATAAGAGCATAAAATCACAATCCAACAGTCACATAAGCCTTGTGGTGAATGTATCGAAGACTCCTTGCAGCCTTCTTCTGTGTCCTCTCCTTGCCTACTTTTATGTGCTTCATGGTTCCTTTACCGGAGCAATAATGCTGTTTCCAAAGAATTTTTGTTAAGTGGTTGTTACATGTTTTGTCTTTTGTCTTTGTGTTATGTTCAGTTTGTTTAAATGTTTTTTATGACTCATGTAACTCAGAACACAGGAACCAAACTTAGCCTGAGGTCTATGTATACATATAAAGTATAATCTGTATGTTACCACTGGTTTTATGACACTAAAGTCACTGTTGTGTGACACTCAGAATCACAGTACGTTTAAGCTTTGGAGTGCTCTTCCCCATTGGGAAGCATTCAAGGGCTTTTAATTACATTTCACCGGTGCATATATCTGTTGCCTCTACTTCTGCTACTTCATGTAGCTAGTAATGACACAATGTGGACAGTGAGGGAAAAGTAGTTCAAATGTTGATGGCAAATTGTGAAATTAATAATTAAAATAGGCTAAGTGAGGGAATACGCTAAGCTGTTTTAATGGTCAGGGAATGTATAGAGTGCAAAGTATAAGCACCCCTGGATTTCACATACCTCAAATTAGTGAGGTAAGCCATTGACTATAATTCAACTACAGGCAGAGCAGCCTACTAATCCCCTGAACTAAAGTTCACACTTGCAGTTTTGTGCAGTTTTATTTGGGAAGTACACATCCCAGGAATGTCTTCAGCTACACCACAAAGATACAATACATACCAGACATCTTTGGTTGCAATGGGTGCTTGTGCTATATTTGTCAAAAACTTGCCACATGAGTGCATACTTAAGCAAAACCACAGAAAAGCAAGTCTGGACTCAGGGGAAGGCCCTTTTTTACTACTCCATACACTACGTTAGGATGATATTAGATCTTATTTGTTTTTGACATGATTTGACAAAGTTTGTAGAAATTCTCTTGACATTTTGTTTAATGCTGATGATTCCTTTCAAGATATTCAAAGGGCCCAATAATTCAAATCTTTGGAACAATGCATAAATTGCCTAAATTTCAGAAAGTGTTTATAATGCATGTTGAGGAAAAAAATGTTCAGTATAAAAGCACACCTCTGAATATGAGGATCACAAGTGTATATTTACCTGAAAGTGTCACAAGACCCTGAATGGTTATTCTTGCCAGTTTATTGTCGCAGTTCTGTGAAAACTTTGTGTCTCCTGAACAGTTGTAAGAGGAAGAGAGGCACTTTTGTATCCTTCACTCACTCGAACTGATTATAAACTTGTAGATGTTTGGAGTTGATTTTATTAACTCTCAGACCTGTAAATTGCTGAGAGGACATAAAGAAGACTGCTGTGAGTGAATGAGTAGAAAACAAATCTAAACACTCTACACTGGAGCGACAAGGTTTTCTTGCAACAGCGACAATATTTTCTATACCTTTATGCAAGCATTATTCTCACTTTCACTGTGGACCAGTCCAATAAAGTTGGCACATTGTATTCCTAAATGAACAGATTATTTGCAATAATTGGTATTGTTTGGGACCTTAGTTATGCCTTTGTGGTATTAAATTATCATGTTTATTCCTACTGAATTTAAATGACCATTCTTCATAATGTAAGCTTAACGCAGAGTGCTTTTGCCTTGTGGAATTCGGGCTATGATGGGTAGAATGTTAATACCAGAATTATGGTATAACATAACAGGACACCTGTTTGAGATGTTACTCAGGTATGTTAGAACCAATGATTTATTTTGTTACATTGAGGAATAGAGAGAAAGAACACAGTGATGGACTTGGCTATTCCTTTGTCTGTCATATGGTGTTATTTTAAGACTGTTAACTAGCTATGTATAGGAAAGCATTAGAAGAAGGTGCCTTAGTTGAACTTGGTTTGAATGCTGGGCAGTTTATGTAGGAATATGGGTTAGACTTTAGAACAGAATTGAGGGAAGATTGAAAACAAACACACCTGCATTTCAGTGAGTGTTTACTCTGCCTTGTATGTTAACTGCTATTTCATATCATTCATTATATTTCCTAGACTTTACGGTTTTTTTTTTTTTGTAAGAATATGTACAGTTTTGCATGTCATAGGTGTAATCACTTGTTTTAAAGATTTCAAGGCTGGATTGTTTCCACTTGTTTTGTTTGAGCTTATTTTATTGATCTGTGGTGTGGAAGCTTGGGATGTAAACAAAAGGATGATCCCATTACATTTTTCTGTTGTTTTTTTTGGGGGGGGGCACATGCTTATTTAAGGTGGAATGTCATGGAGTTTATATTTAATTAGCCACCATTCTTTTCACATTGAGAACTCATAATGTGACTGTATTTCAATAAAATGGGGAGCTGTTACAAAACAGAATGTTCTATTCATGATTATAAATTGATGCTTTTCTTATGGGAATAAAAAAAAAACATTACACAGGGTAAAAATTACATTAGATATGGAGGACATTTGCTAGCCATCTTTTCATTTCTTTATAAAAGTTTTATTTAAATCTTAGGGTGGCCATACAACTGAAAAAAACATATGTACACATTCAACATAACAGCTAACCACTGTTAAAGTGCTAAATCGTTTTTTCCCCTCTACAAAAAAACTGCATTCTGTACAACATGGAATTCAGCATGTAGATTAAGCATACTTTGGAGATTGAAGGCAAAGATACTGGAGAAGCAGTAGTACCTTTCACAAACGTGGCCATTTTACAAAGCTCAGGTCCACAGTCACATTTTCAGGCACTGAAAACCACAATGTTAAATCTTTTTCAACAAGTAAACAAAAGCACTCAGGATAACTACCCCAACACTTCAGCTTAGCTACATTTGAACAAATGCTTGACTTGGTGCAGGATCAACATGTCAAACAATACCAAATATTTATAACTAGATATAAATAATTCCAGTTGTATAAATTCTGTACTTTTCTCCAGATAAGTCTGTCTGGAAGGAGAAACAATTTACAGTGTTAGACAAATACCATCTTACAGTAGGGGCACACATTGCATACTGAGGTGAACAAAAAAAAAAAATTCAGGCAGGAATACGCTTTTCAAAGCTTTTTGCATATAGAGTGCTGCAAACGGACATTAACGTACAATGAACCTAGGCAGAATGTTCAGATCTGAGGAAAGGCAAGCATGGGACCTCTGGGCTAATGAGGTAGCGGCAGCAGGGAGTGTGGGGATGAAGAACTAAGCACATCTGGTGGTAGTGGTGAGGTTTTCTGGTAAATTGTTCTTAAGGAGTACTGCAGGTAATGTACACAAAAAATGTATACAGCAGGTGAACTGACATGATCTCAGCCTTTACTTTCCCCATCCTCCTCCGCTCTGCCAAAGGAAAATGATACATGCAATCACTTGCCAGAGGCAATAACAGTCAAACAGCCTGGGCCAAACGTCTCCCTCTTCCTTTATCTGCTCTTGACTTTGAATGCTTGGACCTGAAGAAACCCGAGAGCTAAAGGATCCTCATCTAGTCTTCCAGTGACTGGGTTCCAGGGCTGCTTTAAGGAGGGTTTAGATGAGCTAATGGGAAAAGGCTGTGAGTCAGCAGGTTGAGACATTTCGGCACTGAGCCTGAGGACAGCTGCATGCTGCCTTTCTTTTCCGCCCTTAACTGAAAAACTGCTACCCCACCAGTTATTTAAGGGGGGGACATAGTACTGCTGCTGTATCAGCTTACACTTACCTCACCTACCAATTACCCTGAACTTCACAGTATCAAAGACACCATCTAGTCTTACTCAGGTGTCAGGTGTACCACAAGCCATGCACGGTCTAAAATGTCCTTTGTGGACATAACTTCTAGTCCACTGTGATGGTGCGCCTATACATGGAAAAACAGCGCTGTGGGTTACCAGGACAAGTGAAGTCTTCTGATTAGCACCTTCTCCTACTTGTTCAGAGCAAAGAGTCTTCAGGTCTGAGCTCAGCCCTGTTCTGACTTTGAGGGCAGTGTCTGTAAACACAATTCCATTCCTTTTAATTATGCACTTGCTCCATCTTCTTCCATCACGCGGTTCATGCTGGAACCATGAGTTATGTTAGTGGGTGGAGCATTGCTCAAGTCCCGCACACTGCTGTGCCGTGATTGGCTGTCAAGGCGGTGAAGGCTGCTGTGATGAGAGAGCTGCTCATTAAGGCGAGGCATGCTTCCATAAGGTGGGCGTTCTTCCATGCCTCTGTGACTAGTGGGAGTGTACCTGTGGGAAGAAAAATAGGGGGTAACGAAGTTCAGTCTTTTCACAAAACCCGTAGCGTGAGATCACTCAGTACTACAAGCCTGAACGATACCTCCCCAATAATTACATAATGCTCCCAAAGCTGGCATTCATTATCAATCAGTCTCGGTGCCAGTTGTGTCCAAATCACTACATACATAATATATAGTACATTCATAAATATTACCTAAGACGTGATCAGATCAAGTCATAGTAGATAAAGAGAAAACAACAAAACACAGTTACAGCCTTTCATTCATTTATTGAATAAAGTGATGCATGCAAAGTCTTTGCTGGCAAAAGTGGGAACCTCAAGAATGGTCCATTTGGTACAGGGGATAATTATTGTCAAGGGGTTCAGTCAACTCGATGAAAATTGCGTGTGTGACTCGACCCAAAAAAACAAAAAACAAACAAAAAAAAAACAAGTCTGGTGTTCATTACACAGGTTTGTAAGCACACCTTTTACCTCAGCCAAAGGAGGTTTGCGAGACTTCATAAATTGTTTTGTAACCGTGTGATAAGCGTCAGCCATTTTTATGAAGTGTGGACTTCACCAATCCACTGTCAGGCAGACAGCGTACAAACTGGAAATTTTAAAGCAATTGTCACCCTCAGCAATGGTTATACAACAAAAATCACTCCCAAGAACAAAGCGTAGAATATTCTGGAGGGAATCACAAAGGAACACAGGAAGCATTTAACACGCCTCTTCTCGACAAGCTATTGTCAGCGTTGATGAGTTTGTTGTCAGACAAATACTGAACCACAGTGTGTATGGAATGACCACAGGGAGGCCACTACTCTCCAATAAAAACATTGCTGCCTTGTTAATATTGCTGGACTCACAGGGCAAAAACAGAAATGACTGAGAAACGTTTTCAGTGATAACGGAACACTGCATTTCAGCATGAGAACCTCAACCCAGCTGTGAAATATGGTGGTTTCTGTATCACCGTTTTGGGTTGGTTTCCTGCCACTGGACCAAGATAGGTTGACATCATTTGATAGTCATGTGAATTCTAGATTATATCAGCAAGCTTTACCCAAGATATCAGGGCATCTCTCTGTAAACTGAAGCTCAAAAGATGGGCCACTCTGACTACCAAAGAAATGCTGCATTCTGAAATGGCATCCAGACCTTAATCCAATTTAACTGTAGCAGGACCTGAAAAGTGGAGCATTCGTGCAAGAAAGCCTACCATCACCACTGAGTTGAGGCAGTTCTCCGAGGAGAAATGGGTCAAAAATTCAGAGTCAGTCTGTGAGACTGATCAACAGCTATAAGAAACATTTTGTTGAGGTCACTGCTGCTCAAGGAAGCCACATCATTTACTTAAAGCAGAGGGTCACATACTTTTGCCAGCAGAGACATTAGTTGGATCACTTAATATTTCATTGCTTTATTGAACAAACATATATATAAAAATTAAGAGAATTAAAATGTAATGTTAAAATGGACAGTGAATGTTGACAGATGATGTACCTAATGCAATTAATTTCTTTTGCTTTTAAATGCTATGGTAATTCATTTTTTCCACAAGTGGTGTCTTTTGCCTGTGTTGAAAACATTTGGGTTCTTAACAACCACTCAACACTCAGATAAACTGACTCCTTTGCGCCTCACCTGCCGTCCCGCGAGCGGTGCAGGCTGCCGTGGTAACTACTCATCTTGCTGTGGACGCTGCCAGCCTTGCTGCGCACATCATCCAGCATGGCTAGGTGAGTGGACGAAGCGTGTGTGGAGGTGCCCTGTGTGGAGGTACCACGTGACTTGCGGATGATTGGTGTGTTGGGGTCACGCAGCAGAGACTGAGCAAAATCAGGCTCCTGCAAAACCTGCCGACTCTCGTTCACTGCGCTGCTGCACGGGGGCGGAGGAGGGAGAAGACAGATGGCATGTCAAGAAAAGGCAAGAGAAGGGCTGTAGGCGTTCAAACTTGTGAGCCATTAAACTTTAAGGAATGATTTGGCAAAAAAAAAATCTAGTTCTGTACAAATCCCCCTCCAAATATCAGCCAAGAGGTTTACTTCTTTAGTTTTGCACTGGAGCTACCAAGCTAAAGCTGGAGCCAACGAGTAATCAACACTTACAACAACAGGAATTGCTTAAATAATCACACACCTGCCAAACCAGTTCAGTAATCTCAAAAAAAGTTGCTTATATGGTTTCTAATTATGTATGACATACTGTTATCTACATGAATAGACATTGTTGCTGTCTCCAAAAAAGTATCTTTACAGGAGAATGTTTTGTCACCTTTACCAGTTATCTAGTGTCCAACTAAAGAGGCAAACTTTGGCTGACTACCAAACTGTTTCAGTAATACAAAGCCAGAAAAAAGAGAACTTACTCCTTGCGTCTGCGGCCATGGAAAAAACTGGCCCACTCGAAGCAGGTTTTCTTACTGCCTACCCAGAATACGGACGGGATGCCAACAATCAGCACCATCAGATACTTCATTAGGAAGAGAACCAGGTCAGGTCTGTTGGTCTGCTCCACCTTCACACACAGGCACACATATAAACACACATTAAATACACTGTTCTAGTAAAAGCCTGTCTCTCTCAACTCTCACTCATGACCCGATGAGCTCCCTTTGCCTGAAGGCTCCCACTCTCTCTGCACTCTGCTTACATTTTTCTCTTTGCTCAACTGAAGCTGCACCGTCACTGTTTGGTTAGCAAATGATTTGTGTGCGATTTCATTTGCTTTACACTGTTATCTCTTCATGATTTATTAGCTTCTCGAGCACTCTTCAATTACTATCATCTTTTTCACTTTGTTACAGTCTTCTGTTGTCTCTTAACAAACTGTGTGTGTGTGTGTGTGTGTGTGTGAGAGAGAGAGAGAACTCTTTCAGACTTAACAGCTCTGAGCTGTCAGACAATCCATACTTCTCCACTAAGCACAAACAGCATGAGCCCTCACAATGGATTCCACCAATCCTCCTGGACACTTGACTAGTCATGCGAACACCCTGAATCAAACACAACACTTATATACAAGCATTGTCTGTATGTGAGGTCATATAAATATTACATATGTGTTCCACTGCTGCTGTCTTTACCATCTTGCTGGACCTGACAAGGTAGGTTAGCTGTTTTTCTCTGCTTGACCTAAATAATCACACACACAGGACAAACTGGGATGTTCACTGCACGCACAGATGCAGGGGCTTCAGAAGGAACTATCCAATGACATGGGATGAAATTGGCATTCTTGAGCACTGACCACTGACATGCTTCAGTGAGACCGAAAGAGGGAGTTCAAAATGAGGACTGGTAAATAGGACTTTATCTGCTCCACACAGGCTCAAATAAATACCCTTCTTTTTAAGCTGGCTATATTACAAGTTTACACTTTAGAGCATCTATTAATTAACTGTTTCTACACCAACTGGAACCAGTCGACCACATTCATTAGTGTAAGGGTTCATCAGGCCATGCCGTTTGCTGGGCTCTGCTCGTATTAGCACCTGTTGCAGGAATGTGAGTGGCACCCCCAGCCCTTCCTTGGTGTGACAACATTCTATCGGTTCACACACACACGCTAGAAATCCTCTTCAGGAGCTTTGGGGGGGAGCGACATAGACCATGTGTCACCCTCTGTTCACTGTCATCTCAAACCTACATGAAACACAAAACTCTGCAAGGGGTGACTCAGTAAAGTGAAAAAACAAGTTTACACAATTACCTAAATGTAGCTGATCAGCCAAGACATGTTTGGCTTGCAATGTTTGCTTCTTTAGATTTTTTCCGAATACATATATTTTTTTTCCTGGGAAAAGTGTGGCATTTACATAACTTTTAAGTACTACTTGTTTTGGGTGGAATATAGCCTCAGTTTCTTACAGCTGGTTCAGAGTCTTCTAGATTCAGAATTTTTTATCCACTTTTCACCTCACAGAACACTTCTAGTTCTGTAATATTTGTTAAGTTGTTTTTCATGCACATTATAAGATCTCATCACAAATGTGCACTAATATTCAAGCCTGGGGATGGTGAAGATTTTAAAACTGTTATCCTTCACTTCTAGACGGAGGTCAAGGTTGATCTTCATGCATATTTTAAATCTATACTGAGCCACTGACTACCACACAACCCCAAAGAATAAAAGATCCACCTCATTGTTTACAGTTGGTAGGGAGTTCTTTTATACAAATGTTCATTAATTTCTTCTCCAGACACACCTTTACTGAATGACTCTGGGGGTGTTTCATGCTTGCATACAGATGCTATTTTTTGTGATGAGGTTACTTTTGACTTCGTTCTAAAATGACTACAAGCAATGTTTGTCTTGACTTCAATTATTCTCAACTTCCAATTCCTAATAACACTTTGGACTGTGAAAATTACAAGCAGGAACTGTTTAGAATGGTAAATGATCTGTTGAACTGAGCTGTTGGGCCCAGTTGGGTTTAAACTCTATAGAAAACATGTCTTGGCTGATAAGTTACATATGTGGTATGAGGAAAATTGTTTAAATTAGATTTTTTTGCTGAACTGTCACTTTAAGCTTAACATTATTTCACAATAATAATACAAACTGTATCACTTACAAAGTCCCTGACAGGCAGTGATCCAGTGTAGGACAGGAGAGTGGGCTTTGTACACAAGCCACTTTCCTCTGTATGAAAATGCTGAGGTGATGACAGGCCATCACCACCTTCTAATCTTACTGCCATTGTGTATGTGTGTGTGTGTGTGTGTGTGTCTGTGTGTGTATAGACACAGTTGTCCTTCATTATCATCTCTGCACTAAACCCGCATCAAACAGCTCTCCCCTCAGCACTCTTCTCCAAACCACTACAGAGGCCCATCACACAATGCAAGCAGCACAGCGTGACCTAACAAGCCTGCAGCTGATAGAAGAGTGAGAAGAGAAAAGCAGGAGAGATATAGAGAGTCATTTACACAAGCACTCTGCCTTCCCCCTCATCCTCAACATCTGCTCAGCTCACGCTAATACACCTACCCTTAAATAAAGTGGAGCTCGCTTCAGATACTCAATAATTAAAATTTTAAGCTCTGCATAGGCAAGGCCCAAAGAGTGGGAGTATTTGAACAACCCAAGCTAAGCAGGAGAACACGGCCTGGCCTGTGGGGGCTGGGGAGAGTGAGCAAGAGAGTGTGTGTGTGTGTGGGTGTGTATATGTGTGTGTGGGTGTGTGAGAGTAAGTAACCAGGCCACGTGACACTCAGGTCCACTTGGTTCACTATGTTATTGTGCAGTGAGAAAGGCCGAGAGTCTAATGTTACATGGTAACGTAAACGCCCAGCGTGTCACCGTGGTGTATCACATCACATCGTCTTTTCCCTCAGCAACACAAAAGAACTCCTAACTGGGATGCCTTTTGAGAAATGTGGGTCTTGAAAAATTTAACCATTTAACCATGCAGCCAGAAATAAAATTTGGATTTAATTTTAATGCACAGTTAGAGCAACAGAATGCAAAGTGTATTCTAATAACCTTTAAAAGTTGTAGCTACTGCCAGTAATAACAAAATGCATGTTGTAATATGATAACCATTTCTCTCTCGCAGCACATTAAAATAAGTGGCAGAATTGTGTCAAAAGTGCTGATTCAAATTTTTAAAAATAAATTTGTAATCACATTTGTATTCATAAGCAGAAGAGGACATTGGTCATAGTGCCTGTGGATAGAGAATATAAATCAATTATAAATGTAATTCACTATATAATTGATGAATTATGTACTTCTGTAAATTAAATTTAAAACACCATGCCAAAGTAACAGTAATAACGTGGTAACAGTAATAACCTGACACTAATGAAGTCAAACTTATGTAAATAGAACACTTGGGCGAGTCCTGCTCTTTGGGCGAGTTAGTATGTTATTATGATTGGCTCTGTGAAACATGAGATGGTGTAGTGCTGTTACCTGGAAAGGGCAGGGAATGTGGTACTCTCTGCAGCGTTCCTGCACCCAGGTGGTCTCCCACACTGAGCGGTAGGCTTGTTCATATAGGTAACATCCAACCACGGTCAGCAGTGGCACTAGGTAAAGTATGGAGAACACGCCGATACGGATCATGAACTTAACCAGCTTGTCCTGATTCTCCTTCTCTAGGGGGATCTCCATTCGGACCCGGTTTAGAGCCACAATCCCAACCAGCAGCAGAGACACCCCGACCAGGACGTCCAGGCACAGGGGGGCCAGCACAAACCAGCGAAGTGTGTGAATGTCATACAGGCCCACAAAACACACACCACTGATGTTATCGCCTTCAATCTTATTCATAGCCAGCAGTGCCACAGTCAGCAAACCAGGTACACCCCAGGCACTGGCATGAAAAAGCAGGGCTTTTTTTTCAATGGCCTCACTGCCCCACTTGGGCACAGCAGCCAGGAACCAGGTGATGGTGAGAATGACCCACCACACGCTGCCAGCCATAGTGAAGAAGTAGAGCACCATAAAGAGCAATGTGCAGGCTTTATTATGTGAGCCCTGGGTCACTGTGGAGGCTTTAAATTGAGCCGGGTTGGCCGCATTGCATGCCACACGATCCTCCAGCAGAAATCCCAAGAAAAAGACCAGAGAGACCATCATGTAGCACACAGCATAGAAGATGATGGGCCGCTCAGGGTAGCGGAAGCGTGTGACATCGATGAGAAAGGTGAGGAAGGTGAAAAGGGTGGCAGACAGGCAGACGATAGAGATGACACCAATGAAGTAACGGGCGAAGGTCAGTTCCTCGCGGCGGAAGTACATGTTGGGGCAAGGAGGGGAGCAGTCCCGCACACCCAGGAACGTGTAGCCTAGCTCAGGCTCTACCTTCAGTTCACGTGGGCACCAGAAGCCATAATCTCGTTGCACTGACATAGGGGACTGGTCAGTAGTGTTTGTGCTGGTCAGCAGGTCAACAGCGCGAGGGTAGGGCTCATCACAATCTGGAAACCTGGGGTTGGTGGCACAATCAAATTACATTACGTTATTGCACTGTAGGAAAGTCGGATCATTGTATTTTGCTTTGCTTGATTTAGCTGCCCGGTTTCTTAGTGCTTTTTCAGATAGTTGAAAGACTGTCTGAATATAAATATTTAATTTAAAACTTGCAGCAAAATACAGCAGTACTTGTCATAAGTTCATAAGAAGATATTAACAAAGATTTGTATGGTTGTGATATGGTCAAATAGCCTTAAATTCCTTGCCTAGTATATTTGTGTGTATATATTTAAAATGTCATCTGTTTTTCTGACAATTTTCAGAATATAACTGAAAAGTGTTAAGAAGTGTTAGCATCAAATCCTATGATTTTTTTTGTATTATTAACCATCTCTGCTACTGTGCATACAATAGCACAGTGTCAAATATAGCACTCCTGGTACTCCTAGAGATGCTTGTGAAGTTCCACATTGCTGAGCAGTTTACTTGAAGACCAAATTTTCTAACCACTTTACCTGCTGCACTCCATTTCCTCAGGCCAGGACACGCCAAACATATCCATGAGCTCCTGACAGTTTCTCTTTGAGTGTATGCACAGACTCCGACAGGGCAGAGACACTCGGCCGTACTCCATACACACAGGGGCATAGAGCGCACACAGGAAAGGCCTCAGGTCTGAAGAACACTGCAGGTTCACCATGGGGTGAAAGGGCTGCAGAGAGAGAGATGATGGAAGGGTTAGATTCTGCCAAACAGACAGTGTGACAGTTCTCATAACTGCTCACAGCATGATGTCAGCGCCAGCGCAGTGGAACTAACGAAGCCTCTTGGCTGCCAGGAAAACGCACTTTTTTTTTTTCTTCTTTTTTTTTTAAATGAAAAGTTTGAAATGATGTGCAAGATGATTAGCAGTATTTCTATGTAAGCTTTATATTTTTATATTTTAGGTGTAATTAAAACATTAAAACAATAAACTAATAAACAGATTTAAATAATTCCTTAATTTTTTTTCTCCATCTATACCAATTATGCTGGGAACCTCACTATCAAGATATATTCCAACTATAAAGTCATCAAACAAGATAGATTCAGAAAACAATGGAATGATCAGTATGACAGAAAAGATAACTGGGTCTGACTGAGACCTGAACACTTCTCAAGTCAAGAACAGGCCACTGAAAATCACTGCAGACCCTTCACACCCTGGACATACTTTATTTGAACTTCCTCCCTCCAATAAGTGATAAAAAAATCACTAAGAACAAAAATCAAATACACAAAAAGTTATTTTCGATGATCCTGTCACTTGTTTGCTGATTGCCTCCTCCCACACTGAACTGTCTACTCCACACCCTGCTCTGCACTACATAACTTTTTCACAGCTGCTATAAGAGTGAATGCTTACATTTTATAAGCATAAAATATAAAATATATATATATTAGAGGTGGGAATTTAACGCGTTTATTGCGATTAATTAATTTAAAAAAAAATAACGTGTTAAAAAAAATAACGCATTTAATCACACTTTGCATTCCAAGCAAAGGGGAACTTTTGTCAATGCACGATTTCCTGG
>JBBPCZ010000001.1:33162862-33175494 GCA_037974445.1 Brycinus macrolepidotus
ACACACACACACACACACACACACACACACACACACACACACACACACACACACACACACACACACACACACGTTGACATTAATACACAGGGTTACTGGGTAAAGAAAATAGAGGAAACAGCTGTTATGCAGTCACATTAGAGATGATTTCAAAATGTATGCAGGGAAATATCACTCAGCTTACCTTCAGTCCACACACACAGACACACACATTCCTTTTGTTTCTGTTTATAAGGGCCTTTCAGTCTTGGGTTCAAAGAGGGTCAAAACATCAAGGTGATGTTGAGGTTTACTATTACTTTTACTGCTAATACTACTGTTAATAATAATAATAATAATAATAATAATAAATTACTATTATCATTATAACTATTAGTATTATTATTATAGGACTGCCACTGAAATATATTATTTAAAAATGTAGATTCTTCTGAAAATGCCATCAAAAGATATTCTAAAGTCAGTTTAAATTGAAATATCTGCTGTATGACAGCATTCTGCGCTCTGTTCATAGTGTCAGCTACACCTCTCAACTCGCAGTGTAACTTAATCTCCATGACGCCATGACATTTTCTCACTATGAATAATTCACGTAACTTGCCTGCCTACACTTATACAACCACAAAGACATGGTGTGCTGCTCATTCAGGCTTTCTCAGGCCCTGTCCAAAACTCACAGAAAATACTAATGATCAAGAACACCTTTTGCATGTACACACACACACCGCAGCGGTAAATGCCTAATGGACTAATAACTGACACAATCCCTAACCAGCAAGCTCATCCTCATTACACACACGCCAATAACTGGACGTAGTCCCAGAACAGTCATAAGTGAGAGTGAGAGTGTGTGAGAGTGTGTGTGTGAGAGAGAGAGAGAGAGAGAGAGAGAGAGAGAGAGAGAGAGAGAGAGAGACTTAATTTTAGGCCTTGGAAAGAGGTCAGTTGTCCTGCAGCAAGCATAATTTCCAAATGGAGATTATATTCTGTTCATTCAGTTTTGCTGGATTATGTATGGTGACCCACCCTGCCCATCAAGTCCAACCTTGCACAGATGGCTGGTGGGATTTTATGTCTGTAATCCCTCTTCTCTGCATCTCTTTCTTCTTCACTGTTCTCCCCCCCCTCCCCCTTTATTTCCAAAACCGCAGTGGTGAATGGAGACGTGGAGTTGAACATATGGCCACTGGATCCACTTTAACTGACTGTGCCCCATTTTCTTTTCCGCTCTCTTTCTTCCTCCACGCCTTTTCCTGCCAACTGATTTTTAGTTTCTCTTTATTTTCTTCTACTTCTTGATGGACAGAAGTAGACAGAGTCTCTCAATTCTGTACATGCCCGGACCGAGTCTGTGACTGATTCCAGGGCCAGAGGTATCAAGCAGTGAGCTGAAAATGTACTTTGCTCATAAACGAAAGCATTGTCCATGCATGTCATGTGCATGGCCATGGAGAACAACAGACACGGTCACATTACACACTCCAAATAAGTTTCACATAGAAACACAGAAAAAGAAAATGTTCATTGCTCAAAGCCAAGAGAATTAAGCGGAACTGAACATTTAGACTTGCGGATGGTGACCAAAGGACATTTGCAAAAAGATCAGGATATGGAGGGAAAAAAGGTGTATGGTATGTTGTAAACTGCTTGAAGGAATTCAGAATACATTAAAATTGAACTTCCAACACTTTTCCGCTGTTTAAGCACATTGTTCCAAAATTCTGACCACACACACAGTAAAATCAACTTGTTACAATCCAGTCTTTTACAACTTCAATTCTGAGGAGTGCAACAGAAACTCTAAAAGCTCTAATACTAGTCTCACATACTGCTGCCCTTCAGTGTCAAACCTCTAACCTAAAAGAAGTAACCTTGTCAACTCCTTCCTACATTAAAAGCACACAGCCTTAAAATCCCTGCCAAGTATTTCTCACCAACCTCCAAAAGCACAAGTGACCTTCACATACATTAAACATTGTAGCTGCACTAATCCTAAACAGTAGGTGTAATGTATTGCAAATGCATAAAATTAGACAGACATACATATGCACGCACATACACACATGGCTGACCTGGGATACTCTGGTGTGGTCTGACTGCTACATCCATTGCCATGGCTACATAATCTTCTCTTACTGGAAAAATAGGGACTTCAGACAAGGACATTCCCACATGCCCTTATATGGAGACCATTAGTCCTAAGGGGTTTTCTGGATTAGCATATAGAGGGAAATTACCAGCAAGTAGAAAGTGAGGTTTTGAGTTAAAATTAGGACACATGACCAAAAATGCTACAATACTAAAAAGAAGTGGAGAATTTCTTGATTGTTTGTGCGAAAACATGCAACATAAAGAAAGTTACGAGGTGAAAACTGTGAAGTGTGATTCTGTAAAGCAAACTTTGTCACTAGGGGGTCAAAGCACAATGTTTGTGGTGGGCCAAAAAAGACAAAACAATATATGATATAAATAGGCTGATTATAAATTGTATTTATAATGTCACACTCCATTTCTTACTTAAAAATTAATTAGTACAAGAGTATTAGTATAAAAACAGCTTTGTTCTCTCACTGGGGAACTGGGGTTAGGGTAGCTTTCAAGTAAAACATTCTAACAGGCCAATTTTGAGCAGTCCTGTTGTAAAGTTAGCATCATCTTTTCCAAATCACAGTACATTTGTTAAGGATAAATTAAAAAAATGGACATTAAACATAAAGGAGTAAATAGTTTACCTTATATTCCTAAAATTGATAGTCATTAACTTTTAATTATCCATGGCCAACTTGCAAAAAACTTGACTGATCTATTCTGATACTAAGACACCTTAGCCTCTACAATCAGGAGTCTGATATAACCTGATATGAAAGAGCATAGACAGCAGAGTAACAGTTTCATTATATGCAAGGAGAGCTGTCTGAAGTCATTAAGTGGTGATGAGCCCAAAGTGACAGCAAGAGTGAGAGAGAAGAGAGAGAGCAATTAAAGAGAGATGGATAAAGTCGCTGAATGAAGTACATGAATAAATTCACACAGATGAAGAGAAAGCTGTAGATTAGAAAATGTTGTAAGAAGGAGGTTTGAGGATTAGAATGCTATCACTCCTTGTTACACAGCTTAGAGAGGAAAGCCACAATGCTCTTGATTTACCAGCACATTCTGGCACATCCTCTTCAAACACAAAACAGATTACCTACGACTCTCTTGACATTCCTGTTCCAATTACTGTGTGCCAGCAATTTGCACAACACAATACTAACACACAGGGCAATTACATGAAAGATTTTTGATATAAACACATTTCCAATTTATCAAGACTCCTCATTCTGCATTCTTACACAACACCAGCAGGGCACTGATTGCCAGTCTTTCATATCAGCTTCATTGTACGTCTCTTTCCCCATCTCCCTCTCAAGAGGCTCTCTCATAAAATGCCATCACTTTGATTACAATAATTAGAATCAGATTACTCTGACTTACTATGGTGATATGCTGTTTAATTTCCTGCAGGGTTTTGACACTGCATCTCAGCTTCAGTTCAACTCGCTGTTCTTGGGCCCCTCCCCCCAGTGCAGCCATTCCACATCACATACATGGGCCGCAGGGCGAAAGAGCTCTGTTACATCAACAGCATGGGTGGGATTAGAGAGAGCCCTGAAACACTACACTGTAACCCTTTTCCAGCTCACTAACATGCCCTACATAACAACACTTCCTGCTCTGAAAATTCAATACTATGTCCTTAAAACATATAGCCTTGCTTGGGCAGCACTGAATCTCTTTTAGGGAATTCATTATTACATGTTGTTTTTCCAAATGTCAATAGATCACTTGAAATTTGAATAGAGTGCTCTCTAGTTTATGCTAAACTTCATCTTGCATCGTGCGCTGACTCTGTAAATCAATACACATCCAAATCACTGTGCTCAAAGCGTGTTCAGATCATAACTAGAGAAATAATCTGTGGGAAAAAAAACAAAAAAAAACACTCATTCTGAGCAAACTGCAGAACCTCAAAGAGTAGGAAAAAAAGATTTCTCTACTAGAAATCATACATTCATTTCACACATCAAAGGCCAAAATAACACAACGCGCTCTGACAGTCACTGACACCCTGAAGGTGGTCTGGAGGGATAAAGCAAATGACTAATGCTGCAGTGACATTATTAAGTAACATGAAAGGCCACTGCACTGTGATATAGTAAAGAGAAAGAGAACTGGTTCAGTCATAAAACATAGAGAAACCTGCAGGGCATAAGCTTACAGCAGGTCCTGTTTAATTAGGTGGGTCCTTCACTACAGAAAGATATCCATATTCCCAAGAAAAAACAAAATCTATCCAATAAAGACGGCAGAAAAAGATATATATAAAAGCTCTATCCCAACCTCAGCAAGCCTGTTGTGCTCTATTTGCAACAAATTAGTGCAATTACTGCAAATGGAGCACAACAAGACTTCATCGAAATAGCAGAAAAGTACCTCATGCTCCAACACGTTGAGACCTTGGGTCAACAAACATTGCATATTTTGAAATAGTAAAATAAAACAACCGCTTTCTGATCTAGTATGCAACAATACATACCATCTGTAGCACAAAAGTATCTTAAAACAGTGTATGAATGTTATCTGATTCTGACCAGCAGGAAGGTGATAGGTGGTCCGCAATTCATAAACACTACAATGTGAAATATTTTTTTTTAAAGAGTGAAGTGACCATTCTGTTATACATGAACAGTCTTGGGATTCAAACCCACGACTTTCTGATCGCAGGGCGAACGCCCTAACCACTAGGTGACCAGCTGCCCCTAAACACAAGATAAGTTCTCAGTAATGACAAAATTTCCAGTTTCTAGACAGAACATTATAATATAAATTGATTTTTTTTAAGCAGGTTTTTCCATTCACATTTGATTATAGACAGGGAATGTCAGAGGAGAAAAGGAAGGACAAAGCTGGAGGATGAGAAAAAAAAAAATGGTGATGAGGGCTTTGATTTACTTGTGTCAGGTGATGCCATAGTGGAGACGATAACTGGTGGTCCAGTGCGCCGGGTAAGCTTCTGATTGGCGAAGCTAGGAATCTGGCCTGTTGTTCCAGCACCCACAGGCACCAGGGTGCTCTCATGAGGTGCTGACCCCACCTTGCGCATTATCTGTGGGCTTGGGTGTGGACTAGTGATGGATGTCATTGTGGCCAGGCTCCGATCCCTCTTCATCAACTCCATGGGCACAGTGTAGTTAGTGGAGTATGCCTTTGGGGCCTGCTGAGGCGGCAGAGCAGGCACGGCCATTGACTGTGGCACTCCAGCTAGAGCTGACATCTGCTGTGGCACACCATGAATTGATGTCGACAAAGTCTGCAAGCCTGGAATTTGTGGTGGCATTCCTGGTATGTGTGATGGAAGGGCTATTTGCTGGGACATTGCAGTCATAGATGGCATGGGGAGGCCAGCTTGAGGAGTGTAGACAGACACTGGACGAGGCTGGACAGGGACTATGGCACCACTAAAAGTCCCTGGTGTCCTGGCTCCAGGGTATCCAGTTGCCTCCAGAAGCTGCTGGGAGGGAGCACTACTTGGCCTGCGGCCCATGACCTCACCCATCCTGGGAGACATAGCCTGCAGAGGGTTGGGGGGTGGCTGCATATACTGAGACTCCATGCCTGGGGTCAGTGGTGGTTGCTGGTGCACATATATGTCACTGCGGTGGCTAAAGCTGTTAGACCGACCACGAATTGGAGCAGTAGGGTGGTGGGGGGTGGAGGGAGGTACATCAGGTGGACGTTTGCAGCTGAGTGCCACACGAGAAAGAACACGTGCCTGTCCTAGGTTGGGCGCAACAGAGCGAACATCGTTTTCTTCCATAACAGCCAACATTGCAGTGGAATCAAAGCCTTGCTGCAGCAGAGAGGTAATAGTGCTCTCAGACAGGCCTTCATTACGTAGAAAAGCCAAGAACTCTGGGTCTGCCGTCTTCTTAGGGTCCACAGGAACCAATGGTGTTTGAGGGGCTGTAAGTGGAGCACCAGGAATAGCAGGTTGAATGGGAAGCTGAGGAGGAAACTGAGCAGGGACAGTTGCCATGCTTGGGGTAGTCACTGGGACAGGAGCTGGTAAGGGAGAGTTAGGGTCATAAATAGGATTTGGGGGTGCCACAGGTTGCACCTGCTGAAGAGGTGCAGACTGCGTCTGCTGCACTTGTTGCGCAGGAGGAATTTGCTGCACTTGTTGACCAGGTGGCATTTGCTGAACTGGCTGCATTTGTTGCATTTGCTGAACTGGCTGCATTTGTTGCATTTGCTGAACTGGCTGCATTTGATGTGCTTGTTGAACTGGCTGCACTTGTTGGACTGGCTGAACCTGCTGCTGCATTTGTGGCTGTGATTGCTGCTGCTGCTGTACAGTGTATGGGGAGGGGCTTTCTTGACGACTAACCATACCTCTGGCAGTCCCGTCCATTCCTTGAGATGAAGGATCCACCACCAGGCAGGTGGCTGCAGGCTGATTAGGATCCACTGGTCTCCCGTTAATGTCACTATACAATGTACGCCCAGTAAGAGAGGCTGGTGGCTCAGTACCATAGCGGGGAGAAGTGGGCTCCATGCCATAGCGTGCAGGAGAAGGTGCCCGGCTTGGAATACGCTGCCCATCTGGCATCATTTTGGATCCTGGGGTGGCAGGTGGGGGACCAGGAAGGGATGGTTCCCTGTAAATGCGGTTCATTTCATGAGCAGTTGGGGGTGGAGGAGGAAGTGGGGCATGAGTAGGAGCTGGAGGGCCAAACCTCCCACCCTGGTTCTGTTCCCATGGTGGCCGAGATCCTCCCATCACTCCATAATGAGAAGTTGACCTATTGAGGGGGTGAGGCTGCTCTGCACGATAAAATCCATCAGGTGACCTAGGGAGTATGCCAGGATCTTGCTGATAAAAGTCAGGCGGTGGTAGAGAACCACGGTGGGCCATGGTTGGCCGATCATAGTGGCTATTGAGCTCAGGAACAGAACTCTTCCTCATGCTACGAGGGTCTGGTCGATCCAAGTAGTTTTGGTTGAAAAGAGACTCCTGGTATGAGTACTGCTCCCGTTTCATATCTAGGTCAGGTGGACGTATCCCAGAGGGTGGTTCGTACCAAACTCCTCCTGCATCCCCTCCATAGGACAAGGAATTCCGTCGCCCAGACATCCTGGCCTGTTGCTCATAAATGCTCTCACTGCGGTCCCACTGATTCTCATTCCCACCGAGTGTGTCCCAGCTCTGGGAGCGACCAATTGGCAACTGCTTGCTGGAGATCAACATCAGTTACAGGGATACTCCACTCTAAGAAAAAAAAAAAAAAAAAGCAGGATAGCGTTCTGCTTCAGCTTTTAGGTAAATATTTACATCAAGCTGTGAGAGAGATGGGACGGAAAAAAAGATGCCACAGAATATATCCTTTTCACCAGAGTTCCACCTGTAATTTCTCTCTCTCCTCTCTTTGGGAGTTCTGGTTACCAGTTAGCTCCTCCTGGTAGGCGATCGCTGAATAATTAATCTGGGGGAGTATTGCTCTTGGTGATGTAGGATGGAAAGAGGATACCAAACGCTCTTGCACAGTGGCTGTAGGTGAAGGCAGCCTGGCTACTCCATTGCGGAAATTCAAAGTGACAACCGTGAACAGGCGACGGGATAGAAAGAAAGAGAATGAGAAAACAGGGAGGAAGGGCAAATTTTCAGGGGGGAGGGTTGGTAGGGTAGGCAGGGGCTTGTGTTAATCCAACAGAGCTGATCTGCTCCTACTCTGGGACATTTTACTCGCTCGATTGCTATGAGGGATTACAGACTAAATAAAGCCTGCTTAAATCCACTGCCCCCCCTCGTGACGTTCCATACACACACGCACACATACACACAAAGACACGCACAGACACACCAACTCATGCTTATTGTGCAAGTACTTACACAGCGATGGAATAGATGATGATGATGATGATGATGATGATGAAGTAGGTAATGGCACATTTTACAATAGGACACACCTACCTGTGGCTGACAATTGTGGAGCTCTGTGTATCTGTTCAGTCTCTGTCCAGAGGGTAGCAGAACAACTTTCCCGGGACCCCAAGGGGCGGGACAAAGCAGCAGACCAGTGAAATTAAAACAGACCTAATGCACCAGTGCTAAGTCGTACAGCACTGTCAGAAAGCAACAAATCCTGATTGAACAATAATCCAGCAACTGGGCCGGCAACATGTGCAGTCATGCAACTGCAAAGAACATGACTGCACAGTTCTGCTATATGTCAAAACCAGAACTCATAAAAAAAACTCATTTTAGATCTGCAAATATTCTGTATAGGTAACTTTTCAAACATCTTTTACATCATTACATTCAATAATTATTTTACTTATCCTCAATTGTCCACATCTCACCTATATTACTCTACTACTAGCTACTGTACTAGACTACACTAAATTGCAAGGCAGCTTCTTTTACACAAGAGGCATGCAGTTACTTATGAATCAGCAACTCCCTTCCTTGATTAGGTTATAATTACAGGTGATTAAAAGGTGTGCATTAGCAAGCTACTCAGTATGCAAGAAGGAAAAGGGAAATTAGAATATCCAATTTCAGTATTTAACAATTAAACAAGTATTCAAGATATATGCATGAGGCTATGGCTTTCAGTGCCTTGCAGAATTACTGGAAAAGATTAAAAAGATTCAAAAAAGCTATGAAAAATGTCTGTTGTTTACCAGTTCAGTCCAACACTAAAAATATGAGAGTACAGGCAAATGCTGTGTTCATCAAAGGGATACAAAAAGGTGTGCCTTAAAGCATCATAGTTTAGTATAAATGGTCAATTAGCGTCTTGGGCAAATCGGCAAACCACTTGTAAATACCAGTCCTTACAAGACAGACCCACAGATACCCCAGACAAAAAATGGAAAAGAGACAAGCCAGAAAGAAAAAGGTCAAATGATTTCATGAAAGCCTGGAAGTAGGAAAAGTATGAAATATACATGCATGCCTTCGCTGCATGTTTTACAGAAGCCACTTCTAAAAGGTTTCCTTGTGATAAGTAACATTATTTGTTTTCTCTCAATCTCTACAAAAGCGGTTCCCCAGGCTAAATACCACAGTTAATTTTAGATCTCATGAATACAAAACATATTTCTTTTTTTAATCACTGTTATTGTTGTTAGCAAATAGGTCTAGCATTTTTTTGATAAACACCGATAGACAATCCCAGAATGTATCAATATTCTGCACCTTATGTCTGCAAAGTGTAGTCAGCTTTCAGCTGTTAAGCATAATGCCATACAGCCCTGACACTGCAATCTTTACAGCATGTCTACACACTTCACACACTGCATCCCTATAGTTCTGATTCAGTGTAATCAAACTGAAGGAGTGCTCCAATCAGGAAGAAATGTGTCTCTCTTTGGGCATTCAGCAACTGGTTGCTCTTGCCTTGCATCCATTTTAGTAGCCTGTTTATATGTCAACATTCTTTACTCTGAGGGGCTACTGGTCAGTAGTGCTGATGGCGCAGTAAAGATCTGGGCCTCATGTTTGCTGTGACTACATTTTGCAGTGTCTCAAGTTTTCGTGAAACAAACGTGTTTGTTTAGAAAGTGTGAGACACCATGAGGTTTACATATTTGACCGCAGACTAGAGCAAAAAGAAAAGGATCAGTCTCACGCAGGTACACGTTTGAAAGCTTAAGAAAATGATTATCATCTTAGGACAACAAAATGAACACAGTGTAAATATAATGGGTGAATCCATGGCCTTAAAGGGCTTCCCTAGTGTAATACTCACTCCCTGATTCTTAATTTTATAACTTAGTGCAGAACCAAATACATTAACAGATCATTTTTTGCCTTACATCTGTATGGTCAGTCACATATGCTGCTATCTTGAGACTCACAGTTCTCTATAGCTTCATTGTAACAGCACATAGATTTCAGCATTTTATACCCTCCATTTTTGCATTGGTTTTGACAAATATTTAACAAATATCGCACTTCACTGGATGTAAATCAGCTATTTATCAGCACATACAGATGAAGAGATGGTGCACTCGTTTCTGAGCACAGTTACACAAATAGACAAGATTACTCAGAACTGAAAAAAGAAAAAAAAACACACACAAAAAAAAAAAACACATGCCCACCAGTATCACCATGGGGGCAGTACAAAAAAGAGGACCATGGCAAATTAGATTTTCTAACAGGAAAACGTTTAGGAACATGCCTTGAGGAAGGGAGTAAGATCAATTAAAGAGAAATGGAAAGAGAGAAAAAAAACAAGCAAACAGACAAATACATGTCTGAGGAACATAACTAATGGCTCTAATGGCTCTAATAAACTCTCGGACATTCAGCTTCAGCGAGCCTCATCCATCCGGAGTGCTGATTTTTCTATTTTATGATTTCCAAATCACAAAGTTCTTGCATGGCATAGAAATAAATGAATACGATGATGTAAAGAGATTAATGAGGAGATGAATAAGAAGATGAATTGGAAGTGAAGTGGAATTTAGAGAAATACAATAGAGAGTCCAGGAAAACTGACCTTTCTATCAAGATGGAATGCAGAACATGACTACTTGTACAGAACTGCTTAAATTATACTCTTACTGTTATACTTTTATATTATATTTGCTTCATTAATATAGTTTTACGGCTGAAAATTAGCCACAAATAATTACAACCTCTTGTTACATTAATGTAAAACAACACACAGCATGTCACTGAGCATTATTGTAAGTCTAAAGTTCTACAAAGACTTCCTGGCTTGTGGCGTTTTGAATTATGATTACATTTCTGTAAAATGACTTCCCCTCTCTCTCTCTCTCTCTCTTTTACAAGGACTCCAAATAAAATCCAATAATGTTAATCCTCAAGTTGCGTGAACTGAACAGTGACATACCCTGGTATTCACACTTCACCTCATCAAGGAGGACAACTGTTTCAGAAACCTCACTTCACCCTCATTACAGGGGAATTCCTCCGGCTTTTCAAACACTCTGCATAATTAAATGGATAAGATGTAAACAATGTCATTCAGAGTGGTTTGATGGGAAATATTATGTTCCAAAGACACTTAACAATTGTCACAGCAGTGGTGTTAGGAACAAGCGTGTGAAGCACTGAATGTGTGAAAAAGGCATTTATCATAGTGTGTTTGTGTGCGTTCAAAGCAATAAATACATAAATAAAATAAAACTGCAATACAGGCTACAATTTAACTCCAAAAAGAGCCAAAACAACCACTTGAAATCCATTCACCAATATGGCCCTTTGCTCGTCTGTTCTATTTCCAATCTTCTTCCCCTTGTCCTCTACCCATGCTGGTCCTCACCGGGCCTATTATACAACTCAGCAAATAACCTCTAGCTTTTTACATCCTAATGAATATGACTAAGGGCCTGAAACACAGTGCCCACAAATCAGCACTTAATGCGTAAAAGCAAGAGGAAGCTGCTCAGTAGATTACCATGCTGGACATCACGATACACACGTCAGCAAAAGCATCGTCCTTAAGGAACATCTCAACTTGTACTGTTGTATTGTTGAGTGTACCATGTGTTGAATGAGATTCTAATGAGTATACTTTTCATTATGCTATACTGGTATAATGACAAAGTTGAACTTAATTAAAAATAAATCAAGGCACTTTTGAAAGCAAGTCCACTACCACTCTCTCACACTTGATAAATAACTCTGGATCATGTCTCTCTGATGGATAAAGCATACTGCCGAGTTAATTGTCTCTGCTTTTCTGCACTCAGGGTTTTTTTTTTTTTCTGGTCAGGCTCTTTTGGCAACCACAACCCCCTCTGGGTCTGTTTGCCACAATCAAATGTAGATGAGATCATTTTCCATTGTAATTAAGCACAAAAGTGGCGACTTGTTTTGTAGCAAGCCTCCCTTCTCTCTGTGTGCCATTTTTTTCAGCATTCTGTGTGATGGCAGATTTTTGCTCTGCGGGCTTTAAAGCGAACACAATTTCAACTGTATAACCACTTAATTTAGCAGAACAACGTCCAGAGTAAACCCAGACACAGTTTTTTTCCACAAACAAATCTGGACCTTGTAATGGAGCTCATTTAACATGTTTGGTTTGATGATACATGCTCAAGCGAAATGAATCTCACTGGACTTTCCTCCCAGTGATGGAGTCATCTTTAAGTCTCTGGAGACGCATTCCCCCTCACTGGTTTCCGAACTGCAGCCCTAATTGTTCTGTGCAGAGGGAAAACGGAGCCTGCCAAATCAGACCTCATCCACTACTTACAGAGGGAGGATCAGTGGTCAAGTATATAGTTTATACAGCCATAATATCAGGCAGTTAAGATGAGCCAAACCACTATAGTCTTTCACTGGAGTGGATGGAAAACACTCCCAGAGTTTAGAGTTGGCGTGTATGTTTATGTCATACGTTTAGCAGTTTACAACCTCATTACTATAGAGCAGCGGAGAAGGTGGGGAAAAAAAAAAACACTTTAAAGGAGCTTTTAAGGACACACACACACACACACACACACACACACACACACACACACCCACCAACCCACACACACACACACACACACACACACACACACACACACGCACACACACACACACACACACACACACACACACACAC
>JBBPCZ010000001.1:33232522-33250525 GCA_037974445.1 Brycinus macrolepidotus
TTCGTTCGTTCGTTCGTGCATGCATGCATGCATGTTTTAAAGACAGTGTTTGCTTTTGCCATCAACCAGTAACTTTTACATTTTTTTTATCTGACGTTCTTTATTTACTTTACAGATATGATGAGTGGGTCAAAGCAGATAGAATCATATGGCCTGTCGATAAAGGAGGGACGAAGAAAAGGCAGAAAAAGAAAGTTAAAGTATGTGGATTACGTTTATGTCTGAAGTATGTATAACATTCCTCTGTAAGACATGTCTGTGATAAAATCCTTGCCACTTTTAACAGAATAAAGATGACTGCGAGAAGGAGAAAGATGAGGACAAACAGTCCAAACCAGTCGTAAAACGTGGTCGTCCTCCACTGAAGTCGACTCCTCCTGGCACCTCCCGCAGTGTATCCAAAACCCCCAGCAGTGACGGAAGATCAGGAAGCAAAATCTCTCGTCCCACAGACCCCTCCAGTGTACCCAATGGAGAAGGTAAGAATGGAGAAGGTCTAGTGGAATTAATTGCATGTCTTGGGAGCCCATATGTAGTCAGTATTGTAAAACTTTAGTTATTTATCTCAATGTTACATGTGTCCTGGCAGGAACTCCTCGACGACGCACAAGGAGAAGTTCTGGAATGTACGATTCAGATAGGGCATCCAATGGTATGTTAGAGAGGGACCACTTAATATGAAATTTCACAATTTCACTCCTGCCCACTCAACTCCTGAAGTCTAAACTTATATATTCAGCTTTCAGTTATAGAGTGGATGCACTTGATTGATATCTTGCAGCATTGGAGTTCAACACAATTATCTGAATTGTCTTTTTCTCTTTGCAGACTCGGGGAATTCATCAGAGGAGAGTGAGTGTGAAGACTCTCCTGAGAAAAAGCCTGAATGGACAGAGACAACTGATCCTGCCACAGCACGAAGGCAGGAGGAGGAAGAGGCGAGGCAAGAGGAGAAAGGAAGGCTAGAGGCTGCCCAGGCTGAGCCAGAGTGTCCAAGTAGCCCTCAGGAGAAACTTCTACCACAGGAGAGATGTGAGGTGGAGAAGCCTGAGGAGGAAATGGCTCTGTCACCAGAGTCTGATGACAAATCTCCCAAATCTAGAGGAAAAAGAGCTCGCCAGAGGGAACCTGAAATTGAGACTCCCACACAGCTGCCTGTCACTCCCAATCACACTGAGCCTGAGGTGCCCTGCTTTCTCTCACGGCAGGCTAAGAAGCCTCAGGAGATCGTACACAGCAGCCCTGCAGAACGAGTTCCTGAAAAGGCTGACTCTGACACCGACTCTGCTACTGAGGACATTAGCCCTCCGGAGAGAATCTGCATAGCCAAGCGCAAAGCCACTGAGCAGCGGACACCTGACAAGAAAGTTCGTCTTGACTGCAAAGATGAACCTAAGACTCTATCACCACAGAAGAGTTCAGATACAGAAATACAGGCAGAGGCTGTGGAAAAAATAGAAGAGCCACTTGCACCAGCACCACCATCGGCAGCAGCAACAGTAGTTGTAGTAGAAGCTCCTGCTGAAGAAGCAGAGATCAAAACCGAAATGCCCTCTCTTACCCGAGAAGTTCAGGTCAGAGTGGAACCTCTTCCAGGCTTGTGCACGATAGAGGACACCTCAGGTGGCACAGAAGAGGAGCTGATGCCTCAGATAGGCCCAGAGGCACTGGTCTGCCATGAGGTGGATCTGGATGACCCTGAAGAGAAGGAGAAACCATCAGGAGAGGAGTTAGTTATGAGGGAGGAGAAGGGGCCTGTGTGTATTCCAACTCAGACTCAGCCCTCACAGCCTCTACAGCCTTCCTCCATTCTCCCTCATAGCTTGGCAGGAGCTCCTCAGCTCTCCTCACCATCCTCCACCCCCAGCCCAGATGAATCCCACAGCATCAAGAGCGAGAGTGATGCCACTATTGAGGTGGACAGCGTTGCTGAGTCGCAGGAGGGGCTTGGGGAGAATGGATCCCCACATGGTTTTGATGCCAGTGCCAGCTCCAGCAACTCCAGCATCTCGCTTCAGGAGAGGGACAACAAGGACAGAGGTTGGTTAGAAGACTTCACATATCAATTTCTGTTTGCAGCTAGAGACTCTTGAGATTTTAACAGTATGGCTTTAATAATTGTGCCTAGGGTGTTTTGTTTTTTTTTTTGTTTTTTTTCTCTTTACATTCAAACTTCTTTGTTACTGTAGGTCAGAAAAGATTGCTGGACTGCAACATTATATCGCCTGCCAAGAAGCAGAAACGCAACCAGAAACGGCTCAGCACAGCTTCGGCTGCAGAAAAGAACGGAGCAGGTGAGTAGAATATAGATACTGCTTTTTAGCAGAAGTAGTCTAATTTATTTCCTGGTGTTTGAAAATGTCATGGGTACTTGGAATGAATCATGTTGTAGATCAGTGTTTCCTGACTGTCAGGAGTTTGTTACATTTCACCACTACTGTAGCAGGAAAAGGAAATTTGACCGGCATACAAAATGACAAACCACAACCTGCTGTTTTGACATGCCATATAGAGGGTGGCAATCTTTACAAAAGTGTTTTCAGTCTCATGGATATACACCGAGCAGCTGTAACATTAATGCCAGTGATGGCATTATCTTGTTAAAATGAAACCTGTCGAGAGGTGGGGTTTATTAGGCAGCAAGTGAAGTCTCACGAAATTAAGTTCTCATGAAACGTCATCAATCACGTCGCAAGTATGGTTCCAGTTCAAAGTTTGCATCTAGCAAAGCATGTATCAAATACCCACAAGTGTCTGCAAGTTGTGGGTTTTTTAATCAAGAATGCATCTGGAGGTATATTGTTATTTAATTATAAAGATCAGTAAGGTGAAAATGCAGGGTATCGAGGCTTTTGAGCCAATCTGAGCTGTGATGTCAACAGTGCTGCTGTTCCAAATGCAGACTGAGTGTACTGCATCTTCCTGTCCTCAGGAGTCTGGACTCCCATGCTGAACTTGCTCGGGACAAACTCCTAAGAACTAGTCTGTTTTTAATGTACTTTGTATTGAGAAACGCCCTTAGTTCTTGAAGCTGAAAATGGGGAAGCAAAAGGATCTGAATGACTTTGACAAGAGCCAGATTGTAATGGCTAGACTGGAACTGGATCGGAGCGTCTTCAAAACAGTTCCCAGTCTGCAGTTATTACTGACCAAAAATGAAGGACGACTGGTAAACTGGCAACAGGGTCATGGGCACCCAAGGCTCACTGATGCATGTGGGGATTAAAGGCTAGGCTCCCTTGTCCAATCCCACAGAAGAGCTACTGTGGCACAAACTGCTTCACAGGACAAAAAGTCTTGTGGAGGTTATTCATCCACAAGTCAGGGCCGTCAGGGGGACCCACACAATATTAAGAAGCTAGTTTTGGCTGATCAGTGTATGTAGCAATGAAAGGCTCTTTTTTTTTTTTCCTCTTTAGATTGTGTAGTGCAGGCAACTGTTCACCAATTCTGACTGTTGACTGTTTCACATCGAAATGATACAAATTAATGCACTGAAGTGTATGTTGTCATTGAGTATGCATCTGGCAAAAATTGTTGTAGATGGTAGGCCTCAGGGTAGCAATTATGTTTGCTGGTATAACTGAATGTGAAGGAACAGTCTTGAAAAACCTCAAGTAGTTGCTTCCAGAATCTTGGTGTGATGTATTAGCAGATTCTGGCTTCTGGAATTGATTTTAATAATTGTTCTAAGAAAAGTGTACTTCAGTAGTCAGCAGTTAGATACCAGATGTTTAAAAGCCTGAGGTATATTTAAAAAAAAAAAAAAAAAAACATGTTCCAAACCCCAAATATTTGGGTTTTAGAAATTATTTTAGAAATTTTCCAGTGCTGTACAATTAAGGGCATTTTTTTATTTATTTATAGCAAATAGTTTCTGTGTATCAGTATGTAATGATGCTGACCTACATATCCTGTATCTGCCTTTAGCTCACAGCAGTGATAGTGAAGACCTGCCTGCCATGGATGTCCCTAATAAGGTGACTCCAGTAAAACACTCCAGTCTGGCCAAAGGCCACAAGCTTCCTCGCTCTCCTGGAGTTGCATCTCCCAGCAGCAAAGACATTGAGAAAGATAAGCACAAAGACAAGCAGTCCTTCCCCTCTTCACGGGCATACAAGTGGACATTTCAGCTCAGTAGGTTACTTTTTGTACTATGTTTAATTTTACTATGTATTTCATAATGATTTTTGGTGGCTTTAAGGATTATTTACACATGGAGCACTAGACTTTGACAAACTTGATTACTTTCTCCTAAAAAGCAGTGTGTTAAATAGGCACTGATTCCCTGAATTTGTTGTGATTAAAGATATTTATCCATCTGACCACCTACTATTCTGATTTTTCAGATGAACTGGATAACATGTCAAGCACTGAGAGAATTGCTTTCTTGCAAGATAAACTGCAGGAAATCAGGAAATACTACATGTCGTTAAAATCTGAGGTGGCCTCCATTGACAGGAGACGGAAGAGATTAAAAAAGAAGGAGAGGGAAGGTAAGATGTTGACGTTTTCTGTCTCAAGAAAGATTAAGGACATAATTAACTAACTGTTCATATGAGCATTTAACTAATGTTTTTCATCTACTTTACAGTGTCCCACACCACAGCCTCCACATCATCTGGCTCATCTGACACAGGCATGAGCCCCTCATCAGCCTCCCCCACCCAGAACACTGTTGCTGTCGAGTGCAGGTGATAGATACCACGCCTCTTCTCTCCCCACCCTGCCCACCTCTGCCTTCTCAGCATTCTGCTGCCTCCATGGAGACATGCATACTGATGAGCCAGAGCAAATGGCCACTAGCACTCGACTGCCTCACCGCCTCCTTCATGCTTTCCAGAATCGTAATCTCACGTTGTGGCCACTCCCACCTCCTGCACTTTGTAAACTTACCCTGCCTCTCACTTTCTCTTGCCGCCACTTTCAACATCAGAAAATGGACTCCGTGTGAGGGTTGAATGTAATCTTTAAAAAAAAGGAAAGAAAACAACTAACACAGACAACGGCACTTTTCTGTCTCTTCTGAACAAGGCCCAACTAGTAACCTCCTTTTACAGCCTGTGTACCATGGGCTGGTTTGGATGCAGTAATCAACCATTCATGTTTCCTGTTATCACAACATGCTAAAATCCCTTATTAAAGTCCCTGTATAGGTATGGTCATGTAACCAGCTGGATATGGTTAGCAAAAAAGGTCAATTTTGTGCGCTTGCTCCATCAGAACTGCCAAAGTACACGTTACAGCTGAGTGCCCTATTTTGGAAAAGTGGGACAAAGTCAATTGCAAAAGGGAATGTAGTTTACTGAAAACTGCAGCTGGTGTCTTCCACTCTTTGTAGTGTGTGAGCACAGATAATTATGCAAACATATTTTTGTTGTCTTTTTAAGAAAAAACATGAAAGAAAATGTTTACAGTGGAACATGGGACAAAAAAAATGTTTTCAGTGGACTAATTTCCTTTGCGAGTGTATTTTGTCTTTTTATATGTAATTGCAGAGTTTTTATTTTAGTATGGAAAATTTCAAAAGGTATATATCAGCCATGAAATTATTTAATGAAATATTTCTAGGTCTGAAATTTTGTGTAAAATAAAGGTATTATCTTGCAACTTAAGTATATTTATTCAGTCAGTGGACAGCATTTTTGTATTTTTTACAAGATGAAAACAATCTTCCCACATCACTTGGTCCATGCGATTAGCTAATGAAAGAATGTTGTGGGATTCTCTAACAAGTTTAGACTGTGAAGTCACAATTGGGTAACTACTGTGCAGTAAATTGCTCCCACTCATTTCTCCCCTTTTACCATTTGGGCCCAATGCTCTCAATGCAATTTGAGACCTTTACGGGACACCAATAGCTTGGTGACCTGCCCTGCCTGTTCACAGATTTCCTGGTACTTGTATTATTAATTTAAGCATCTTATTCTTATGTTCCAGCATTGATTTCTCAACCAATTGAATAAAAGTTGCTTAATGGACATGTCTGTTTAGCCCAGGGGTTTCTTACTGATTGTGTCTTTTGTATATAGATCTTCCAAACCATGTATTTGAAAAATACATTTTACACAAATTGTAAATGATTTATATTATTTTTAAACAATACAACTTTGTATATTAAATTTTTTTTCTATGTCCGGTTGGTAGAAGCATTACCACATCATTACTGTATATAATCAACCACTGGTCATCTGCAGGAGCCTAAACCAAGACCTCTAGGAAAATGAACCCACTAGTATATTGAACCATTTTATGCTATAGGCAATTACTGAAGATGAGAATTTGCTTCCCTGTAAGGTTTATTTACAGATTCCTGGATGAAGGAATTGAGGTATTAGGTTCCTGAGCAAAGCCATTGTATCTTTGTGTAAAATAAGCAGAGCTCTTTTCATTTCTAATAAAGTTTTGAAATATTCTTGTGCTTTCATTTTTATTTGAAGCAAAACAGGCTAAAGCTTCCTTTTAGATGAAGCATGTTTTTATAATTACTATTGCATTATGCTCGCCAGGCTTCTTATTTTAAAACAAAATTCTATATTTGCATTATGTCATTTGTCTAGGCCTCTCAAGCCAGTACAGCAGCGGACTGTAACTATATACTTGAGTCAGCAGTAACACAGCAAATCGATACAATAGCTTTGTATAGTGCAAAAAGTCAAGGAGAGGAAAGGCAATGTACGTGCCTGTATTTTACTTGACTGTATAGCATTAATTTAGTCAGAAATGCAGTGTGGACACTTGGATCAAATGCCTTTTAGTTGTTTTTTTAGCAGAACAGAAGACTTTGGAGTCTTGGATAAGCAAGAATTTAAACTTGACCAAATAAAGGCTTAATTCAAGCTATATTACAGCTAACTTCAGTCTTACCCTCTTTTGACTTCAAGACAGCTGACATGTCTTAGTCTCCTTTGTAAGGTTATATTCAGACAGATGACTGTTACAGTAGATAGGACAACATCTTACCTTTATTTTTGTAATGCAATTATTACATAAAAAAACATTTTCTTCATGTTTTGCCCTAGTCGTGACCAAGGTATTACATAAAGGTCTAATGAGCCTCAGCCTCCTGGATCTTAATGGGATACAAACGTGCCACCAGCGTGGAGCCAAACAGTAGGACATCTTCGACCAGTACCATACTAGTGTCTTCTGCTTTGTCATTCCAGTATGGAGATTCAGCCTCCTAGTTGGCATGGTGAGAATTACATCCTGAGGATATCTGAGTCCATACAAAAACACAGCAGTAGACTATCGTGGCTGGCCCAGCAAACCAGCTTTGGCTGCCAGAGCCTCATTCTGCTGAATATGGTATTCCTGGAAGCGCATGGAGATCCGCTGGGTCATTTTCAGATACTTCTGTAGACAGCTCTCAGAACATGAGGTCTGAAAGGAACAGGGCAAATGAGTATGTTCTAATTACAACTTATTACAAGGTGAAGAGCCTGATATTCATGCAGGTGAAAATAGGTAAAAAGCAGAGATGGCAATCAAGAAAAAAAAAAAAGAAACGAGTGATCTGTTCATTCAAAACCTGAAAATGTTTTTAGAGGCAGCATTAATCGTGCTATACCTCTTCTGCCTTCACTTCTCTGGTAGTGAAATCTTTCACACAATCCATAAAGCAGTTCTCTGTCAGTTTGTTGTATGTGCCAAGGAACTCTTTAAACTGAAAAACAAGAATCCAGCAGAAATCACAAATGACGAAGACGTCCTAATGAATGGACTACATGCTGTGCACATAGGGTTGGTGGCTACAAGGTACTGTACCTGTTTAATCTGGTCTGATTCTGTGACCTGGGCAGCCATAGCTGAAAAGGTGGGCTCTGAAGAACAGAATGGACAGGGCTCTACATGTCAGGTTGAAAGAACTATGTGAGAATACTATCAAAAACAGAGCTAAACTGAGCTCCACTGCAGCACAGTGGTTTCTTAGAGGGCCTCACTGCTGCTTAGCAACCGTTAGCCATATTCAGCCTAACACACTACATGGACAAAAGTATTGGGACGCCTGAACATTACACCAACAGGGACTTCAATGACACTGCATTCAAATACATTGACTTTAATATGGTTTCGATCCCTCTTTGTAGCTATAACAGCTTCCACTCTTCTTGGAAGGTTGTCCACGAGATTTTGGAGAGTTTCTGTAGGAATTTGTGCCCATTTATTCTGTAGAGAATTTATGAGCTCTGGCACTGATGTGGAACGAGAAGGCCTGGCTCGCAATCTCCGTTCCAGTTCATCCCAAAGGTGCTGGTTGGGGTTGAGGTCAGGGCTCTGTGCGGGCCAGTCAATTTCTTCCACACCGAACTCATCCAACCATGTCTTTATAGACCTTGCTTTAAAGTAAAGTAAAGTCATGCCGGAATAGAAAAGGGTCTTCCTCAAAGTTGGAAGCATGGTGTTGTCCAGAATGTCTTGGTATGCTGAAGCATTAAGATTAAGCCCTTCACTGTAAGTAAGGGGCCTGTCCCAACACTTTTGTCCATACAGTATAGCTTAGCTAGCTCATAAACATTTACTTTATACATACAAAGACACGTCCTTATTACGAAATGTATAAAGACAGTTTTACGAACATGTATAAACTGAATTCAGTTATATTACCTGAGTCTCTGAATGTTGAGCTACTGAAGGACGAGCAACGAGGATAAGAAACGCAGCCACACTCCACTTCAGCACTTTCGTAACAACAAGAGACGCCTTATGATTTCAAAATGATTTCAACCTATGCTGTAAAAAATAAAAACAACATGGAATGAAAATTATCAATGAATAAATGGTTACATGTTACTCCAAAGGTACGTCTAATTCACACACACATAATTTTTTCTCGAAAATGCCGTTTGGAAATCACTTCTATGGGCTTCGTACGTTCTGTTATTGAATCTATCTTATTCTGATAATTTTCCTTTTTTGGGTTATTTTAAAAAAATACAATATAAAACAAGTTCAATAAATTTTGACACGCCTGTTACTGACCTTTTTTTTGGGGGGGGGGGGGGGGGGTTTTTAACCTCTCCCCACCCTATCCTAAATATTCCAACATAAAGGATTTTAATAACACTTTAGGACTGATAGACACATTGGCATTCTAAAATTACTCAAAATGTAGTTCTTTATCAATAAAAATGGAACGAGATGCAATTATTGACAACACGGGGTGTTGTAAATGTTCATCCTGTTGATTAAACAGATTCAAATTTTTTATTTAGAGCTATTGATTTATTTCCACCATTCATTCCCCATGTGAATGTCATTCGGTGCAATTTCGTTCAGTACTGTTTACTGTGTCTTAATCTTTTATTTTTAATACTGACTTGCTTCTATTAATACCCATACTGTTAGTTCTAGTTATTTGTTTATTTATTTATCACATCCATGCTGCTAGTTCTCATTCATTCGTTTGTTTGTTTGTTTATTTATTTATTCTATCTCATTAAGTTCTGGTACAACTGATACATTCTCCACTTGATATCACACTTTATTTGTTGTTTTTTTAATATAAAGTATATATATATTGTATTTTTAAAAGAGATAAGCATCTCTGCAAATCTTATCTCGCTGCATTGTACGTTCCTGTGTATTGCAATGTCAATGAAGATATTTTTTTCTATTCTATTCTATTCTATTCTATTCTATCTAGAGCACACGAGTCAGATACTTTTATTTTGAAATCAAACACAGAGCTATAAACCCGTTTTAGTTAAGCAGGGCAGTTTCTGACTTCAGAACAGTTGTCAAGGTTTGCGTTCCAAATAACACACCTCCTCACTGTGCTTACTACACTACTGAGTGCACTTCTAATGGGGGCGTCCCCTTCTGTAACATACTATCTAGTGTGGTAGTGTGCAGTTTAGGACGTGCACAACTTTGTTGTCAGCAACAGTTGTCGTGGGACCGGTCTCTTTTAGCTACAGCGTAGTATTTAACAGGGGAAGGTTACGGATAGTATATTAGTCTTAAGTGCTTTTCTTTTAAGAATAAGTTTCTGTGGTCGTCAAAAAGGAGTTCTTTACGGACTGCAAAATCTGGGTATTCCTTAGTTTCGAGCTCTGATCGCACAACCGGCGCCAAATTCAAACAAACCGTAAACAAAGACAGCTTGAAGTGCTACAAATGTTAGAAGTGTCTCCTCGCAGGTGTGTAGTTGATGACGGAGCCCTCTTATAGGCAGCACAGGTGGTTTAAAATATAATACATGCACTTATGACACTACCAGAAACAATCTATTACAGCTTTAGTTAAGATAACTACCCGACATAAGCGAGTAAACTAACTTTATTTTACAGCTTGAAGTGCTGCAACTGTTAGAAATGTCTCCTGGTAGGTGTGTAGTTGATGACAGAGCCCTCTTGTAGCAAGCACAGGTGGTTTAAAATATAATACATGCATTTATGGTACTGCCAGAAACAGCCATTACAGCTTTAGTTAAGACAACTACCCAAAATAAGTGGGTAAACTACCTTTATTTTTAGAATACTGAAACACAGTCTATTCACTGTAGACTGCCACAGATTTTCTTATAGATAAAGAGTGTCTCTGTAGCTGTTTCTGGTTTTTTCAATAATGGATAATGGCACGTCTGTATTGCATGGCATCCCCTTGGATGATTCCACATCAAGTTCTGAGGCAGCAGATATTTTAATTCGCTCAACTAAAGTTGTTTCGGGGCAAAACAGAGATTACAGTGAGGGCCAAGGAGAGGTGTCAAAGTCACCAAGCAGCAGCAATGTGAATATCTGTGTTCGAAGGCTGTCAGACTCAGCCCATGGTTCTTGTTCTGTGGAAACGTCTAAGCATGGACTAATGGAGAAAATTGTTCCACCTGTGCTTCCTGCAAACATGCCTTCAGCTTTAAACAGAGGTATTTATCATCATGCATGAGAAATCTGTTGCTGTTGAGGATGCATTTATGCTATAAAAATATTAATAATGTCCCTTGCAGGGTTGGTAGATGAAGAAAGTGGTCACATTCCACCAGGTCCAGCTGCAAGGAAAAGTCATGTGAGCCATATTATCTGCATAATTTACTGCACTTTTGCTGTGTGTGGAAAGCATCTTTAATGATATTTTTTTTATTTTTTCAGGTACCTAGAGCAAGTAAAATCATAGAGAAAGCCTCGATCAGCCAAACGAAGGACAGTAAAGAAAAAGGTAATTTTATTGTTACCTGTTCTGTGATGTGGCAAATGGTGTTGAATTTAACTATAATTTAATTTAACGTAAGTTAGTTTAATTGTTTAAATACTTCACAGAGCATGATTTATTAATATCGAGATTCTCTGCCGATGGGAGGGGTGCAGTTGCAGCCGCACTGCAACAGAGGTAAGTACGTCACCACAGTACATGGTACATCTCACAATTTTAGCTACAGACTTACTTTTTTAGGCACTCTGCTTTGCTGATGTATGGTGTACAAAGACCGTAGCTAATCTTTTTCCATGCACAGTTCATGTTAGTCATTTTTTAACCCTTTCATTGGTGGTCAGTTTCTGATTGTGCTGAGAAAGGCCCACAGCTCTAATAATAGTTGCTCAGTGGTGGAGCTATAGTGGTCTTGGTCTCTTGTTTGGTTGGGTAAAATTGACTGGTTAATTGCGCAACAATAGATGGCCTAAAGTTAATTACTGTAAATCTGTAAAATGCAGATGCTTTGTAATGCTATATAGTGCTATATAATTTCTTGTACCTGGTAAAATAACCAATGAGTGTAGATGTATACAATACTGTGCAGAAGTCTTAGGATCTTGTGCAAACGGTTTAAAGCCGTTATCTGATCACTAAGGGACTTTTTGTCAGCAAATACACAAGTTAACCTTAGAATAAATGCAAACAAGCAAGAAAGCATTAAATAATATCAAGATTTGTTTTGTTTGTAAAAGTACTTGAAGTTTTGTGAGCTGGGTAGAAGAACACCGGTTCGGTTCTAGATTTCACCTTGATACCTCCAGCCTTTGCACTGATTTATGAAACTTCATCAGCAGCTCACCTGATTTAATCTAATGAAGTATTGTTCGGGCATGACCAGGTATTTGAGGTAATCGATGAGAACTTCAAGGTGATACTGGAATTCCATGAGGAGAGGTCTGGAAATGATAAAGCGAACTCATTGACATACATAAAATTACTACTTACTGTATTAATATTATTTGTATACATTCTAATATTAGCTTTTAAAAACATATACTGCTCAGCTAAACGGGTTTTAAATATAATTTTCTCAGGTGCCTAAGACTTTTGTACTGTACTATGTAAGGAAACTAGGAATGTGATGTACTGACTGAAAACTGAAAACCCATAGATCCCACAGTGTACCACTGAGGCGGGAGGTGAAGGTACATTTTCTGGATGCGGAGGCACCTCAGAGCACTGAACTGCGAGGTCCTGAGGTTCGACCTAACTCTGCTGTTCCATCAGGGAATGCTGAGTCGGCTACAACTGTGGCAGCCGTTACAGCCGCTGCCATTGCAGCCACAGCTCCACTTATCAAGGTAACCAGTATATAAATGTTTTAGCTACACTGTTTTGCATTACTGCTTTCATGGAAACCACTAATTACAGACTTTGATTCCAGAATAATTGCAAAGGCCGTATGGTGCATTATTACTAATTATACAGTCTACAGGCCTTGTTCGGTAGCACACTGTCAGTGTTCTTGCTCTTGGCTTATGTGATGTATTTGAATGACAGGCTCAAAGTGACATGGAGGCTCGAGTGGCTCAGGTGGCCTCTGAGCTGCGGCGGCTCCAGGAGAGCGAGGGTCGAATGGAAAGGGCACCAGAGAGCAGGGCAGGAAGTGCTGCGGATAGAGTGACCCAGCTGGAGGAGCAGCTGACCACACTGACACAGCAGAGACTTCAGCAGCTGGAGAGGATCCAAGATCAGCAGCTTGAGCTCCAGGTACACAGTCTCTGCACCTGCAGTGTGTCTTCCATTTACACCTCTCAAACATTTGACTAATTTGACTATTAATTTGCTAACAACAAAATGAATCTGGTCTGAAATTTCTCAATAAATTTGCAATCACACTGCTGAAATTCTTGTTCTTCCTCAGTTCTATTCAGTGTCAGTATTTCTTTGCTCTGTGCTCCGTCAGAATCGTCTCCTGGGTTCTGCACTAGATGCTGTGACAGCACGTACCAACCCTTCCTCACTGTCCACACAGCACTCGGAATCTGGTATAATTCTGCCAGAGTCCGTACAAAGGCCAGTTTTTAGTGCACGTCACATGGTGGAAAAAAATGCTGCTGGAGATGGTTCTACAGGTATGGAGGTAGACCCTTAGTAGACATATAGTGGCATTCAAATGCTAAATCAGTTTTTTTTTTTTTTTACAAAGTTTTTTTTTTTTTTTTTTTTTTACAAACCACACTGACCATGCTATACATTTTCAACATCAACAGGGAAACAGATGTCAGAGGACAAAAAGAATAAATCACATTGTATGGCATCATGTTAGCTGTGTATTTCTTTTTAATGGTAGCAGAGTGTTTGAATAGTCTGATCATGAGCCTGTTTTCAGTTCTTTGTAAATGAAGTGCATCGTAGTTTTGGGGAAATATATTGGATTGAATTTAATTAGAAGTGATGATGTGTCGTCTCTAGAAATGTGCGTAGTTTACTTTCTTAACATGTTAAAATGGAAAACAATATCATACATGAAAATATTTACTATAGTAATACCTTGAGTATCACCACACATTTATCTAGTAGTTGTGAGTTCACCACTCAAACCTTTTAGCTTCTTAAACCATCATTAAGGCAAACTATCTTCAACAAAACTGTCAATGCATTATTTGGACAGCATCCTCTCTTTATACATACTTTGATAATTTTATGAAAACGACGCTTTCTGACTGCATGACCAAAATCCGGCTGCATTTTGCCTTGTTTTATTTTTGCATGCATGCACATTTTTTCGAATAACAAAAAAATACTAAAACATTACTCTGGAGGTTTTTTCCTGAGCAGTTTATCTTCTTGTGTTGTTTCGTCTAATAAGACCAAAATCTCTGTTTCCTTTATGCAAAATTGGTCTACAGCTTGACTGTGTTGTTTTGTTTTCTCTTTTTATTGTTCAGTTGTCCAGGATCAGATCAGAGAGGCTCAAACAGAAAGGGAGAAGAGTCCTCTGGGGATCCCTGCACCTCGTAAGGTCATACCCAGACCAACCCACTGGAATTCAGCAGCCCAGAGCGGCCAGCGGAGTAGCAAGATGCACAAAGCCACCCAGAAAATCTATGGTTGGTTGCATTTTACTTAAGCTGCAAACCTTAAGTCCGTGTGAATGTAGAATTTTTTTTTTGATTTGTGCAATTAAACACAGAGATATGAGTCAAGATACTGCGGTAGGCACTTGCTGGGTATAATCAATGTGAAATGGTTAAGTCGTGTCTGTTAGGTTTAGCAAAAGTGGTTGTCAGATCTATAAAACTTCCAAATTAACTACTTGACTGCTTTTTGACTGTCATAATGGCCTCATATTCCAGCAATTACTTGACATTTTGGTTATGACAGGGAAACTGTGCCAACGAATGTACTCGATTTGAATTGCTGTTAAGTAGTAATCTGGAGTTCTCACTGAAACCACTTGATGGCAGTAGCATCATTTCCAAATTCTGCTCCCGAAATAAGCTCTGGTACACATGGAGGACTGAATAATTGACTTTTGCTGTTGATTGCACTGTAGATTTTTAAGCTTGCAGAGAAAGCAATGATTCATAACAGGTACACATAAATATTTTAATACATTCAGCACTGTGTAAAAACATCCGTGTATTGAGTTTCCTTGTAAAATACAAATACTGTGTTGCAAAATTTCTGAATTTCTTTTGCACAATGTCCTATACGTTACCAAATAACACTACTTAAGCATATAAAATGTATCCATCATTATTATTTTATTTTATTGATTTTTTAATTGTTAAATTTGTTGTGCACGAAGCTCTGAGCATGTTTTTGAAATGAATGATTTCTTTTGATTGGATTAGATAAGAAAAATAATGGATGTACTTATTAACCATATTTAGGCAAAGCATGGATATTAATCTCCTTTCCGTACTGAACATGCCTGCCATGGATCATTCTGGTTAAAAATCTTTGAGTCACAGGGACAGACTCAGTAAGACAGTAATGTTTATACGAGGAAACTACATTCCTTAATTCCTTACAAATTGCTCATTAACCCAACAAAGCACCGCCTTTTATGTGGCACACCATTACGGTGCCACTCTTGGGTTGAAGGTATGTGGCGGTCTCTTCTGCAGCAAAAACGAATTAAGGGTAAAACATTTGTTTTGAACGAGGGCTTGGTGCCGAGCAGCTGTGTAAATACGCTCAGGTGGTGCAGTTCATCTTAACTGTGCTGATTTGCTTCACATCCGGTTCTTTCAAAGACTGGACTGGTTGCTCGAAAAGCTTGAGATGTGCTAGTGCAGGTTGACCGGGAGACGCAGAGTATGTGCTGTCAGCTTTGAAGCTCAAAGCCGTGACAAACCCTGCATACCCCCCCCCAGAACCTTAACATGCTTGTGCAGATATTAGCTGCCCAGCTGGTGAAGGATTCATTGTAGCATATTGGCAGTTTTCAGGCTATCCTATCACTCTTCCATTCCTCCTCCCTCTACTCTCGTCTTCTGCACTTCTTTCCAGTATAGAGGTAATTATGCTGCGAACACCATGTTCGGGGTAGAAGACGTTGGCTGCATCTCCCACACGCTTGTCTGTCTGAAGCCTGGGACAGTTTCTTCTCCACCGAATCTAATCTGCTGCCTTCTCTCTCCCACACTAACATAGGGCAGCTTCAGGGAAAGTAATCCTGTTTCTCTTCAGCCCTCCATCACAAATGTGTGTGTGTGTGTGTATGTGTGTGTGCGCGCGCGCGTGTGTGCACATGGTGAACAGAGAACTAATTAAACACATTTCGGGTTCAGTGTTAAAACTGTTGTCCCTGAAATAACATACATTTCTTCATCTAAATATAATGAAATCAGTTTGATTGAAATTTCTGAAACTGCATTTGGTCTCTTAAGGATGGTAGGACTACATGAAACAGTTTTTTGACTTTACCAACCACAGTGCAGTCAGATGTCATCACTGCTAAAGTTAATAAGGACATATTTTGCTTGAACACTTTTCATAACACATCATGGCATTTTAAACATTTTAAAGAATCTTGTTATAATTATGTAATTGTTAGAATTCAAAATTACAGTCTTTTTTAGGACATCTGTTCTTTAGTGATAGTCTGTATATACAGTGTAGGTGTGTATTTACAAATAGCACTGAACTAGATGAAGACACATTTGGAATTATTAGGCATATTTACTGTATGCTGCTGTCATGACAAGCCTGGGAAATCAGATTTTAATAGCTTTGTGGGAACTCTCTGGCTGTCGTTTGTCTTTTTTTCTTTTTGCGCTCACATGTGTGGACAGGAGAAAAATCCAGCTTAAGATGTCTGTCACTACTGACTCCATTTTGTCGCTGGTGTGCATCTGCCTGGTTGTCGTGGCAACCCTGCTATTTCTGCGGCTCCATCGCTCTCCCCCTGTCCCCGGCTGTCACACTGCTCTCTCTATGGGAATGGGCTATTTTTAGTCATGCTGCCTTTTGTTTCTCAGGCACATCATCAAAAGCCACATTAAATCCATGCTGTATGAAGTTACACATGGGGTTTGAGAGGTGGGGTGGGTGTACAGTAGCTGCTGAGCATCTGCAGGATATTTTTAATATTGAAATGCTTGTGTATGATCAGGGACAACATAGATAGTGGATTATAAAAGATGTTTTACATTTTTTTATGGAGTCCCATGTCCATGTCCAGTAAATTCCTCTGACATTATCTATATTTCGGTTGTGTGTGCTCTGTTGAAGCACTGAGTAGTAAAACGTTGGGACAGCCCAGAACATTTTGTCCATATCTAAGTGAAGTGCTCTTTCAACATGATAAAACTAAGCACGTCTTATCAGGACATCTGTATAAGAGGGACATTATTGGTTATTTAGGTCCCAGCATACGCATGATACTGTGTTAAACATGGGTTAAATACTATTATGCACTATACTTTTTTACTATTCTCATGATATGAGTAAAGTAATATACTCATTATATCCTTTCCAAGTATCCTTGCTTGCTAGAAATGGAACAGCACACACACTAGTTGCAGATATAAATTTGATAATGTGTGGACATTACAGTAGAAATGATTGTTATATCTAAACTGAGCTCATAATGAAGCGTGAAAAAGATAAGTGAGTCCTAAACTCAGGGTTAAATAAAACTGTACTTGCCCTACTCTTATGATTCATCAGGGTTGTCCTTATTAGGGAATTAGGGCTAGATTGCAGTGGGAGCCAACAGACTAAAGATACAAAGTTATAATATCTCTGAGAGAAATCTCCATCTTTTATTATCTGACTGTTTGAGCTCACCTAACTGCCTCCCACTGTGAATACACATACACATGCATGGAGTCAGAGCGCTAAACATTGCCTCATTATTGTCTGATCCAGACTTTTAGTCAAAGTGAACTATATATAGACTGTTTACAGTGTGAATGTCTGCTGCGTTTTAGACACTGGACAAATGAAGGCCTTCACAAGTCTAATGTGACTTTTTCACTTCTGTAAGGAGTGAGGTGAAAGGTGGAGAGCCTTTTGTCTTTTTTTTTTTTTTTTTTTTTTTAATTCACAGCTGCTGTGTCACCTGAGAAAAGCAAGTGGGGCTTTCTACTCTCCACTGTGCTGCCCTTTGTGCAATAAATGGCAAACTTTATTATTAGCCTGTTCTCTTACCTGCCAAGGCCCGTTGCACTGCAGATATTCCCCGGGGGTGGTGAGGGGTGGCATGCCATGCATTGCGTCATAGTTAAGCACAAAAAGTCATTTAACACAACAGTACAAACAGTACAAAATGCTCAAAGTAAGCGGTGTCATGTTTGACAGCCATGCTAGCACGGAGTACCAGTGTTCTGGAAATAGTGTGATTTGTGTGTGTGT
>JBBPCZ010000001.1:33256951-33276625 GCA_037974445.1 Brycinus macrolepidotus
TATATAGACTTTGTACCTAGATGAGATTCGCTGATGTAAGCATTTTTCCGTACTGTACAGTGCAGTGTTAAAGTGAACAGATGAGTTGAACACCAGTAATACTCGAGCTGGCGCTGGTGACCGATTTTACACAGTCACAAGGATAGCCAGAGAGAGAGAGAGAGAGGCTTGTTTTCCCACAAGCCCTCCTTGTTTCTAAGCGAAAACTGCTCAATGTGGTGCGTGCGTGTAGACTATGTGTGTGCGTGAGCGTCTCAGTCCATTCAAAAGATTTAGTGGGGAGTGGTTGGCGCATGCGCACTCGCGCAGCAACAAGTGGCATGTCGATGTGTAACGGAGAGGAGCGCGTTGCTGCTACTGCTGACGTCACCGCTCCGGCCAGGTGGCATTCCGCGCGCGGGGAGAGAGCGCGCGCTCGCGCGGAGGACGTGGAGGCACCGTCAGGAAAAAAAAATAAAGGAAGCCAAAAAAAAAAATAGAGAGAGGGAGACAGAGAGAGAGAGAAAAAAACAAAAAAGTCAATCTGAACGCCGCGAGCGCGAGGCAGTAAAATGTGAGGCGCAGCCGAAGCCCCGCACCGCCGCCGTGGTCCCGGAGCTCGAGGAGAAAGACGAGAGCAGAGACACAGTGAGGCTTCCAACCCGTTCGCTCGCGCTGAGCGGCTGAAGCGCAGCAGCGCGTGCAGCATGTCTTCCGCGCAGGTCGCCTCGTCGCGACGGCAGTCGTGCTACCTGTGCGACCTGCCCCGCATGCCGTGGGCGATGATCTGGGACTTTACCGAGCCCGTGTGCCGCGGCTGCGTGAACTACGAGGGCGCGGACCGCATAGAGTTCGTTATCGAGACCGCGCGGCACCTCAAGCGCGCGCACGGCTTCCAGGACGGCCGCTCTCCGGGCCCAGGGGGCGCGGGGGTCCCGCTGCCCGTGCCGCCGCCGCCGCCTCCACCGTCTTCCTCCTCGCTGCCTCCGCCGCCGGTGAAGACACACGTGAAGGAAACCGTGCAGCTGAACCACGTGGACGGCTCCAGCAAGCAGCAGCAGCAGCAGGCGGCACAACAACAAGCGGGGCTCGAGCGCTACTCCTCGCGCTTCGACTACACCGGCATGAGCGCCCACGCGGCGCGCCTGCCCAACGGCCTGAACGGCTTCCCGAAGACGGACGATGGGCCTCCGGAGCTGAACCGCCAGAGCCCCAACTCGCGGCGCGGCGGCCACGGACTGGTCTCGCTTCCCGCGCAGATGAGCGTGCCCCCCAACCTCCTGCCGCAGACCATGCTGAACGGACCCGCCTCGGGGGGCGCCTGCACGGGTCTCACATCGCACGGCCTGGCCGCGCGCGCGCCCCCATCTTCATCCTCATCATCACAGTCATCATCATCGTCGGGCGGCCTGGGCCTCGCGGAACCGGGCAAGCGGCCCGCATCCGTCTCGAGCACTGACCAGGAGCGCGAAGCGCGCGAGAGGCAACGCAACGCCGAGGCACTGGCCGAACTCGGGGAGAGCCTGCGCAACCGCGCCGAGGAGTGGGCGAGCAAGCCCAAGCTGGTGCGTGACACGCTGCTCACGCTGTCCGGCTGCGCGCCCTTCGACGTGCGCTTCAAGAAGGACCATGCGCTCGCGGGCCGCGTGTTCGCCTTCGACGCCGTGGCCAAGCCGGGCTCTGACTACGAGCTGAAGATCTTCGTGGAGTACCCGAGCGGCTCGGGCACCGTCTTCTCAAGCGCGTCGGGCGTCGCCAAGCAGATGTACCACGACTGCATGAAGGACTACGGCCGCGGCCTGTCGTCGGGCTTCAAGTACCTCGAGTACGAGAAGAAGCATGGCAGCGGGGACTGGCGCCTGCTCGGTGATCTGCTGCCCGAGCCCGTGCGCTTCTTCAAGGAGGGCCTGGGGCCCGACATGCTGCCGCAGCCGCACGTGGACGCGGGCTGTCCGCTGCTCCCGTCCTCGGCCCTCGCCGGCGTGCTGCCGCGCGCCTTACCGGCGTCATCCGCGGCCGCCGCGAGCGCGCTGCGGGCAGGCGCGCGCAAACGTAAAGCCTCGCCGGAACCGGACTCTCTCGACGAGCGCCAGCAGCAGCAGCAGCAGTGGATGGCGAGCCAGAGCGCGGCCGCGGTGGGCTCGTTTGGGGCCTGCCATGGAGGACCACCGCCGCTGGGCCCCGTGCACGCGAGCCGTGCCACGCCTCCAGAGCCCGCGCAGAACGGACAGTCACCCATGGCTGCGCTCATGTCGGTGGCGGACGCGCTCGGAGGAGGAGGAGGAGGCGCGCACTCCCCCAAGGACGCGAACTCTGTACACTCCACCACCTCCGCGCGCCACAGCAGCACCGGCAGCGGCGGCGGCAGCAGTCCCGTCTCTCCGGCCTCGGTCTCGGGCCAGCGGCGCCTGGCCTCGCGCAACGGCGACGCGCAGCAACAGCAGCAGCAACAGGCGCACGCGGATCACGGCGGGGCGCACGGGACCCACGGCGTGCCGGACTCGCCCATGGCTGGCAGTGGGCCGCTGTGCTGCACCATCTGCCACGAGCGCCTGGAGGACACACACTTCGTGCAGTGCCCCTCGGTTCCCGGCCACAAGTTCTGCTTCCCGTGCTCGCGCGAGAGCATCAAAGCGCAAGGCGCCACGGGCGAGGTGTACTGCCCCAGCGGAGAGAAATGTCCCCTGGTTGGGTCCAACGTGCCTTGGGCTTTCATGCAAGGGGAGATAGCGACCATTCTGGCAGGGGACGTGAAGGTGAAAAAGGAAAGAGACCCTTGAACGTGACGCAGCCACGTGCACCCACTCAAATAAATATATATATAAATAAATATATATATATTATATATATATATAACCATGTTGTGAATAATGTGTACAGAACACCCCCCTCCGTGCGTTTCTGTGTTTGGGGGCTCGTGGAGCTCCTGCCTCATGGGAAGGAGGAGGCTGTTGGCCCAGGACGGTGGGGAAGCACTTTGAGCTCACAGTCTGTTTTTGTTTTCCTTTTTTTGTTATTCCAGTTTATGCACTTGGTTTAAAGTGATTTTCACATCAAAAAAAACAAAAAACAAAAAAAACATAACCCCCCCCTACCTGACCCCTTTGTTACCGGTCATGTTTTGTCATTTCTTACGGTAAGACGACAGGCAGTTGGTTTTCCACGTTGATCAGTGGGGCATTTCTTTTCTGTTTTTTGTTTGCGTTTTGCTCTCTACACATAACAATGTCTCACTTTTATATCTCGTGCTCTGAACGTATGACTATAGTTTTCTGCGTGTTTTTCGTTCTCCCTTTTTTGCTTTGAAGATGCACGGATGCTTAAGAGTAGAGCAAAAATACTGTACATTAACTGCTCTGTTTGTTTATACGGTTCTGTAGTAACAGAAGACTTGTAACGTGCCTTGGAGCTGAGTCAATTGTAATAAATTCATTGGTATGAAGATTTTGTCAAGTGTCAGTTTGTTCAGATGCATTAGCACTGTTTACATACGTTCTCCCACATAGCAGAGCTGAACTGGTTAATTTGTAATATATAACAGTTCTTACATGACATTTTAAAGAATTTAGGACGAAACGGGGGCGGCTGTGAGCTTTGGCAAAGCCACTAGTTCTTATGAATGAATGTTCTTTTCTGGTCACACTGTTCTCAATGTTTCAGTATGTTTTGTGTGTTTGTGGCCAAGTAATGTTTGTGAGTGGATGCTTGCTGTGCTTGCTTCATCTTTTTTTTTTTTTTTTTTCTTTTTGCAGTCTCGGTTGTTTTCTTTAGCTTACTGCATGCCTCTCGGTTTTATGGCAGGAGATTGCAGGCATTTTTTTCATTGCATCTTACGTCTTATACAATCATGTTGACATTTTTGCTTCTTCTGTGCTTGGCTCTATCACCTTGACCTAAAAATGGAAACATTTAATGCAACCAGTGCAGCGCAATGACAAAATTAGGACTAGGCCCTGTTTTTCTCAGCGCATCATATCACAACGGTGCTGAGCAATAGTACTGTTTGAGGGACACTACTATTGTGATGGTTGTGGTCTTTGAAAGTCAGCCTGTACTTTTGTGCAGTGTATTTGCAGTGGTTTGTATGTTTGCAGCAACGTGTTTTATCACAAGATGAATGAAAATCGAGCTGACCTGCAGGAAGTGTTGAAGTAACGCACATGTTGTTGCCTACTGTCATTTGTATTAGATTCAGTCATCTTTCATGTTGTAGCTAAAGATGAATGTTGTGTAGCTTATTTATTTGCTGGTTGGTTGTGTGTGCGAGAGAGAGAGGGGGAGAAAGGGAGGGAAAGTGCTTGCACATGCCTGAGACTGCCCCGGGGCCACATTCCTCATTTAGAATTCAGCTGGTGGTCATGTGACCCGTCACTCGTATTCTTGCATTGGCTGCCGATGGGGGGGGGGAGCAGTTGGCGCGTGGCTGTTGCCATGACTCAAGCTAATGCTCTATTTCTCCTTCCAGCGACTCAGACAAATGGTTGGTAGCACAATTCTTTCATGGCGACCAGCCATGAACGGACCTCCAGACTAAATAAGAAGGGACTTTAAGGTCAGGGAGCTGTGCATATGCCAGCATGTGTCACCGACAGACCTCTCTCTGCTTGAACCCGTCTGAGGCTATGCACTCAGATGTGATGGTATGTGAAAGGGGAATTGTCCTGCTGCTCTCTGAGCTTGTCATTCATTACTCAGCCCCTACTCAGGATGAGGCAAAGTCATGTGTCTGTTAAAACGTTTGAGAAAGGTGATGTGTAATATATTAATACAGCAGCAATGTAAAGGAATCCTCAATACCCAACCGTCCTAGCTTCATTTTGAAATGCTGGATGAACTCATTAACAATCTAAAAGCACAAATTACTGTAGCCTAAACAGTTTATGAAGGGCTGCAGTTACAGATCTAGCTGTCTTAAGACTCTGGTGATGTTTGCTATGTTTTCCTTCTTTGTTAGGCCACACAAGACCTGGTGTTAAAACTGCTGCACAGAATTGAGCTGCCATTTACTAGAAACCAGTTTAAAGCCTGTTCATCCTGATTCATTAATGACTAGTATTTTTTTTTTTTAAACACATGACAGTTTTGATTAACAGAGAAAGCATAGTCCTTTTTAAAATCCCCATACAAAATGGTCTTTTTACTATTGTGCTTGTAGGATTAGTGTCTGAAGCACTTGTGCTGTGCAGAGCAGTGGTGCATTGCAGAGATGTAGCAGCAGCAACTGCCCTGTCAGTTGGATGTGTGGTGGCTCGGTCAGGATGGAGAGCCTCATATTGTAATGCTAAAACATATGCTGATCAGAGTGGTGCAGCAATACCAGAATGCATATTGAAGAAAACTTCAAATAACCTCAGTCTACCCCATGAAGAGGGGCATTCTTCCTATACAGCTTGTACAGTGTATATTTGGTGTTCTAATACCCTGCTGTGTAGGAAGCTCAGTCTTTAGCATGCCATGCCATCCATATCTCCTCTTATGGATCTCACTGTTTAATGAGAGCAGACACTTCACTTTATGGGTGCTGTAGCACTGCAGACAGATCCCTGATAATTTTTGCCTGTGAAATCTGATAGGACTGTGTGTGTGAGTGCTAGTGTAGATTGCTCCGTCATTGGGAATTACCATCATATGACTTTCGGGGTGGGGGGGTGGGGGGTGGGGGTCTCTGAAATACCACCAGACAGAATGGAGACATGGTGACTCCTAGTCCGTTGGCTTCATTATGATTCCAGATTACCTGTATCAGCAACACGTTTTTATGTCAGGTCTCAAGTGTCTCCTGTAGTGCAGCTCATTTAAAACATTAAGCATTTCTTACACTTCATGGCATAGCAAAACTGAATCCGTTAGATGTCAGAATAAATGATGTTTGTAATACGCTGGCATTCCAGTTCCTTCTCGCCCAGCCAGGCTGTAGCCTGTCTGTTTCGGATCTTTAGTTTTATGGTTGCATTGTGAAATCACTGCAGTCTGTTCTCTGTCTACTGGCCAGGGAAGCCCCCACACCCTTCCCCCCCTTACTCAAACCCCACATGCTTCCCCTCTCTTGTCCTCCTCTCTATCCCTCACTCCCTCCCTCCGTCCTTCTCTACGAGAAGTTTTCAGCAGATAAAAATACAGCCACTCCAAAGGTTACTCCGCAGTGCCATCGTGCGCGGTTGCCCATGGTAACCAGCCTTGTTCAAAACATCATTTATTCAGGAATGTGTGGACACAAAGGGGGGTACCACAGCTCACAGTTAACCCTGCGTGTGCTGGACTGTACTCTGCCTGTGAGAATTAGGCTTGGATGTACAATTATTTTTCCTTTTTTCATATGTTCTAAGTATAGTGTTCTGTTTTGTCAATTTTGGAAATTTTGCTCTTGAAATGGTCCTGTTTAACATTTTAAGCCAGTGATGTTCTAAAGCACAAAGGAAACCACAGCACTGAAACAGCAGACGCTCCTCTGATGTTTGATGCTAAACATCCTAGTTTTCTGTCTTTAGAGGCTTTCTGCTAAGAGACATTCATGTGTGCTTTGTGTTGGAAAATAATTTAAATAGGTTAGTATGAGTTATGCAAGATGAACAGTTTTTACTGCCTTTTTACCTCCTCTACCAAATGAATGTTTTTCCATACTATGAAATATACTGTCATATTTCTTTTTCTTTCCTCTTTGTCCCTCTTGTCCCTGTCTCTCTCTTCTCCTCTCTGTCCATATGCATTGTCTTGTGTAGACTGAGGGTTTGTCTGGAAAGGGTTATTCCCATCTTGTTTTCATTCACTCTGCCTCTGAGCACAGCCATTTATAGACAGTGATGTCAGCACTATCTTTCGTAGCCCAGGGCCCCCTTGGCAGATAATGTATGCAATCTCAGACATTCCATTCCGTCCCGGCGAATAAGCTGCCAGCTGCTGCAGGCGTGAGCTTCCTGCCTCCTTCTGCAGATATTAAAGCTGCAGAGACGAATTGATTTTCTGTCTTCCCCCCACACCCCCGCACACTACCACCCCTTTTTTCTTTTTCTTGTTTTTAGCTTCTCTTCGGTGCATAGAAGACAGATAGTGCAATCTCTCAGGGCTGCTGCAAACGTGAATTTTTAAGAGTTGTTTTTTTGCAATTTGTGGTTTGTGTTTTTTTGTTGTTTACCCATATCTATTACTCATGAATCATATTTGTCTTTTTACATGGAATATGCATATTCCTCCCATTCATGTTGAGTTCTGAATGCATATTTGCTAATAAGCATTGTGCTGCAGTCTTTTTCAAGGGTTAACCGTGTACAGCTCCTTCTTATATAACTGAAAAGCCCAGTGATACAAAGCCCACATGAGATGGAGCTTGTTTGGGTCTACCGTTGACTAATGACATTAGGCTGTTAAGCGGGGGGGGGGGGGGGGGGAAGTTTTGGCAGGGTTCCAGTCTGATGTTTTTCATTTGCTTGTAAAGGACTTCAATTTCTTGTGGAATTCCAATTTGCATTTCAAGGCCAGCCCCCACCCTTGAGGGTTAGCCTGTTAGAGCTTCCTGTAGTTTCCCGCCAGAGAAGGCTGGGGGGGTGTTGGAATGGGGGCTCGGAAAGGGGGGGGGGGTGTTGTTTTTGAGCACATGGAAGCAGACTATAGGGCACCATGGCGACTCTGTCCTTTCTGAAAAGCACCCTGGCTAGATTGTTCAAGGCTGGTTTCACTTGATTGATTCAGGCTATTGAACTGGGAACAGACAGAATACCTGTCTGAGAACAAACCGAGCTTTGTATTAAATGTTGCTCACAGCCTTTGAGGGTCTAAATGACCAGTTCTCTTTGTTCATTTTCTGATCTACTGTCATATGCACAGAGAAACTGTTTGCACTGTGCGAGAAATTCTTACTTTAACTGTTCATCTCTGATGCTACTATAAATGTTAAAATAATGGCTTGAATTATAGACATACAGACAAATGTGAACATTCAAATGCTCATGAACCGACCAGATACATTACCAATGAATAATAAGAATGTTAATAATGTAAAATATGTACTAATAAAGGCTTTTATAGTGTTGCAATGCAGTTACATGCTTTACAACACTACAGCTACAGCTTGCATTTTGTGGTTGTTTGTAAGCATGTAGAACTGTGGGGTAGGAAAGGGTTAACTGCAAACCCTGGGGCTGTGCAGCTCTTGGCAGGCGGGCCGGAGAAATGTAGCCCCTTTCATTCCTCTGGGTTGTTTACACGACTCTCTGGCAGCCATTTTAGACTGGAGCTCGGCTACCACAGGCGCGGGAGTGGACTCAGGTTTCTCAAGCTTTCACAGTGCAGCGAGTTCAGTCAGCAGCTTGTCCCCTCATCCATCTTCTCCTGGGGGGCCTCGGTCCCCCCCTCGTATTCAACCTCCCTCATTCCACAAGCTGGCCCTTTTTTCATTTTTTTAAACAGCCCACTGTATTTTAGGAGCCATGTATCCCTCACTAAGCACTATATTGTTTATTGCTCTTTAGTTGCTTGATGTTTAAATGACTGAGCTTTTGTGTTTTTAGGTTTGCTTCACCTGAAAATGATTCTTGTGCCACTGCTTTTCTCCTGCCTTTTTTTTAAAATTTTTTTTATCCTTTCTTTTGTCTTTTTGTTCTGGTTTGCATGTGAGTTGCTTAGAAGCTGTGTGTAATTGTGTCTCCTTGACCTTGACCTTACACAACTGATGGTTATCCAGGGTAAAAGCCACCGGTAACAATCATGAAATGCGAACTTCCTCAGCAGCCTGGTGGCAAAACAATATAAAAAAGACAGTCTGTCTGACAGAGAGCAAAGTAATTATTACTAATAATCCAGAAGGCTTACTTAAAAAAGGATGACAGCAGCTGTTTTGGTGAGTCCTGCTTAGTCAGGTTAGTTGCGTTAGTCGGACCTATGTGTCAAGCCTTTGAAATGTCATTTCAGTAAGCATTCAGAGGAATGTGCTCCACCTTCTGAACAGCCCTAATTAAGTGCTCCTCTGTGCAAACGCTCAACCCCTAAACCAGCCACACCATTCTTTACTTTTGTCATTTACCTGCCTTGCAGTGAAACACCGGCTTCCAGGGGGTATTTTACTGCAATCTAGTCAACCAATACACATTAATCCTCATCATGTAAGAAGATATGATTGACCTTTCATTGAATCAATAAGCTGTCCATGCCTCGGTGCTGCCAACACTCATTTGTTGGGAAAGATTTTTCTGAGCTGGCCGACATTATTGACATTTCTTCTGGTGTGATGAGAACTGCAGGTGATTTATACACATTTGTAGCCCATTGTTTTTGACCTTTTCAGGCCGATTTAAAAAAAAAAAAAAAAAATCAACAGTACATAAAACACAGATTTTGTCTTACATCAGACTGCCCTTTCCTCATGCATACTCTGTGCTGTCCATTAATAATACGTACCTAATATGCAGCAACATGTTTTTCACAGCAAAGCCTTTTTTCACAGACATTGCAGGAATGGAAAACATACAGCTACATTCCTGAGATAACATTAATATTTAATCAAACGCGTCTCTCATGCAGAACTGCTGAGCAGTCATGTAATCACTGTTGATACACCCTCGTTATTTTCTGCGCATCTTGTTTCATTTTGTCTCCCTCATCTATTTGAAGGTGCCTAGGTTTGTGCGCTCACCCACCTCCAGAGCTGAGCGCGATGTTGATTAGGTAAAGGAGACATCGTCACTCAGTATGACTCTGGCAGAGGCCTCTGTGCTGTTGATGATGGTTTAAATGGGTGCAGTTGTTGTCACCACCCTTCCCCCCAGTCACCTGGGCTGAGTGCAAATGCCTCCTTCTCAGTCCCCCAGGCCCATCTGTTGCGTGAATGGGTGCTGTGATGGTGCTTCATTAAGAAGTGTTAGATGTGTCTGCTGTCAACAGATGTGCCAGACTTCTCCTTGCACATCCACCTTTAACTTCAGATGTCTGAATAAGTAAGAAAAATGTCTTTAGATTTTCTGCATCTTGGCAATGATCTGCACATGGTTATGAAACTCCATTTGATACATCAGTTGACTTTTCCATTCTTGGACAAATGTGTTCATTTGTAGCAACTGTTACACGGCTGGACAAGCCTTTCAGAACTTTGGCCAAAGTCTCATTCAACTTAATGCGCTTGGGTCAGAGTTTAGAGTCCCTACAGAAGGCTGAGTTACAAAATTTATGAATAGGTGTAATGAAAAGTTTAAATCATTTTTAATGATTTTTGCCAGCGGCCTGTGAAGTGTATTCAACAGTTGCTATGAAAGAATGCATGTGTGTGGGTGGAGCACTGATAGGTGAATTGAAACTGGATGTTTACGAAAACTAAAACAATGGTCCTCATAAACAATGATTTCCAGTAAAGGTTTGGTTGGGAGAAAAGTATCAAGAAATGGTTTCTGGCATTATTTTCCCAGCACATGTGCATAAATTTAGAATCAGAATCAGAAAACTTTATTAATCCCGGAGAAAACTGCTTATGTAATGACTGCAGACACTGAGAGAAGAACAATATAAAATATAAAGTCTAAATAAAATCTAAATAAAAAATCAGTAGGAAAAAAAAGGCTGAATATGAAAATACACTATGCTACATACAGAAATGCTGGATATAAATACTATAGATCAGTTGAGTGAAACCTAGACTATTGCACATAATATACTGCACATGAAATGATTCCGCATCCATTTAGAAAATGTCACATGATATTGCACATGGTAAGACAACTGCACATGAGATATTCCACATAATGATAATGTTTAACACCCGATAAGAACACTGCACAATATTGCACATGGTAGACTGTTGCACATCATAGAAAAAATAACGCACATAGTCCTTCACATAATGATTTAACCTAGTTATTTAACCCAGTACGAAAAATATACAACAAGAAGCAACAGGCTATTGCACAGATTATAGTGTGGATGTGTGACAGAGAGAGGAGTTGTGGAGTCTGATGGCGGTGGGAAGGAAGGATTTCCTGTGGCGTTCAGTGGAGCATTTTAAGTTGGTGAGTCTGTGGCTAAAAGTACTTCTCAGTTCTGCCACCACACTGTGGAGTGGGTGATCAGCCTTGTCCATGATGGACTGAAGTCTTGACAATGTTCTCCTTTCAGCCACAGTTTCAATATTGTCCAGTTCTTCACCCACCACTGAGCCAGATTTCCTGATCAGTTTGGTAAGTCTCTTCATGTCTGCCACTTTCATGCTACCACCCCAGCACACCACAGCGTAGAAAATGGCACTGGCCACTACAGACTCACAGAACATCTGCAACATGGTGTTGCAGACTCTAAAAGATCGGAGTCTGCATAGGAAGTACAGCCTACTTTGACCCCTCTTGTATGTGGCCAGAGAGTTCTTAGACCAGTCCAGCTTGAGTAATGATTTGGCAAAACCCACATTTACAGTGTTCTACATATGCCAGATGCACTTGATCAGTCAAGACATGTTTGAACATGTCCACATGGTGCTTCTTTAGAACTGGAGCTACAAGAATAATGTAGTTAGCAAACACTAGAAGACAATAGTGACTGAAATACTTTCCACAAATACATCCTCAAAACTTCTCTTATCCTGCTTAAACTGCATACCGCTCATTAAGGTGATGCAGACTGGGTTAGGACTCAGTCTGACTTACTGTGAGCTATAAAAATAACAAAACTTAACCGCTACAAAAAGCACTTTTGGACAACATCAGGGCTAAAGACGTTTGATCTTGGATCAGGTTCCTTCACATTTCAGAATCAGATTTATTGGCCAAGTATGCTAACACACGCAAGAAACTTGGTTTATGATGTTTGTGATATTTATGATGGTCGTTGCCACAAAAATAACAATTTTAGGTCAGCACTCCTATTCCTGGGGTGTTTTGCGAAACCAGACCCTGTGCTCTAAAAAGGCTGCCTGCAGCATTCATCTACACTTCTACATTTTGTGTTTTGTTATAGCTCACAGTACAAATCCTAAACCACATAGACAAGTTTGTCTCACCTTAATGAAGAGCTGGATGCTGTTTGAGAGGGTTGAGAGAAGTTGGGGAAAAGATTTGGGTGACTGTTGACTTTGTGTTTGTTTGCTACATTAGTCTCACAACTCCAGTTCTAAACTAAGAAATCATAATTTGGAGTCATGGCATGTCTTGACTGATCAGATGTATCTGGTGTAAGTGGAACTTTGTTTAAGTGAGATGTTTTGTCAAACCACTCATTTAAGAGCTAGCAAAGTCTATTGGAGCCCTTCTTGTGGTTTCTGATGCAAAACCAGTCTAGAGTGTGAGACAACATAGACTGTTGCCTATTGTTTGCAGAATAGCTCAGAACTGTGTCACACTCATCTGTGACTCTTTCCATTGAAGTGGTAGACTAAGTAAACTTCACTTTGTTCCTTTTCCTTTATTGCTTTCTTGTTGTTCTTGCTAAAATATACTGCCATCTTCTCTTGCTACATATTGGAAAAATTAGTTACAGAAAATTCGTTTAGAAACTTGGTTTGTCATTCAACATGCATGGGCTAAAAATTATGTCGGGTTCACCAGAATACAGTTTGCACCATCCGTATATGCTAAAAGTTTACTCTCCTAACATATTCTGTTTGATATTGTAGTGAGCTGTTTTATTGTAAATTGAGTAACAATAATTAGCTGTGCCTTTTCTGACATTTCCTGCAAATGTCGTGGCAGTCTGGCATGCAGTGTGGCTTGTAGTCAGATGTCATCGCTCACCAAGACATGAGAGTGATCAGGGGACTTGGCTTGTACTTTAAATAGAATGCCAATGAGGGAGAGCATGGTTTGATTGGCACTGGCAATATATAATTCAGTTCCAGCCCCCAGGATTCAGGGTGAATCTGTGATCTGATTACTAATCAGCCGACATGGCAACCTCTCCCTCTCCTCCTCCTGCTCGTCCTCTGAGGCACGGCGAGAGCGGCTCTCAGCTGCAGCGTCTGTCATGAACTATTGCACACCAACCTGGACCATTCAGCAGGGGAAAAAAGAAAGATGAGCTAGTTGCCATGGAGACGGAGACATGGAGTGATGCTGATTGGATGCAAGGTCTCTCTCTCTTTCTCTCTCTCTTCCTCTCCTGCTCTCGCTTCCCTTTTCTCGCTCTCTCCCTCTCTCAGTACTCAAAAGAATTGTATTTTTCTATCTCCGTCCTCCAAATCCTCTTGAATGACAGGGTAATTTATGCATTATGTGCCCTGTGGTCCAAGGGAACACAGCAACATATGCATTCGAGATGTGATTATTGCCGGATGGAGGATGGAGACAAATATTTTGAGTTTTTCTTTGTAATGGCTTGAGCGGAAATGCAAAAGACGTGCGAGGAGGTACTCTAGTGCTATCCATATTTTTCTTGCTTTCACATTGGTACAGTATTGGTATTGCTTGCTATTTGCTGGTGCTGTCACCACCAGGACCATTAACTTTCTTATTAAATTCAGTTTAATCTACCTGGTTAAGGTTAGTTTTTTCCCCATTGTAATTTTCTGCAGTAAAAGCTGCTAATAGTAACATGCTAACAGTCAAGTCACATACAAAAATGTGACTATATGTTCAAAAGGTTGTAATAAGTGAATTCAGCTACTTTAAAAAGAAACCATCAACGACACAAGCATTCATTGTATAATGTCCAAAGGGAAGCTTTGTTAATAGAACAAGATACTCTTGAGAAGCTGCACATAGGCCTAAGGTCACCGTGCCTAGTGCCTTTGCATTGGCTATAAAGCGTTACCAGGAGTGGGCTGTGGAGCAGTGCAACTATGTTCTCTGGGGTGAAGAAGCACCCTCAGATACATCTGGCATGAGCTGGAGTGGTGTTTGTGATCCAGAAGTAATACTCCGTCAGCACCTGACCTCACTAATGTGCTTGTGTGGAACGTCACAGCAATGTTCCAGCATTTAGTGTAAAGCCTTCCCTGATGAGCAGAGGCTGTTACTGTAGTAATACCCTTGATATCAGTAGGGTGAGTTTAAACATTTGTGCAGGGTTTTGTGGACATAGATTAAGCCTAGATTGGGTCTACATTGTAACACTGATTTACATTTGAAAAGCATTTTTAGTCAATCAAGAAACCACTCCACAGTGTATACTGAGAATATCTTACATTCTATTCTTTAATTTACACACAACTGACAACATCTAACAATACATTTTCCAGGGTAAAAAACTGTTTACCCAGAAATCACTACACACCTAGCAAAGGGAAATAGACTTCATATGCACTTGGATATCTAGGATATCTATATTTATCCTTTTCTGATCAGGCAGTTTCTCATGCTACACTGCGCCTCTGGGCTTTTTCTGCATTCAGCAACCCATCTCTCTCGCCCTCTGTGCAGCAGCCAAACTGATGTGTTTTATCAATCTCACCCATAGACATTTCTAGTAATAGGAACCAGAGCCACTGCAGGGGTCTGAAATGGGCCACAGGCCCAGAAAGGAGCAACTGTCTTTGGGTTCAGTCTAGTGGTTAAAGCCAACTGACTCAGCTATCTATCTCTCTTTGTTCAAGATTATTCTGAAAAGTGTACAGTGCCTCTGCTAAACTCTTATGACTTTTTTTATTTCCTCCCTCCGTGTCCTTGGCATATTTTAAACACTTTCCCAGAAAACATGACCGACTTTTATCAGGTTTTAAACTCATTACTGAAATACAGCCGGTGGCTATATGGACCTACTGCCATGTTGTCTGAGCTGAAGGAAGATGCGTCTCCATAGAAGGAAAGGACGACATCAGAAGATGAGTCATAGCTCTCAGTTCATGGAGTTCAGAGGTCTCATTCATGTCTCTGAATGGTCCTGGCGTATCTTAACGCAGGGGTGCAGAGCTACAGTCCTGGAGGGCCGGTGTCCAACAGTTTGGTGATTTCCCTGCTCAAACACACCCGGTTCAACTCACCTGTTAATTGCCAGGTTTAGTAAGTGTGTTTGAGGAAAGGAACTAGCAAATGGTGCTGGACACCAGCCCTCCAGTACAGGAGACGGGCACCCCTGTTTTAATGGTTGTGTTTTGCACATTCAGACCCCCTTGTGCTTTGTGAGCTACTGTCAGGAGGACTCCTGCTGGTCAGAGAGTGGTAGTGCAGGCAGACACTTGGACTTGGCATATCCCTGCCTTTGTTCAGATGTAATTACTTTCTTGTGTGTTTGTTTTTGGAGTAGCTTATTGCCTTTAATGAGTGATGACTCTGCTGTTTTCATCTATCTCCCTAACCAGGCATCAGTTCTTTATTAATTGGCAACCTGAAATGTAGCGCTCAACCCACCCAGCCTTAATTGTACTTTCTGACATGCAGTTGTTACAGCGTGGAAATAAGCTTCAGTTTATTTGGCACCCATAAGCCACGTGGGTTACAAATGCTCGTCCAAACTGCTTCACTTTTACAAGTCATCACCCGCACTGACTGGGCCAGATGGCTTTGTCTAATGTACGGAGTGCCTGGTTGCAAACGGCTGCCGTCAGTGCTGGCACAGATGTTGGGCTGTGGAGACTTGCTGTGCTGCCCAAACTCCCTCTTCCTTCACTGTGATTAATGAAGCTTCCAACTCACCTAGCTCTTCAGTCAGCCTCCACAGGCTGCTTCCATCTCCCAGGCCCCAGCAGTATTTCCTTCACCTGGCTAGATTTATATGGGGACATGGTGCATATTTATGAAGTGCGCTCCCCATTTGTACTTACAGCCCTGGTTTTCTGTCCATTTACTGTCTTGGGCGACTGTATTAATCATATGTCACGCTTGCCGGGCCTAGAAATCGCCCCTGCCGTGCTGCTATGAGTCCTGAAGCGTGATTAAAGGGCACTTGAGGTTTTTCAGGACGTGACAACTGCAGTAGGTGCCAAAACTATTCCTTCTGATGAATATGACCATTCTTTCAGTCGCAGTGTAGTATTACTTCCACCATGAGCTCACTTTGTGTCTGTTAGCACTCTTTGACATTAGTTTCATGTGTTGAACCCAACCTGATGGGAGGCAGTGGCTCTAAATGTGACCCTGATGTGACAGAAGGAGGGCAGAGAGATATAAATACATGGCCCGTGTTGCTTTGCCCTCCGGTAGACCGCTAAGCCTGGCCGGGGTTCACCACAGTGCCCAGAGGTCAAACCGTCGTTAGGACAGCTAGCGCCTGCCTTTGTCATGGAGGTTATGGAATCACCTCTGCTGTCAACTGGACTGACCTGCGGTTTGCAACCCATTTTACTCGCTCTTATGCGGCACGGCACAGACGGTGGCTGTCACGGTGACACTGTGGTGGGAGAGAGAGAAATCTGCTGTAAAATGCAGTTTGAAAATCAGCAGCTTGAATGTGAAGGATCGGTACAAGCGGGCAAAAAAGCATCTATAACACGCTCCATTTTCTGTCCGTTTGTCTGCTGCTAGTCAAGTTTGCCCAGATCTCATCTGACAGAGCAGAGGCTGTGAGGTAAGCTCGTGTTTTCGTGCGAGTCGAGCTCTACTGGGGGATCGTTGCCGTGCGCCTGGCCGCTGCGGGTGTTGCTGCTGCTGCTGCAGATCGTTCCGGTCTGCTACCCTTTCAGTCAATGGGCAGGCTGTGGGGGAGGAGCGCCGCCGCCTGTCGTTCCGATGTGACGAGCCCGGATGACACGGGCAGAAAATAGCCCCCCGTCTCCCTCGTCGAAACCCGCCGGCCCCCTCTCTCTCAGCCCCCTACCGAACCCACTTTGCCATCTGAGGGAGGCAGCCAATCACAGGCCGCCCTGTTGCTAGGTAATGGCTGGCCGCCCCCGTGCCTAAGCATGCTAATACAGTGCGGTTACGTTTCGTCGGAGAGACGAGCACTCTCACCACGAATGGGAGTGTGTAGGGTTTTTTTTTAAACAAGAGATGGAGGGAGAGAGCGAAATGTACGGAGATATGGGGCAAGAAACGTTACACTTTTTTAGGTGACATTTTTGAACGTTTAGTGTCATTTCCATACATTTTGTGAGGAATTAATCTGTTATTTACAGACACACGTGCCATTTGTCACGTGTAGCAAGACATTACACTGAAACTCAGCAGCATTTTTTAAAACATGATTTTCTGTCCTGTAAAGGTATAAAAACCACTAAATGTGCACAAAATATCGGCAAGAAATAGTGAGCCTCAAGTTTGGTATTGGTCTACTGGATTATCAGTGGTCAAATAAAGAAATGTTTAAAGTATATTATATGTAGTGTTAATATATATATATAAGATCAGTGCTCTGTTTTGGCTAGCATCCAGGGTTCTGATGTTGGAATCCGTACTGGAGGATATAGTTGCTCTGATGCGTCCCCATCTAGAACATCATAGAAAGGTTGATCTTTTTTACATTTAGTGACTCATAGGGAGGGAGGGAGACTCTGAGGTGATGAGGAGAAGGAGAGAAACCAGGAACGACAGGCAGATGGAGGGAGCGGATCAGAAGGGACGGCAGACTGACTACTTCCCTAAGGCAAACGTTTAGCACCACAGAATGAATCATCTTGGCCAAATTAGCTGGCAGTGGATGGGCCTTTCCTCAGCACTGGGCTGACATATAGATCTGACCTGTCTGCCATTTAGAGAGCAGGTCTCCTGCATAAAGAAAGAACAGAAGGGGACCTGTCGTCTCCTTTCGCCTCTTTTCTTTTCTTGTCCTACTTCTCTCTCCCTCGCTGGTAAACCTCTGCTCTGCCCTTCATTTCCAAACAGCCTTTTAAATAAATGCTGTTTTTAGACAGACGGGCTCTCTCTCTCTAGGCAGACTAGACTCTCTCTTTCTCCTCTCTGCTTTGTGCAGCTATTAAATCAGCCTGTCTTGCACTCAGTCAAACTACTTGGCTCCCCCATGCTTAAATCTGGAAGCTGTTAGAGTAGCAGAGGAGAAATATAACTGCAGCTGAGTGAAAGTGTACTGTACTGTCACTGGATAGATTTTCCGTTCTTTCCTTTGTATACGAACATACTGCTTTAAGGAGTACTCCAGCAATTTTTGGCTCAACCTTTATATTCCACATCTGTAGTACATGGTCGATTACCACTGACAATTATTTTGACACATCTTCTTGGATGTATTAGAAGGGCTGAAGATCTGTTCACTCAGAACGCATTTATAGTGGCAGCCGGTGTCCAGATGATGAAGCAATTGTACACTGAACAATGTATTGAAAGTATGTTATTTTACTAACCACAGGGAAATGTGCCAAAATTATTGTCCGTAGTAATCAAACATACACTACAGATGTAGCAGATAGAGATTATATAGAAAACGCTGTAAAATATGCATTCTAAGCTAAACATTTGTTTTCCTTTTTGTTGTAACAGAAACATGATTAGCCATTTCTTATGTAAGACATCTTGTGTTTGTGGATGGGAAACAGACCGGGGAAGAATGTGTGTTATGAGTGCTGTTTTTTCCTGTGGTTGAATGCCCTAGACATTCATGTGCCTCTCAGGATGCTGCAGGTGTACCTTCTGCGCTGTGAGAGCCGTGTAGTGTAGAGTTTGATGAATAAGTGTGGCATCAGGGCAGCAAATGGCGTTGGGCAGCATGTAGGAATGGCAGCCTCGACAGAAAACATTGCGCACACACATCAGCATGCGTAACGTGTCCACATGCCCCCAGTTGTTATTGGAGAAGAACCTTTACATTAATCAAAAAAATGCATGAGCTCCGTGTTAAGGGGGGATAAATATTAATGAGGGAACGCGGCACGGGACAGGCTGATGTGTTTTAATAAGAAGCGTATGTGGCGGTGCTGGGTAGGGAGGATGCAGCCTGGGTGCTGGGGCACAGGCCACTGAGGAGAATACTAATGCTGCTGCCTAGCTTTGTTCCACTCCAGCCCATTTCTCCTCACTCATCCATGTGCAGCCACACTTGCAAAGCTGGAGGATGGGAGGCTGTCAGCAGCACACAGAACATTCATTTTTTCCCTTTTTATAGCTGATGGAGAGAACACGGAGCAGTAACACTGTATACAGTCATCATAAGATCTTTTTAAAGTCACAAATGTTTTTTCTTTCTACTGTAAGGTTACAATTATAAGATTAGATTTAACAACAACAGTATGCGATTAGGTTGTAAATGTTCAAGAAGCAGCATGAGGGTGCATGTGAGTTATGCATTGTATTTATGCATCAGAGGGTGTGTCAGTCTCTTCTGATTATGTACTGGTTGTGTGTACGTACGTGTATGGGTGTATGTGGGGATGTGCTTTTGTCTCTGCTGTTTTGTGCAGGCCTACGAGGATGTGATTCCATTATTTTCATATGAATGTGCTTGCACATGCTATTGTGGAGCCCTTCAAAAGTTTGGGAACCTCTAGCTTTTCAAAATGTTTTGAATACAAATGAGCAGCTTTGCTTTGTCAGTTTGCTGTGACATACAACACATATTATAAGGGATAAGCAGCTTTATTTTGAGGGGACACAATATGATGTGTAAATACATGCGATAAAATCTGCAAAATTCGAAATAATCAAACCACCCCATTTCACCCTTATTGTGATCTTAGGACTCAGCACTTTCAGGCCAAAAGATGATCAATTTGTGCTTTGAACAACAGTTTGGGAAAAGAAACAGAACGTGAAGCTTTTTCTAATGGACGAACACAAAACTGAGTATAGAATGTAGTCAACGTGTTAGTATTAATTTCTGCTTTGCTATGTTTGCTGTGTGTGTGTGTGTGTGTGTGTGTGTGTGTGTGTGTGTGTGTGTGTGTGTGTGTGTGTGTGTGTGTGTGTG
>JBBPCZ010000001.1:33276747-33294933 GCA_037974445.1 Brycinus macrolepidotus
TGTGTGTGTGTGTATATGGTGTGTTGATGTATTCTCTCTGCTCTCTTTTCGTTGTACAGTCTCTTGACTTTGAGCATGTGGCTCTGTGCTCCAGCCCAGTGCTCCTCTGGGACATGGAGCCTGCTGTGTTCGGACCCAGACTAAATGTCAGCACTGCCCACACACTCTGCCCACTGCACCACTGAGCAGCCCACTAGATGACCTTGACTCTGCTGAAATGTCACTGTGTCCACCTCACTTTGATACTCGAATGGGGGCTAGGAGCCATATTTACACATGAAGGAAGAAAATACGGTCTTGCAATGGTTCAGTTTGGTTTGGTTTGCACATATAGTACCAGTCAAAAATATTTTACTATTCAACTTTGATGTGACGTATGTGGAAGTAAAGGTGAAATAAAATGGGATGGTTTCTATATGGGCCACTTTCCCAAACGCAGATTAAGCCTATCTATGTTATTTTAGATTCTTCATCAAAGCCCAACCCCTCCTTTGCCTTCCTGCTGCATTCTTACTCTTGGCTTTCTATCTGCCAGTCATATAGTTGTTTTTCTTTCATTTTGTATTGGAAATTACTTCACACAAAACCTTCACTGTTGATCAAATTTTGAGCGTTTGATCATATGCCTATCAAGATATGAGATTATAAAAAACATACATTCAGTCAAGACTCAGACTTTTGAGTACCTTTCTATGACCTGCTAGTCGGATTTATTTTCTTTTTTGTTTATTCAGTATGGCATTACATTACAACATACCCCTCAGCCAGGTATCATTTCTTTTGCAACAAGGTAAGAAGAAGGGCTGCCAGTAAATTCAGGACCGGGGTGGGGTGGAAGAGGGGGGTCTAACGGTGTGAAGTCCGATCGTGGCGCAAGTGAAGTGTTAAGGGATTGTGAGTAGAATGATTGGGCAATGAGGCTCATAACTTTAGGTATTGCAGTCAGCAGCACACTCCTCTCCTCCAGGCCCAACACCTGTCCTGTCCTGCAAAATTGCTTTTAAATTACGTTTGTAGAATTCTCCCCCAGATTCCCCTCTCTATCATTGAGAGAGAAGGAACGAATATCCATTCGGGATATCCAATTTCAGCCCGCCTTGAGCTGCTGGCCTTCTTTTCAGCCTGTCCTCCTCTGTAAGCGGTGTGCTGTTTCCTTTTTTTGCCTCTATTCCTCTTCCTTAGCACTAGCTTTCTATAAACCAAGTGGAAATCCTGGATTAGTACGTGCATCACATTAAACTACACCAGTATTTATCATGTTGCGTCATTTAACACTTCCCATTGAGATCTCCTGTCACATTTGCTATTTGGGATATAATTTTGAAGCATGACCAAAGAAAACCACCACATCCAGAGGCACCGTGTAATGATCATCAGTGCTGAAATGATGAGGAGCTGGGAGGACAGCACAGGGCTCCCTGCAAAAATAGAGATGAATGAGTGTAAGGGGTCTTTATTCACTTGTGATGAGCTGTTTCTAGCCTGGCTCCAGGCATCAGGTGATCACTTCCAGCAGTGGGTGCCCAGGCCACATCTGTCACGGCTGGGCTGTTCCAAAGCTGCCTGTGCTTGTGTGTGTATTTGTGTGCGAGATGGCATTTAGATGAGACAGAGGGTCACCCAGCAGCTGTGCGGTTGCTGGCTGGCTTGATGGATGATGGCTCCTCCTGCCTAATGTAAACCACAAACAACAACTATGCAGCTAGACTACACTGATAGAGGCGTCTTGCACCTTACCACCAAAACACTGCTCCTGAACCAACGGGTTTTGGTAAACAGGGGATTTAATATACTACAAATGGGATGTGGGTTTGTTCTAGTGGGCTTTATAAGGTCAGTGTTCCACAAACATGACCTACATTGCATCTTATTCTTTGTCCCATTGTAAATTTTCTGCAGTTTACATTGCCATTCAATTGGTGTTTTATTGGAATGCCGCTGTGTTGCCACATCTTTGTCGCTGAGTACATTTTCACATATACATACCAATTATTTGATTTTTCACAGTTTGTTTTTGCTAACTTTCTATCAAAATAATGTGATGCACACTGTTGTTCACAGCCATTTAATATCAAACCTATAAACTAAAATTTATGTTTAGGGGTGTACAATACTGAAATCGGTGACAAATAGCTGATTTTAAAAACTGTATCAGATTTCACATTCGACAGATATTTTAACTGAAATGTCTCTGAATATTCAATGACTGTTTTGTGTTCAGAAGGATGTTTAGGTGAAGCTGGGCTACTGTGAATATTTTCATTTTACTGCAGAAATAAATGTTAAATTTCTATGTAATGCCATTCCAGGTGGATTTAGTCCCAATTTAATCATTTTCTAATATTGATGTATCAGCATGAGCAGATACCAACATATGAAATATCAGCATCAGCCCACAATTTCCGTATCAGTACACCCCTTATCATAATACATATTATGCATTATGAAAACGACGCATATTGTGTTATATTTTTGCCTTATTGCCCACACTTATGTTCCTGTTCTGATTCTGCCCTATCATATTAAAATCATGAAGGACGCGGATGAGTCGAGTGTTGAGAGTAAGGATTAGTTAACACTGTTCTTCTCCTTAGGGCTTTATCACTTTTATACATCTCCACATACCAGCCCACACACTCCCACAAGCTACCCCGTCTCTGTACTTACCATCATTATTACATTTTACTGCTGTACCTGAACCTCTAGCACTTGCACGAAAGGCTCCGGGAAACTGCCAGTGTCATGATTTTTTATAAAAGGCATCAGTTTTATGTCTCTCTCCTTGAATAATGATTGGGCCTTAGTGAAACAGTATGCCGTCCTTTTTCCAATTTAAGGCAGCAGACAGAGGCCCTGCTGTTTTTTTGTTTCTGCTGTCTCCCTTTCTCTGTGTGTGGTACCATGCACATCAATGAGTACCTGCACTGACATTTACTCGCCACCTTATGAATGGATTCTGAACTGGCAGCGTCTCTGCACACACATGGCTTTTGAAGCTCACTTACTCACTCACTCACTCTCACTCTCTCTCTGCCATGGTAACGGAAGCCTTTTTGCGCTTCAGTGCGGGATACCCTGCCCTTCCTCCTTTTCCAGCATTCCTCTCTCTTTTCACTTCCTTTCAGAGGGAGTCAGTCTTTTCTCCTCTCTGATCCACATACTCAGTGACAGACAAAAGGAGGAGGAGAGAAGTGTTAAATAGTTTTTTTTCCTTATTTTTCCCCCTCAGTTTCTATGCCCTATTTTTCACTTGAGCTTTGCGATAGTGAATCAAGTGTTGTTCCTTCTGTGATGGGGGATTGCTCAGGTTGTGGCTCTCAAGACTGTGTGTGCACTATTGAGCAGAATGTTAGGTGGGATCATGATTGTTATCTTGGGGGATACCTGAAAATGTGTGGCATTGCTGATAACACTCAGTGTTCTGCTAAGAAGGGGCTGGAAATCAATAGCGAAATGTGAAATGAGGACGTTCCTGCTCATAACTGCCAAGAATGATCAGACAAGTATTTTCTATTGATTGCACACTCATGTGCACACAGGAGCAGCTCAACTAGGGTTGCTTTAAAAATCTCTTTGCTGTAAAAAGGACACCTGTCCTGCTTTTTAATGACCCTGAATGTTGTCTCGCCGGCACATGCCCAGAAGCTTGTTAATGGCAGAACGTCCATGAGAGGCAAGCTCAGAAATACCAGCAGAATTCCCTCTCTCTCTCTCGAGTAAAGGAGATATTAGCATAGCATGACCTCTGTGGAGGCACTCTACTCGCCATGCCTGCCTGTATCTACACCCTAATCAATTTGAGTGAGATCAAAAAGCCTGGCATCTCCTCTGTCGCTCTCCCTCTTCAAATGGATTAGCTCCTTTTTCTGGCATCTTAAAGCTGATTGAAGGCAGCGTGCTGTGTGGAATACATTAGGGCACCCACCGCGCCACACACCACCGCTCGGGGCATCATGTTTATTTATCAGCCAACCCCCCTTAAAGGCAAAAAGCAGCCGCTTCCTCTTGGCGCTTCCTGTCAGCAGAGGAAATCTGAGGACAGAATGGCTTCTCTGATGAGGCGATTGTCTAATGCGTGAGCCTGTAGTGCTGTCTGTCTGCCTAGCTGTGGATCAAACGCAACACAGGCTCGGGTTAATGCAGCCTTCTCAACATCCCAAACTTAACCTTGAGAGAATTCCAGTGTTTTGTCTATAATTCATATCTTACACATGCAGACAATTAAGAAGATTGAATGTGATGATATCAGGCTGTGTTAACTGTCAGTACGCTGAGAAAGCGCACACACATCTCTCACAGAGGTGACGCCTGGCGACTTTAATGGGTTTTTTTCATGTCACGCTATTCTTTCATTATACTCTTTCCAGAGCCATGTTTAACCAGTGGAGAAGAAGGATACATTGAGAAGCATCACATCATACTGGACAGGTTCTGATTATTCTGTACATACAACACAAATTAATATACTGTATTATGTGTATTCATGTCTTGTCTAAGGTTTGCAAGAATTCATCTAAAAGAAATTTGATACACTCCTGAAAGGCTTTGATGGTGTTCCACGCTTACCTGTGCTACAAAGGAAGAGATTATTCTCTGTGCTTTCCACAGCGTCATCTGTTCACCCTCACTCTTTCTGCTTGATTTGAACTGAGATTGTTCTGGCTACTCTTTGAGTGCGGAATGAATGTGAGGCTCTGTGTGTAGTGGAGAAGAGTGGGTTGGATAGACCTGTGTATGAGTGTGTGAGAGAGTGAAAGTGTGTGTGTGTGTGTGTGTGTGTGTGTGTGTGTGTGTGTTTTCACTAGGGCTGCACAATCAGAACAGAATATCAGTATTGCAGTTATAATGCTACATATTGCCACTGTGATGCCTTTCAGTATATTGAAGGGCCCATTTCACTTCTCTGGAATTGAAGGCTTGAAGTATGTAAAAATTAACACTTACTCCCCCATCAAAATAATCCATGTATGGAAAATGAACTGCAAAAAAGAAAACAGTCCATTTTCGAATCATATTTTTTGTGATATCACAACACGTGTAGAGATATCTCCTTAAACAGCCCACAGCAGTTTACCCCTGCCCATTCATGCTGAGTGTTTCAGCCGTGTGATGCCTTTTGAATGAGCTAAGATAAAGGGCAGCCGATCCGAAAAGAGATCATTTACATTTAACAGAAACAGCCTGTTTAAGTCTAAGTGATAAATTAGTTTGGAAAATTGTCATTTAAGAATGAATTATGATTAGAAATTGTACTTTGACTACACAAATCCACACAAATGTCTTAGGAAATATTAAATAGAAGATTTTAAATAGAATATGGGCCCTTTTAAAACATTGTGGCGAATTACTTTAATGGTTAAAGATTGGCCAAAATAATTTTTACATTTGTTGGATTACAATTCATCAAAACACCCAGTAACACCTGGAGCTGTGATTGCTTCTGTGATATCAGTATTGCAGAGACCAGTATTGCAATAACAGTTAACAGACGATATAATGGGCACGCTAGTTTAGTTAACAAACTAGTTAACAGACGAGATTAGGTAACAGACCAATTCTGCAAAAAAATTGCTTGCCCCCTTTTCACCTTCACTCTGTGTCTAATTGATCATTCATGACATGTTTTGTGTCTGAACCCCTCTTTGCAATGGATCTATGAGGCTAATGTAGCTAAGTAACAAAAACTTGTACGTCAGTTACATCAGTTAGCATTGTACAAACTGTATTTCTAAATCATCAGAGACTGGCCCTAATCCGTGTTGAATTGTTAAGGAATCAAACCTCGTAAAGTAATCAAACCCGGTCTCAAAAATCATAAAGCTTTTGGATATTTTTATAGAACAGGTTTGAGAATATAACCTTTCACAAATGTCATAATTTGAGGTAAATTTCATTTTTTGTTGAAGTAAAAGGGTGTTTGTGTGGGAAGTCTAGGGACGAGCTGATGGGGTGAGTTGCATGTCATTGTGCCTGGCTGTCGCTGTGGGTTGAGTTAAGCAGGCTGGGTGCTGTCACTGTCTCTTTGACCTTTAGCACGAGGAGAAAAACTCTAGGGGTTGACTTCAGGTCACCTTCCCTGCTCTTTGTTTTTGCCTTCATTCTTTCAAACTATCTATCTCTCTCTCTGCCCCTCTTTCTCTCATTTATCCTGTCCTCACACTTATTTATTTCTCTTGCCTATTGCCCATGTATATGCTCATTTCTCACTTGCTCACAAATCCGTATTTGCCTCCCTTCCATCTCAAATAATCTGTTAGTCTAGACAACCTGGCAAATCATGACACTGGTCATGTTTTCTCTGCCAGCTCCATTAAACGGTGTTCCCTTTCTCTAAATAAGCTGCTAAGAGCACTTTATTTTTCTCATATGTTCATTCTCACATGACTGACTCCCTGTGTTTATATTGCTGAGGAAGGACGTGGGCTTGGTATGCCGACAGGCTGCAGAGGTACAGCCTGATCCAAACGTGTTAGACAAGCAGCCTGCGAGGAACAACAAAGGGACATCAACCAATATTACATTTAATGGATTTTGGCGTTGTAGCATTGAGTGTCCTGAGTGTAACAGATAGCTATTTCATAGTGTCTGTGGTACAGCAATAGCTGCTCTTGCCCTGTGAGTGACAGATTTGGAAATCATTTCTAAATGGCCTCTTTTTCTGTCTTCCTGTCAGAGGCGAAATCGTTGTCTGCTTAGAAAGTGTCTTTGTATCGTTTCGAATCGGTTACCATGATGTCGGAAAACGAAAAGCGTCTCCGTGTGAGTAATTGCCCGGGTGGTAGACAAGCGCAGCAGTGTTGGAGACATGGAGTTCACAGTAATGTTAGATGAACTGGTAACCCTACACTATGAAAACAGTGCAGATGGAAGGCCCCTGGCTAAAACTTGGTGAACCCCTCACTTAGGGCCTCTGGGCCCTTTCATTACAGCGCACCGCTATGCCAGGATAAATACATATTTCAGCTTCAATATTAGCTGATTTCAGTTTTACGCCTAATACTGCTCATGCGAAATGTAGTGTAAACACTGAGCTGTTCAGACAGACAAAGGAGAGTGCACACAGAGGGCAACTCCAGCACTGGTCCCCCAGCACTGTTTGAGGACGTAGACTGAACATCCTCAGTGTTGGATGGCCCCACTGTCCTTTAGCTGACCTTCATATTCATAATGGCAACTCCCCCACCCTGACTCTCGTCTACTGTGGACTCTGCAATGGATTTTTTTGCTGCTTGAGTGCTTTCTAAGGTGCAATTGATTTGATATGAAGACCTAGTACCCATCCACCCCCATCTTCAGCCATGTTAATGAATAGCTTCCCCATTCCACCTGAATCTTCAGCTCTCATAATTCAGCTTTTGAGACACACAGATAACATAAAAAGTCAAGAAAGGATCTTCTGCATGTCTCGTGATTGTGTAACCGCATTCTATCTCTTTTTAACAGTCTGAAGAAACTACCACAACCTGCAGCATTGCATAAGGCCTGCTTTACAAATGGACTGCAGGCAGACATGACTCGACTTGATCTTTCCTTCTTTTTATTATTATTATTTTTTTTAGAGAAAATCAGCCAGAAGCATTCATCTTTTCCACTGGGAAGGATGGACTAGACCAGCCAGCTGATGCTTTGACTAAGTCCTCTCGCAAGCAGGACATTCAGGCAGGCCTGAAAGACATGTCCCCTTTGACCCATGGCGCCCCAGAATGCTCCAGCTCAGCTGTACAGCAGGCTAATGCCATGATGCAGGATCTCAGCAGAATCAAAGATGAGATGAGAAACTTGCTTCGGGTAAGCATGTTAATGCACAACTTTTCTTTTGCATTCTACTTACATAAATTTGTATAATTACGTAATTACTGGAATCATTACAGTAAATAATGAAATAGGCAATTAATTACATCTACAGTTGATTTGCATTCTGTATTGACAACTTTAAGTTTGCACTTCCAGGTTCCAAAGGCAAACAGTGAAAAATGAAGACAAAAATGATCTTTATCCTGTTTACAAACACAAATGTGTATTGACTGAATGTTTAGACCCCACACTTCCAACATAATTTCTTTACTTTAAATGAGCTACAAGAAATAATTAACATCAAATTATACTTTTGTTATCACCAACAGGGATGTATAATTTTAATCAGTGAATATGTGATATATACATAGTGCCATCAGGACAGCAACTGCTGATCACACACCCTACTCTCTCTGCACTCTCTCGCTCTGGAAACACTTAATGCAAATGAGCTGATCTACAATCAGTCAGGTTGTTGATATGTAACTGGTTGTGATTTTCATTGTCAAGCTACATGCTGGAAATTCCATACTTATCTTTAGTACTCATATGGAGATAACAGTGGTGAGAAAATTGTGTATGCTTTGGAAACAATTACTTTGGTTGCAAATTTTAATTTTTAAAAATAACATTAGACCGCTTTGGGCCACAAAGCCCAAGAACTACAACTGCATTCACATTGACTCTGAACACTCAAGCCTACTTGCGTTTTAGAGGCACACCCTCAATACAGCCAACTGCTGCGGATAGATTTGGTGTTGTGATGAAAGTACAGCATTAACTAAATGGTGTGTGGTCATTTCATTCTTAGAAAATACATAAAAAATAGCAACATAAAGTTTCAAACTCCACCATTAAACAGTCACACTCAGGTCTTGGCTGAAATCGAAATATTTTTAATTTCCATCTTCCTGATCACTGTGAGACCTGCAGCTTGTAAGGGTTTTGTTTTCTTTGCTTGTCTTCTGTGTGACGGTGTCAAACATTGTAGTGATAATGTTTGTGTGCCACTATGATGCCCTTATTTTCAAGCCATTAATGATGAGGCAAATTGTCATTTTAGAGAGCCACCATTGTTGGTCAGTCCACATAGTCTGTTCCAATATCTGGTTAGTCGCACACACTAGGAGGGAGAAGCACTGTCCTCCAATATTAGCACGTTCGATGCCATGTTGATTTGTCTCCTCACATTGATCAGCAGGTTCCTTGTCTCCAAAAGGAGGCCAGTGTCATTTCCAGTATTGTGCTGCAGGAAGTGCTAATCTAATTGGAGCAGGGCGCTGATGAAATCAAGCTGAGACTTCAACCCCATGCCTTACGTCTTGGTGACCAGACAGCAATTTTCCAATTGTTTCTTTTCTCTCCCTCCCTCACTAATAAATTACAGCACTTCTTCGTTCTAACAAATGTGCTGCTGCCTGTTTCCATCTATTACAGTCACCCCCACCCTCTCCCTCACTGAGCCATTGAGTTTCCAGGCACGCCTTGGCTGCGGCTGAAAAATTCCATCAGCCAAGAATAGTGTAACACAAAGCAAATGACACATTAGCATATAATTGAGGATGCAGGATTTGAATGCTCTTTGGCCGCTGACAGAGAGGCCCAGGAGTGTGTGTCTGTCTGTCTGTGTCGCTCTTGGAGCTTGGAGAGCCTTGTCACTCTGTGCTCTCGGCACCTGGCCTGTTTTAATAGAATGTCACTCACATGTATCATCTGCACAGCGAGGACCCTGCTTTGCCCCACGACAGCTGTGTGTCCCTCACTGACCTGACCGTTTCAGATGGCACATGTCATCAAGAAAATTAGGGGTTGAAAGATTGATCAGCTACAGATTGGAATCGGACGATTTCTGTTATGAGTGTGTAACCGAAGATTCTGCCTCCATCTGACTAATATATGAGAGGCGATTTATGAGCCATGTTCTGCTAGGCTGTTACAATATTTGGTATGATCCTTTATTTAGGCTATGTATTGTTTGGAAATAATTTAAAGCCTATATGTATCTTATCATCTTAGTTCAAAGATATGTTATTCTACAGCTAATTACTTTAGGTGTAGTTACAGATTTGAACACTAATGAAACAATTTCATATCACCTTTTCTCTGTTATCCGCAGGAAAGTGTTTTCAGTTATGGGGTTCGACTCCTCCAGTACCCCTACTTTGTTTATGGTCTGGGTAGTTAAAGAATTTGTTCTTTTTCCCCCTTATATCACATGTAGTTGATCAGTGGAGCTGCTAGACTAAAAAATAAAAGTTTAAATGAATTTGAGTCACAAAGACTTCTATTTATTAGCCTTGAAGCTCTATTGCAGAACTATAGAAGCAGACTTTGAACAGAAAATGTGTCTTGGCTGATTAGCAACATTTGGGGTAAAGGTAACATTTTTCTCTATGAACTGTTCCTTTAACATCCTTGGTCAGATCAGTATCGGAGGCTTCTGTTCACAGAAATGGAAAAATCAAATCAGACTCGCAAAACCCTAATCTGTTGAGCCGTAGAAGAACCATGAGGATGGATGGATTATGCTTGATGTAGCCTACTGTACAACATTGCTTTAGCGTAATTACGTATTTGATCTGTTATGTGAATGCTATGTGTATGTTTGTTTTTCAGTCAAATTCAGCTTTTCTGTTGGTTACTAATAGCAGTGGTTGGTTCTTTCCTAGTCATCCCTCTGCTTCTGTGTGCTCTCTCCCTTTCAGACTACTGATGCATTTCCTGTAAAGACTGCCGAGGCGAGCCGTAGCAGCAAGAGCAGACGCCCGACTCCCCCCACCCTGCCCTCTCCTCCTCCTCCCTTACCCCCCATCTCCATGGTAGGTTCCCATAGCAACCCCAGCCTCTGCAGTGCCCGCATTACAAGCCTTTTTCCTCCATGTCGTCTGTGAGCGCTGTCCACAACAATCTTTCAAGCACAATGCCACCTTTCGTGTCCTGCAGTTTCAGCGGCTGCCGTTACACAGAGACTTTACAGATAAATCAGCGCTGTTATCTCTCTTTTACACCTGGGCTGAGAGACCGAATGCACAATGCCTCTAAAAAAAAAATACATATCCATGCTGTGTCACACCTCTCCCAACACCGCAACCAGCCATTTGCAGCTTTCCTTCTGTTGAGCATTTTTTTCCCCCTCGAGGGTCTTTAATTGCTGCCCTGGTTTGGGAACCTTTACTTCAGTTGCACCATTGATGGCTTTTTAATAAATCATACATTTTGAATGATATAAATTGGCAAATTACGTGTTTGAACTGAAACACCCATTTGATGATGGATTTAACTGAATGTCCAGCAAATTTGCTGATTCTGCCTTGCTTATAAATAATAAAGCTCGTTTTAAAGCTTTAAAACACAGCTGTGGAATTACATGAAGGTGCAGTCCTTAGAAATTTGAGGTGAGTACCCATAGTCACTGAGGATTTGATAGGAGAGGCTGAGGGTGGAGAGAGTCCTGTCAAGGTGAGGAGGGTGTGCTCATCTCGATAATGGATTTATGGAGCTTCGATAGATTTATATTCAGGGGAGGATGAGAGCGAGAGACAGCCAAGGTTCTGCAGCTCAGCACACACACACACATGCTCGCTGAGAAGGAACGTGACAGGTTTGCTATTGGTGGGGAAAAATGCAGGGAATAAGACAGCCCTGACATAAGGCTAACATTGGACTTGGATTGCTTTTATTCTAGTGTTATATTATATTCCAGTTCTTTTTTTTGATGACAGCACATTGTTCTCACTCAATTAAATGAAAACAGACCATTTTGTACATAAGATGCTTACTCTTTTTTTGTTGTTTTTTTCCCCCCATTGTTCTCATTTTTCTTCCAAAATATAGTAATGTTCCTCATTCACTCCATTTGTTGTTCTTATGCTGCTTTCTATGTCCATTGTTTGCATATCAAATATATTAAAAACTTCAGTTATGGGCAGACTGATAAAGAAGAGACTGTTTTTCTTTTTCTTGAAGTTACAAATGTCATATTCTCTTGTTCTTCTCTCCTAGCCATCAGAGCAAAGTGAGCAGGTCACTTCTAGGGCTACTTTGCTGTCCCGTCCTAGTGAGGTACAGAAGAGCAAGCCACCCACCTCGATGTTTGAGGATGCAGGGCGAGTCCTGAGGCAAGTCAGACACAGCCGGAAGGTTCTTGAGGAGAACCTGCAGGCCGTTTTGAGAGCCAAGGACGGAGAGGTGCTTCATACTCAACTAGAGGCCCTGTCTAACAACAGGTACAAAATCAAAATGCTTTATAGCCTTAATATGAAATGATGAGCAGTTGCAGCTGACCATGTATGTGTCAAAAGCATTTTGCCAAGGGATTTATAACAGTATTGAAAGAATGTCAACCCAAAGCTGAAGCTTGATTTGCTACATCTGAACACCAAACTGTTTATGTTCTTGATAGTAGCTGAGCAACTTCACGGTTTTGCTGAATTTGTTTTCTGATTCTAAAACTTCTGGCTGCGCAGATGCGCTCAGGCGTAAAGCCCTGTATGTGATGATGATTGACAGCTGGCCTCAGAGCACACTCCAGGCAGGAAAGGGCTAAGTCAAACGGAACCATCAGCGTGATTGGCGGCTGTCAGTGGAGCCCTTTATCCAGCTCAACTCAGGCCTGCATTCTCTCAGTCTGTAGACTTAACCTGTGAAGGCATGGCCCTGTGCGTATCACTTGAGGTCACCAGCACTGTGGGGCATATTAAGGAAGTAACAATACAGTACTAAAAGGAAAATTAGTAGACTAGACAGCATTCAAATTTGGAACTGTAAATGTGAAACCCCTTCACCTTTTTTCATGCTTTGTCTCTTATTTGTTGTCTTTTTATGGAAACCATTATCAATGATCAGAACTAGGTATAGATGCTTACTAGTGGGTTGGGAGGGGTCAGGCTATGCTATGCACACACCTACACTCAAATGACTGGACATCTTTATATTCGTAGTATTATTTTTGAGGCCTGTTTTGTCATTAAAAATCAAATCAAATATTGAGCTTTGAACTGAAAACATCAAGCTTACAATATATGGGTTCATAACACCCCAGTATACAACACTGAGGTTGGTAAAGTACTTTCATTTTTCCATCTTATTATAAAACTGAAGAAGTTGAACCTTGAGGGCTATCATCAGTTGTAGTTTTGGAAAATGGTGTTTGCTGTTCTGCAAAACGTATGGAGTTATAGCTTTCATGCTAGTGCCAATTCAAGTGTCTTTCTATTTGTCTATAAACTAGAAATAATCTTTGACTGGCAGAGAGAGAGTGTAATTTATACCGTGCGTCAGTTCTTGGCTAAAATGCAGAATGAAAAATGAATTGCGCTAAAAGAGGAAGCTCCACCAAATTTAACTGCATTTGCATGAAGCTCGGCCACGGCGCGCTGCTGTGCGTCCGACAGTGTCACTGATAGATTATGTCACTGTGAACTCCGTAGAGGTTTTGTTTGTTTGCAGCTTTTAGCAAACGGCAGTCTCAGTGAGGTGGAGCGATGGGGATGAGAGAGCTGCTGCTTTAGTAGCTCTGTGGGAGCAGCGCTGAGGCTTTTATAGCAGTAGGTCAGCTTCAATCTGAGCACTCAGCCTGCTCTCAATGTGACATTAGGCTGGCTCCCCCAGGCGCGCTGCTGCTAATGGTTTGTGATGCGGCGAGAGGCAGATTTGGCGTGAACCAGTGGAGGAGAGCTGGAGCAGCCGGCGGAGTGCTAAAGCAGCAGTTTAAAAACTGAAATGGAGAAGGCTGCCCCAGGACTGCTGTCTGCTGCTGACGATACTGAGGAGCTGAGAGAGAGGAGGGGTGGTAATGGGACCCACTATCTCTCCTGTGGCTGAGAGCTCTATCAGTGTGTAGGCTGGCGAAGATCACAGTGAACACACACTCTAGAGCAGTGAATCTTCGCTTTATTAGGTGCCGTTTTTGTTTAGGAAGAAAAGTGTGTGTTCAAACGTAGTGGAACACATAGCTGTTCAGGATCTCTTTAATATTAATAAATAAGTTTCATTTTTGTCCGTTTATAATAACATACTAAACGTTATAAACAGTCATGTGGGACCCGCATGTGAAAACCAGTATTGCAATTAATTTTAACTGCGAATATTTCTGACAATAGCAAAAGCACAATTAAGCTCTACATTCATCAAAAAAACTTTATCAGCTGTAACTGGTACACACACTTTATTGTTGTCATCGTTCTACTGCAAATCATGATTATCTCTTTTTGCTTTTTGGGGTTCATCACCTCACAAATATGAATGAGTACAGTTCACACATTTTAGTCATGCTATTGTAAACATGTTTATGACAAGAGAAGTTATTATTAACTGACAAGAACTTTTTTGGTTTAAAGATATTTTGCAATAGCTCATAGACAAGGGTAAAGCCACGTATAAAGAGAAGAGCCTGTTCCATCCCTTCTACTAATATTGTGCCTAATATTGTGGGTTCCCCTCTTACCGCCACAACAGCTCTGACCCGTTGAAGCAAGAACTTTACAAGACAGTGACAGGCTGTGCTGTGGTATATGGAACCAGGACATTAGCAGCAGATCGTTTAAGTCCGTTAATTTTCAAAACAATCTGTATATGGGACTAGTTTGTCCAACACCTCCCACAGATGCTTCATTGGATTGAGATCTGAGGAATTTGAAGGCCAAATCAACATGTTTGTCATGTTCCTCAAACTGTTCCTGAACAATTTTTGCAGTGTGGCAGGGTGCATTATCCTACTCGTCACTACTATTGGTGAATGATGCACATGCACCCAGCCGTCCAAAAAAAACATGATTCATCAGACAGGCCACCTTCTTCCATTGTTCCATGTTTCTGTTCTGATGTTCACATGCCTATATACCGGGGCAGCTGGTGGCCTAGTAGTTAGGGAGTTGGGTGAACCTCTAAGTGTGGTGATGCCATGATATTTTTGAGTACATATCTATTATTAATGTAATTCAAATTAATATTACAGAAGACACACCAGTGCCGCCCCCTCAAATAATAGTAAAAATGATTGATGTAATTTGAAAATGTAAAACACAAGTGCATTAGGATGTTACTTGTTTGATGTCATTTTTGAATAATAATAATAATAAAAATAGCTATTAAAATAGCTAGAAGGTGAGCAGGCCTAGAGGGATTTGCTTGTATGTATTGTCTGTAACATAATAGAATACTGAATATTGTGAGATGTACTAAGTGATCCTTACTTTTCTTGGAGTAGACTTTATTGGACACTTTGGTCCTCACTGTGGCTAAACATGTACAGGGTCTAGTTTTGGTTCAGTGACTCCCCTCTGACACCTCTCAAATCCAGCCTGGTATCCAAAACCCTGAGTTAAAAATGTCAGCCCCAATAGTAATTGTCTCCAAAATGGCAGGCGCAATCAGCTCGGCTCCTAATGTGTGAGCATGAAAACACAAACATGCTGATTGATGCGGCTGCCGCTCCCTGCTGTAATGGCTTTGATCTTTTCCTTTGCTGAAAGGTCGCAGGGACGGAGGAGTTTGACGCTGCTTGCTCGTCCTCGCAGGTTCCACCCCGCCGTCCTCCGTGCTGTAGGGGAAGCTTTTCTCGTCATGCCTTATGTGCCTGCCTTGATGGATTCATTCATTTGGGTTTCTGACATTGCAAAACGAGGCTGAAGTAGGATTTTATCCCTGCCATCCATTTCACTGAATTATTAATGAAGCCATTTGCAAACCTGAAAGTTCCCAACCTTTTCTTCATCATGCTTCATGGCTTAAAAGTTGTAGCCCACCTTTCTCCTGAGTAAAAATGAGCACTATCGAAGTTTAAATTACTTTGTAATTATAGCCATCGCCTGTGTTGAAAATCAAATGAAGCATGCTGCATAATTCAAAAGATGGTTGAGACCACCTTTTCACTTTACTTCTTGGGTAAGGTTTGGAGACACTTCTTGAACTGTGCTGTTCTTTTCTGTCTTTCTGCTATATCTGATCTAGCCTGTTCACCGTCATTCAGTTCCCGCAGTTGACTGCATCCAGTGGCATTTTATTGTCTTGTGTGAAGTTGGAAGTCGAACTGCAGTGGACACCTGGTTCAACCTGAAAATTGCAGAACCCCCGGATTATTCTGTTATCCATTTGTCGGTTGTATCCGCTCTTCCCCTAAGACACTTGCTGATTTATTCTTGTTCAAATTACAGTTATTGACCAGGAAAGGATGTCTGCTGTTGACCTCACAACCTTCCAGCTTTCTGCTGAGCACCAGTTTATCACTCATCTTAATCGCTTCATCATAGTTCTTCATTTGAAGATCTTTTTGATTTACCCTTCAGCACGGACCTCTTCATTCTCTGTACTGAATGATCTAGACTTGTTTCACAATTTGAAGTTGAAGGAGTGAAACGCAGTGGGCACATCAGTAAAATGCACACAGTAATCGCTGTTCATTCTTTGCAATTCAGAGTGTGACCTTAATGATAATTTGTTATTGAGTACAGTGCATTTCAGGCATCCTTTACTGTGTTGTGAATAATTATTAAAGCATCTGTTGCTTCAGGAAGTCTAAAAAAGCCGTTACTTTGGATCTTTTTATTCTCACTCCTTTTGAACAGTCATTATGTTGTTCATCTTTGTGAAGAGAATGTGAATGCATCGTTGCACTGAAAACTCTTTATAGCTCATTTTCCACCTCTCATTTCTTCTATCCCAAAGTGAGGAGCTCAAATATTTGGGATAATAAGAGCCTCAAATGGCCTCAGCTGGAACATGATGGTGTAAAAGAGGAGCTGCCCATAGGGGTTAATTGAAGGTCATTTCGAGCGCTTGGATCAATTGTGCTCCATTTGGAATCACGAGTGTCTTCAAGCATCATCTGATTAGGCGAATCCATCACACTGCAGACACTTGACAAGATACTGAGGAACGCCGCAGCACACTGGCGGGTCTTTGATGGGGAAACAGTGTCTTTTTACGAGTGCATATATGTTTGTGTGTGTGTGTGTGTGTTTGTGTGTAGAGGGCTTGTTGTATGACGTGGAGTGGGAGGTTGAATGTGAGTGAAGGTCTATTTTTGGGTAAGAGGAGAAGGGAGATCAATGAACCTCCATTTTCTACAACCAACTGAGCAAGGGTGCGTCTGTGTGCATTCGTGTGTGTTTGGTGACAATGTTTTTAAATACAAATAGGCTTGTTTCCTCTCTTGCAGTATTAATACATAACTTAACATATTAAAGACTAACCAGGTTTATTTTGAGACTTGGTTTGGCTGCCACTAAAGGAAGTATACATTCTACATGGCTTGGAGTAGTTTCCATCCTTCTCAAAGATGCCAAAACACTTCACCTCCCACACTTCGACAAATTGTTTTTTCCGCTTTGCCTTTGTTGTTATCAGTGGTGTCACTTCGTGGATTATTTTGAGAAGTGAACAGGTTATTTGTAGTTATTTGTTGTTGGTAGTACTTAACAGATTTGGTTGTAATGTTAAAACAGAAGAAAAGTTGTTTCCACACTTGCAGCCAGGTGCCAGCAAATGATTGCCGATGTTCTAAAACTAGTTGCCAGGGGCAACCAGGCAACTGGGCACCCATTAATGTCTAGCCTGGCCTTAATCTGGTTTGAGAGTAGAACATACCAAGTTTTATGCTAATAAAACTTTTGAAGGTATTTTTGTATTTACATGAAGTAACAAAGAAAATTTGCATTTCAAAAGAATACGAGGTGTCCCCACACTTTTGATGGGCAGGTGTATGTGTGTCTGTTCTCACACATGAGTGTTGTAACATGTACAGTATCAAAAATCAAATGATTGTCCTGATAATCTTACATGATAGCCAGATCATCCAGTTGGTCAAGTTTAATCATAAGCCAGTATTTAACACACTGGTGATTAAAAAAGCATATCAGTCCATAAAAATGAAGTGATTTTACTGTAGCATAATTAATGGCAACATAGGATATCTTTTCTAAATGATGTATTAACTATGAAAACACAAAGATCAGATCATTATATTCATTATTAAAGTAATCTGATTGGTTTGAGGGGAGTAAATTGTATTGGGGCATTCCTAGTTTATTGTTAACAGAAACTTTGCAGGTATTTGTTGTATTTAATTGAAATGACAGCAAGAAAATTCTAATTCATCCTCACAATTTTGATGGCCAGTGTGTTTCTGTGCTCACACGCAAGTATGTGGTGTTGCTGGAAGTTAATGCTGGTTGATGAGGCTTTCTATGTATGTGTGCCCCTTGGCCAGCTGTTTGTTTCTTCATTTTGGCACCCAGGCAGAATCTGTCTGCTCTGCTCAGAAACAGTCCTCTTCACCTGGCATACATATGAGCTGCTCTGATCCAATAGTGGGCTTCTCTAGCCGTGTGTGTGTGTGTGTGTGTGTGTGTGTGTGTGTGTGTGTGTGTGTGTGTGTGTGTGTGTGTGTGTGTG
>JBBPCZ010000001.1:33323297-33338945 GCA_037974445.1 Brycinus macrolepidotus
ATATAGTAGACCTGCCTTTATGCCATCAGAATTTGTAAGCTCAGTCAGTTGGAGAATATGTGTAAGTTATGAGTGCAGTGCAACAGAACGCTCATGGTAGATTCCTAGCCTCTTCCTGTGCTGGCCTAAACCAATATTTACCTTTGGCTGAAGCAGCTCCACTCATGGTAAAAAGAACTTCAGTATTGCTTAGAGACTGGAGCTGCCAGAAAAAAAAACTCAATCAGCACAGACAACTTTGCGTTATTGATGGAGAGAGTATATGAGGTGGTAACGTGTCTTTAGTGTAACTGAGTCTCAGTGAGGCTGTGCTTCTAGTGGTATGTGCCAAAAGAAATTCACAACCCCTGATTTGCCAGTTTAATATGTACACTGTGTACCAACATTAAGTAATATATCAGGTACACCTACAATATACATATACTTGCACTTCGTAACTTTGCAATTACTGTAGCTCATCTGTCATCCACTCTCTACCCCGTCCATCAATCAAATGATGCCAGTACAGTACATTGGACCAGTACTGATCAGATATTATTGTACTGTACTGTACTGGTCCAATGTACTGTATGCCACTACAGTACACTGGACCAGTACTGATCAGATATGATTTGAGTGGACCACTCTCAGCACAACAGTGATACCAACCATTGAACTTATCTTAGTATTTGATAATTTGATCACTTAATCTGAGTCCATGTTTATTAAAAAGACTGTTCTTGAATTTCAGATTCACAGATTATAATGGCAGAACTGAAATGTAACATGTAAGGTCATGTTTTTAACCGAATTTATTGTCGTTGTGATGCTATACTGGTATAACACTGTAAACCTTTGGTCACTGTCTTCTGAATGGCTAGGCTGGATGTACACTGAATAAGTAACCTATTAAATGTAAACTTTTTATTGCTAGTTTATCAATTACTTTAAAATCTAAAACATTGATGATATGCACCGTGTGTAAATGTAGAGCCAGTCCAGTTTGGATTTATATAGTCACAGAAAGCACTTCTCAAGATAGCATGGCAGAAGAAGAGGAGGGAAGTATGAGGAGGAGTTTATTCACATGGAGTCAAATATAGACACAGTTGCCTGTTTTTTAAATGCGCTTGCCTTGAACCTCCACTCGTTGGTAGTTTCATCAGGAACACCTACCATAAAGGTGCAGTTTGTAGGTATACAGTTAATGATTGTTGCTATGCACAATTAGTCAGCCACTGGTTTGGTGATTTAGTTTCCAAAAACACTGTTAATGTCAAGTCTTGCACTGTAAAAATACAGTGTGTCTACTCTGTTCCAGCCTTTATCCTTCTTTGTTGAAACGATTGGTGGTTGAGCCGTTTCATTTTAATCTCATGTTGTCAGAATTGCTATTATTAATGTGCTGCATGTCGTTTTTATGAAATAATAATTTCAGGATAAAGAAATAGTACATATATTTCCTGTTCACTCTAATTGCTTTTAATTTTACTCACGTTGGTGTTTCCATGGTAACCAGGTGAGACAGCTGCAGTAGCTGAGGACAGTGGGTTGTCAATCAACTTCAGACCTTCAGAGGAACACACAGAGACTCCACATGGTCTTTACTTGTTTACTGCATCTTCCCCTCAGCCTGGAGACTCTGCACACCAACAGGCATGTAGCTCTGCTTCTGCTCATGTTTGTGTGCTGATTTTACCTCTCAACTTATATTTTGTCTGTAGAATATTAAACTTAGAAATGACATATTAGAATCAGAATGAGAAAACATTATTGATCCCAGAGGAAACTGGTTAACTGTGTGTTTGTGTGCATGTGTGTGTATGCCAGTGTAAAGGTTTTGTATTCAATAATGGTTTTAAGGAACTGATAATAGCTTATATTTAACTGACAATATTGACTGAAATATTTTTATGGAAAAAAGTCTAATAGTTTTGATGCAACTTTGCTACCTGATTTTTGATTGTTCCATTTTAGAAATTCAAAAGAACAACACCTACTGATAAATTAAAATAACATAAAGGTTAAAATAATGTTATTAAGAACCATTGAAGCTTTGAAATTGTCAAATAACATTTATTCTCACAGTGTTATACTGTTTGATTGTTGGTCAATGTAGCCCCACGTTCCTGAATGTGTTTTTGATTAAATACCATTTAAAGAGACAGCAGTGCCTTAGAGACTGGATTTTTGATTTTTACCAATATGATACATCTGAGGAACCTTAATATTGGTTCATTTTTATCATGGTTGTTAACATGAGTGTGTTTGTGTGCATATGTGAGGCAAGCCCTGTCCAGGACAAGCTCTGTCCACCCATTCCTCTTTTCTCTTGATCTCAAAGAGGGTTGTCTGTCCAAGCTGTGTGCTGACACAAACACACTGCATTCTTTAAGCAGGGATTTCTCTTTACCCCTGTGTGAGGATTACCTCTTACCGAGGGTAAAACTGAAACCGTGTGTTTGCTGTTGTACCCTGCGCTCCTGTTCCTCTTTGTTTCACCAAATCTACTTTGAATACAGTGTGAGCTACTAACCCCTATTCACATGTCTCCTTTCATCTCATCTTTTCTATTTTAGGCTGCTGAGACTCTACATATGGTCCACAGACCTGCTCCAATTCTGGTGAAGCAATACCAACACAAAGAGGGTCCAGGTAAACCTATCACAAAATACACACAGTGATCAGCATGGTCAGCTAATCCGCTTCATGTACTACATAATCTATGAGCACATTAGTAATGACTCTGCTGCTGCTGTTGCTGTTGTTGTTCTTTTTATCACTTTCATATGGTGCAGTTTTACAGTGCACCACAATTATGGCATATTATGTGTATTATTATCCCTAAATGAAAAACAACCATTAGGTCTATGGCAGTGGATGATGAATGGAGGTAATACATTAAATACTTAAAAAAGTAAATGAGTATAATTTACTACACAGATAATTACAGTAAATGTATTTCCTGAAATATGTATGCTGGTTGACATCATCCTTATACAAACATTCGTACGCGCTTCTGCATTCTGCTGAGCTCTCCTTAACATGTTGTTGATTAAGTATCTTATGACTCATCTTATCAGCTATGTGCTGTATCTGGACCAACGCCTCAAGAGCTCTTCACACTGCAACTGGCTCCAGTCGTAGCCACATTAGCCCAAACTCTAACAACCTCAGCCAATGTTTCCCTTACCTCACTGCTGTGAAACACTGTCCTTGTTGGCAAACTAAGAGATAGAATGGACAGTTCATTTTGCAGCCAGTAGATGGCAGTGTTTCTGTGTGCCTGCAACTTGCGTTCTTTTCTTTTGTCCTCTTCCTAAGGTCTGTGTGGTCACTGTGGGGGCAGATTGTCTACTTGTATTTCAGTTGTGTATCCTCCCTGCTGGACCTGCGGGGTTCAAAAGTGTCAAGTCAGCCCTTTAAAACTCATATAGGTGTGTGTCAGGTAGCTGTGAGCCAGAGTTCAGTCTACGCCTCAGTGACAGCAGCTTCAGAGATGCTGCTGGAGGCAGCCAGCATGAAGTGAGGGACTGACTGAGGGGACAGGTGTGAGTAAATGCGTGTATCTCACACTGATGTGCTCTAAGTTGGGGTCTGTGGGAGCATGTCAGGAGCAGCTGATGTTGTTTTGCACCTGTGGTTTCTGAATTAGTCAAAGATACACATGCTCATCTAGAGAGAGAGAGAGGGAGAGAGATGAGTAGTGTTCTAACTAACTATTTCAACACAGTTTTTGCAACTAATATTTCAACTAATTGTTTTTGCATCCCCACTATCGTTGTCACTGTACAGAGCCAATGACAGTAGGGAAATAAAATAATTACTTTGAAAGTTGATTATTCGTTTGAATTAATCAACAACGAATTAATAAATTGGTCTAAATGTGATATGAAAATGTGAAAAGCTATTTCAAAAAACATTTGGTGGTTTTTTGTTTCTATTTTTTCCAATGAAATGAGTATAAAAGAATTATGGACACAAGTCCAAAATGTTGTCTTATGTTTTCCCTCTCCTTCTGCTCTAAATCCAACACCATCATTCTGCATATGCACCTCACTCACACCAGAGTTCTGTCTTCCACCGCTTCACCTTTTTCTCCATTTAGCCCTGCTGCCACCCTCTCAGCTGCTGACCTGCTCTAACATCTCATGGTTCTGACATTCAGCAGTTCAAATGTACAGTCATTTCAGTCTATTCATACGACTGATGTTGTGTGACCTGCCTTGCCAGATTAGTTAGTGATGAAGGCCAGCGTGCGCCTGTGGCACAATGAATGTGATTAATTCACTACAATCTGCCTATATGGGAGGCTGTTTGAATGTCAAAGTATTCCACGTGTCTCTGCACTGGCTCAGAGGAGTTTTATCCCTTTTCTTTCTTTCAGTGTAATTTGACGCCCCAGTGAAAACGGCAGGAAGACCAGGCTTCCACCTGCATTTCAATGTCTCCATTTATTCTTGAAATAGCTTGGATGCTGTGCCGCTTTCCCTCTACGTGTGAGGAGCCCTTGCACTTGCACTTAAGTGATCAAGGGCACATACAGTTCTATTGTAAGGCTTGTGATTAGATTTCTACTCAATTACCCTGGTGATCTGGACAAGCAATGGAGATTGGCCATGATAAGTGCAGTATGTACATCCACAGAGAGTCCACTGTTATGTCACATAATTTGCATCTTGTTTTCTGTAACCATTGTTGCGCAGGGCAGGGCATCTGGTTTTATTTACTGTACTGCACTGTCCATAGCCTGAAGCATTCGCAAATTTCACGCTTGTGCTTCGTTCTGTAAATACGTGGACTCAAACCTGTTTAGTCATGCACCCTGTTCAGACAAAAGCCTCTCAGACAAGTACAGCCTGTGTGCCAGCAATCTGCCCCTCTGCCTATTCTACAGATGGGCTGATTGTGTTCTTTAAGAAAGGCTACAGTGTGCTACCATGCGCTCCGATCAATGCAGACACGATTTGGCCAGTGTGTGCCAGTCACCCAGCTGCGCTCTCAGATTGCTATCTCTCTATTTACCACTCGGACAGAGGGAACATATAGAATGGCCCCTCTGTTCAGGTCTAGTTCAGCCTGTAGCCGTGACATCAGGGAGGAAAAAGTACATTAAAGGTACCTATATAACTGTAGTCTGGAAATGGCTATTGATGTGCTCACAGTACTCACAGACTACCTCTTGTCAGAATGTAACTTGTGGATCTTGTTAATCTGCCAAGATCAAGTTATGTTTAATGTTTTAAAACGGGTCCGCATGGATTCAGAGAGACTTACGAGACAAAAACACTACTGAAATCCGTCTCTTCCACCGTTTGATGCTTAGGTTAGGTTGACGAACAAAACGATTTATAAAGACATTGAAAATAAATACACATAAGAGAACACACTTCTGCACATTTGAATTACTTTTTGTTTATTAAAATTAACATATTAGAAAAAGTATGGCCTGTGCCAAAGTTATGGAACATTTTGGTTTTATAAATAGAAATTGTGCACTAAAAAAGATTGTGTTTAGCTTTGTTTTCTGTAGCCTGGGGTTGTTCAAACTTGCATATAGCTGTATCTATATTGAAATGAATAAAATTTTACAGCCTGTAAATGGCAAAACTGCCTGGGTCCCTAACTGGCCATTGGTGGAACACAGGGCTGCTCTGTGTGAAATATGGATGTATGTGTGGGGAACAGGAAAAGAGGGGTGTATGAAGAGATAGAGTTTCTCTCTCTCTCTCTCTCTCTCTCTCTCTCTCTCTCTCTCTCTCTCTCTCTCTCTCACACACACACGCATGCACGCACACACACAGATCTACAGTCTCCACAGTAGGGCCACTTGGGTAAAGTTTTTCCAAGCTGAGCTGCAGCTATAAGTTCAATATTAATGTCAGAAGTGCTGATCTGGCTTTGGCCTGTGTCTTTATTTGCCCTTTTTGGCACAGTGTCTGATGTGCCAATTCATGGTCCCATTATGACTTCATAGAGCTTATCACTGTTGAAGTAGCTTGTCTAAACAAGACTTGCTTGTCGTACATTCAATCTGCCTAGGCTTTTATAGATACAGATGTTCCAGATATCATTTTCTTTTTGGAATTATTGAGATTCACTTCTAGGTAGTCTGTTGGAATATGCTATGGAATATGCCTTTCTTACAAGCCAGACTGTGTTTGTAATGCCCTCTGACACTGAAGTGAGTTAAAGTGAGTCAGTAGAGCGATCATTTCTGGCTGTTTTTGCTCAGCTTGCGCTGTGTGAAGAGTTCTCGTGTTTCTTCGTCAGCAGCAGTCTTATACAAACACAGGAGGCCCAGGCTGAGACAGTGTGAGAGAGCATTAGGCTCCTCTCAGGGAGGTCCTTTTTTAAACAATGATGAGAGTCAGTTATTTACACAGTCCAAACTAGATGTCTGTTCGCTAGTTTGTGGCGAAAGATGGACAATTTAAGTATTTTTGTTTAAACAACTGCTATGGCAGTCAGCGAGGATTTAACTACCTTTTTGTCACATACTGATGAATCTGGCAGCAGACAGCTGTCCTTTGACGTGACATAGACTAGTGATGACCATAGTTTTCTGTGTTTTAAAGGCTTTTGGTAACAGGGTGGCTGAGATTTACAAAGTTTGAAAGTTGGAAACAGGCTAATGGCTTCACTCAAATGACATGAGTCACCAGACTGGTGTGTGGTTGACATAATTAGAGTAGAACTGTGGAGAACTACAGAGTGTTCATGTGACCAGAGGACCAACTACATTAACATTACTTGCCTGTAATGAGTGCTGAATGCTGCCAGGCCAAGTGCCAGAAAACAACTGCCATACTGTTCATTTTCAGGGTCTGTATTTGCTGTACATCCAGTGAGACACATTGAAATTGTATACTTGTTAATTGTATACTGATCAGCCATAACATTAAAACCACCTGCATAATATTGTGTAGGTCCCCCTCTTGCTGCCAAAACAGCTCTGACCCATCGAGTCATGGACTCCACAAGACCACTGAAGGTGTGCTGTGGTTTCTGGCGCCAAGGACGTTAGCGGCAGGTCCTGTAAGGTGCGAGGTGGAGCCTGTGTGGATCAGACTAGTTTGTTCGGCACATCCTACAGATGCTTAATCGAACTGAGATCTTGGTATTTGGAAGCCAAGTCTTGAACTCTTTGTCATGTTCCTCAAACCATTTCTGAACAATATTTGCAATGTGGCAGCGTGTATTATCCTGCTAAAAGAGGCCACAGCCTAAAGGGAACATCATTGCCATGAAGGAGTGTACATGGTCTGCAACAATGTTTAGGTAGATGACATATCCATGGGAATGTCAGGACCCAAGGTTTCCCAGCAGAATGTTGCCCAAAGCCTCAGTCTGCCTCTGTCAGCTTGCCTTTTCTTGCCATAGCAAATCCTCCTGCCATTAAGTGAAGCACACACACCCGGCCGTCCACGTGACACAAAAGAAAACACGATTTAGCAGACCAGGCCACCTTCCTCTATTGCTCCACGCTCCTGTTCTGATGGTCACCTGTCCTAGTCAGCGGTTCACCAGTCGCCCTTTCTTGTACCACTTTTGGTACGTACTAACCACAACATACTGGGAGCACCCCACAAGACCTGCTATTTTGGAAATACTCTGACCCATTTGGCTGGCCCTGTCAAAGTCACTAATATCCTTATACTTGCCCATTTTTCCTCCTTCTAAGTATTCAACTCTAAGAACCTACTGTTACTTTGGCAGGTGCCATTGTAACAAGATAATTGATGTATTCACTTCACCTGTCAGTGGTTTTAACATTATGACCCATCAGTACATACTGTAAATGCAATTTATTGATTATCACATTATCATCACAATATCCAACAACTTCAGTGCATTTTTTATCATATTTTTGTCTGTATCATTGAGCCCTAGTGCTTATCATTGGCCTATAATGGTTAAACATTTAGTATAATCTGTTCATTTGATCCATGTTTGTAATCCTCTAGCACAAATGTGGCATGCTCCCTCGTGTTCGCAGACTGGACAGAGCTGTTGACAGTGTTGGCACATGTTTGTCAGCGCTGGCTGGAACCCCAGTGCTCTGTAACCAAGCTGCAGACAGGACGAGACAAAGCCTGGAGTTAAGACCAGGATTCTGCTTTGTTTTCCTATTAGAGCAGGAAGTAAAGGGACAATAATCAAATCCACCGAAACAACAAAGCAAAGCTGGGCTCAGTCTTTGTCACTTTAGTCTGTAACTGTCCAACAGCCCCCCGTTTGCCCCAGAGTTATAATAGTATTGAAATTTTCATTAATTTTTATTTCGTTTTTCAGTTTGTTTTTTTGTTTCACTTTGTTTCAGTTTAAAAAGTGCATAAGTTGTTTAGTTTTATCTTTATTTTGAGTAATTTGCTAGTTTTAGTTTAGTTTATTTGGTATTAGTTAATTTTTTCTTTTATTATGAGGAAAGTGTTGATTTATAGATCTTGGAAAAACTAGGATAAAAGAAGGCATGACACCAAATATGACTTACAAAATCACTGTTTTTTCACTTTTAGCTGTATCTCACAAATGTACCCATCACTCTTCATCAACAAATTTACTATTATGTGCTATGGGGTTGTATTCAATATATTCCCATTTTGGGCTGTGACGCTTTCTGCCTTGGAACGTTAGCTATTGTAAATTGCACATCAACCATGATCATCATCTGCAGTTATCGCAACATCCATTAGGCTGCCACATTGAACAGGATACAGTCGAAATCGAGGGAGGAAGCAAAACTGCAACGCAAATGAATTTGATTTTACCTGCGGTTTTGTCTCATTTTAGTTCGTTTTGCGTTTTTCATTGAAGTTTTTGTTTTTCTGTCAGTTTTTTTTATTATAGTTAATGAAATTATTTTTTCTCATAATTTTAGCCGTCCAGAACCTCACTTTGCCACTGACCCAGAGTATTATGTAAAGAAGGAGACAGTTATGTCACAGAGGAAAGTTTGGAACCTACTTTCATTAGTGACATGGATTGCCCTCTCTTTTGGTAGTTATGGCTCCAGATCACTGCTTGCTGTCATAGCCCAAGGAACGTGGCCAGCAGAGGCCATTCAGTTGTGAAAACATAGAAAATGGTGAGAGAGGTCATCCCAGTCTAAATACAACAGTGGAAGAGCTCAGGCTTATCTGGAATTACTGCTGATTGTACGTGTTCACAAACTGTTTTCTTTGTTCTGCTTTGGGACAAATTTATAGAAGTACAAACATGATACAGAGAAAATTGTATTTTTTTGTAGTACAAATTTTGCCATACTTGATCTGGATATAGGTCAACAGGCTTGTTTCCCATGCTGAGCTTGCATATGATGTGCTAGCTTATTTCCAGCTGTATTTAAACATGGAGGCTCTTTTACTGCACATGATTTGATTACCTAACCTTCCTGCAGTCTGTAGCCTGGGTTAAATTAACATGAGAATCATTATGGAAAACAAATCTTTCCGCAGACTGTAAGCATTACAAAGGACTTTGTGTATTCAGAATGCGTACTTAATCTTTTATTTCACTGTTAAGTCCCATTAATGATTGGACTCTTGTTTGGCAAGGCTGACAAGACCAGACTGTCTTACCAAACCAATTACATAAGCTAAATCAACTGTGCACAAACACAGCAAATTCATATTTATTTCTTCAAAATGAATATGAATAAAGTGAGGTAATTTTGTATACAAATTAGGGTTCATGTCAGTCCTTATGTCTGAACTTTGATAGCAAAAGGCTTAACTTTTACATGCAAGAGCTGTAAGATTAATTATCAAGATGACGACAGCAATAGAGAAAAGCGCTTGAAAAATTGTCTGCATTCGACAGGCCCAAGTGTTCATGTCAGGCTCGGTAAGGTCTAAACATCATTTTCTAAATATTTGTTAGCTTTGGGTCCAGTTCAGATTTTACATTTGAGTTTCTCATACCTGTCTGTCTCTTTTTAAATATTTTTGTGTGTGTATTTATCCCTGCTAGTCTTTCCCGGCACGATAGAGACCAGCATTAGAATTTTATCCATAAAAATTCTGAAAAGTAGACATTGATTGATATGGAATGTGGAACTTTAAACTTAAAGTCACATTGCTGATAATTAGACTATAAATTTGTTTGTTCAAATGATCAGATTGCTACAAGGGTTAGGAACATTTTAGGAGGGAATTTTATTTGGTCTCCAGGTGAACGTTGGGTTTGGGTTCCTCACACTTATTATTGCTGTGGTTTGGGTCGAATGTGCTCTGGATTCAGATCAAAATTTCATGCTGGAGTATATGTCTAACAGAGAGGAAAAAAGAAACCTGTAGAGGGAAAAGAACAAGAAGAATAAGCGGTAGGGATCCATACCGAGTGTGTCTCAGTCCTGATTACTGGTCGGTAGGTACTGCACTTTAGTACAGTGGAAGCAGAGAATGGAAAAAAAATAGCCCTAGGATTGATAATTATAATTGATAATTATCAATAAGGGCTATAAAATTGATGTGACATATGTCATTTGTTTCATTCAGCACTCCTGTCTCTGATCTGAAACTCCAGTTCTAGCTTCACTCAGCCTTAGGTATCCTTGTCAATGACTATTGAAGGATAAATAAGGAAAATGACATCACAAACAGTATTTTTCATTCTTGATGTTAGTTTAATGTTTAGACATTGTCAGGTCTTTTAATAGTTTGCTATTTTTTAACAGATAAAAAGTCAAATATGATTTTTAATGTACTTGTATTTGCATGAAGATGAATAGGAAGCAAAATTAAGCCATTAAGCCACAATGACAATGAAGAATGACATCCATGACCTTTAATGGGAAAGAAAATGCATTGTAAGTGTTAAGGTTTACATATTCAAAAAAGCCTTTATTTTTGTGTTTATATAGACACACATACACACAAACACACTTTTTGGTTATTAATATTTGAACTTAGGCTCAAACTGTCTTTACTGAATGTTACAGTAAAATACCTGTAGTTTTAAATTCTTGCAATACCAATATTTGTCAATAATTTTCTCCTGATTTTTTTTTTCTCCAAAATTGCTTATTTTCCCAGCCTTAGAAAAAAATTAAACAATGTTTGCCATTCTGTCTCTGTCATGGACCAGAACTGCCATCTCCGCAGATTGTTAACTCTTTAAATGCTTGTTTTGACAGCATGAGAAGAACACTGTGCCCTGAAGGAAGTGCATGTGTATTTGTGTGTCATGTGTAATGTAGATGAAGCATCACTCTCTGTAGCATCATGGTGAGTCACTCTCCAGAGATGATTGAAGGAGACATGGCTGGCCAAATTCTTGTTGTCACACTCCATTGGGTTTTCCTCTCCTTCTGACTTGCAGATGCTGCAGAGTGATTTCACACTACACTTAAGGCTTTCAGGCCAGCAGCAGCACACTGGCCATAGCATGACCTTGAGAAAGTATAGCCTGAGGTCCACTCCAAACTCTTCAGAAGGCTTGTAAAAATTGTGAATGCAGTTCAGTGACAGCTGTTGTGCAATGGGCTGCGTAAGCTTCCGAGGAAGGCATCACTAATGGAAAGCTTACCAAATGCAATAAAACAACACACTTATTTGGCTATATGTGTTTATGAGGTCCAAAAGTACGCACTGTGCTTTCTCAAGATTTCAGCCCTTCTTTTTGTGAACAGGAATCCAATGGCTTACATTTCACCACCAAATGGAAGGACTGCATGATCATGGTTTTTGACACATAAAACAGTGGTGCTGTTTTATATGGTACAAACAAGTACCTTTCTTGTTTGTTCTTTTTGAGAGACTGAACAGTTCCTAGAGACAGCACATTGTAGAAACATTTGTTTCCTTCCACAGTAAGGCCATTAAAATTTTCCAAATTATGTATATTATTATTATTTTTTATTCTCTATATCTGAATTTGTGAACATGTGTTGACATTGTACACAGACATTTGCATAGGAGTCTGCCAACATACTTTCATCCAACATGAATTTGTACATTAGGTGAGTTATGTCCAATCCAGAATGTACATTAAACGAATAATGAGAAGAAAGTCCTGATTTGCAAGAATGGAGAGAAGAAACAAAGTCCTTAATACAATAAAAGGCTGTCTCATATTTTCCATAAGAAATACAGGTATTCGTAACATTGCACCTTTTTGCCAGCCAATGCTTTTTCATGCTAGTTCAGATTTGGGCCCAAATATTATGTGGGGCTTGCTCCTCTTGAAAGAACTGGATAGCCAATGCCAATCAGCATTTGCCTGACACACAAGTCCACACTGTATCTTCTCAGAATTATTAATCAGCCTTTAGAGTAGATTCAGAGGAGACACTGAAAATGTTCCCTGTGTTAATGTGTTGTTGTTCCATTTTCAGTTTATTAGAACATTCAACATGATAGAAGTACAGTATTATAAACTTTAGAAGAACACATTCAAATACAGCATAGATATCTTATGTTTTTTTGTGGCCCAGTATATCACCCTAGCCACAAGGTAATACAGTATGTTTGGCGTTGGTTTGTTACTTGTGTGGATTTGAGGGTAGTCTAGGAGAAGTCTATACTCCCAGCAGCTGCAGGTTAAGGTTTTAACAAGCAAGTCGTGGAATGAGTTTGCTCAACTCCACCTCTGACTAATACATGGAAAAACTATAAAACATGGAAATGCGTATCAAATGCTTTTGCACATTAAGCAAGAATCGACTTTCCTGCATTGCATGTCCTAGGTTAAAAGATATGCATTATAATATATTTTGCATGCATATTTTAGAACTGACATATAACTGGTAGGTAGCTGTGAGTGCTGTTTTTCAGCTGTGTTGATATTAATGGCCCCTGTGTGGTCGTCTATTGTAAGATGAAGAGCCATGAGAAGCTGATGTCAAGCTGTCCAGCTGTACAGCCGTGTCTATCTCTGAACAGCTGCAGAGGGCTCCTGGTGAGAGCATGCAGGCTCAAGCGTTAGGCATGCTAAAGGCTCTTTCAGAGCACTCATATCATTTTATTGTGTCTGTTAGGAATTCAGCACGTTTGAAGTTTCTGAGCCTAGTCCTCTGAGACTTATGAGGCAGTTAGCAGTCGCACCAACTGGCCAAGAGGCTCCAAGCAGCTTGGCAGCTTTAAGCACAACCAGGGAAATTGTAGAATTATATTGTTTCACTTATGATATACCATTAATTGCTGAATCATTTTATCATTTTCTCAGATTAATAGCTAGTTGACAGTGCTTTATATCTGTATCTATTTATATACTCTATCTGTTATATACTCTCAGTACTATTCATCATGGTGATGACTGCGCATGTCATCTGGAGCCTGCCAGCAGTGCAGCACTGAGGAGTGTCTGAGTACTTAGAAGAGATTGAGTGCTTATTTTTTTTTATTGCCTAATTAGCATCTTGCAATCTTTTGCCTTCATGCACTGGCAGTTTGCCACAGTGCATTCACTTACTTACTTTGCGTTTCTTGTTCAGTTTGTACAGCAATGTGCTGGTTGTAGTAAGTCAAGGAAGGAGTCACATTATGTCACAGTATACTTTTCATGACATGTAGCAGATATCATCAGTACCTAAAGAACAGCGAGGAACAGCATGTTTATGCCGCCACTGGCTTTTTTTGTCTGTTCCAACTCATCAAGCCTAGATTTTTACTGAGTAAGACTAGTGGACTCATTATAGTCAAGAAATTACAGCTGACTATTAATTAGCTCATAAATAATTGTGATTAATAACTGAATTGCCTTTTTGTTCACTGTATGCAATTATTAAAGAACAAGCCTAAAGCCAAAGCGGCTAATTACCTTTCTTGTTTTATAACTGTCAATACTTGTAGCTTCCAACTGACAACAGACACAGCTTGAGCTCATGTAAATAAACATTTTCCTTCTGCCCTCCAAAGGTGTTATAACACTAAGTCTGAGGTTTTTGTAAGTTTTGTAAAACCCATTACTACACCCTTTGCCCATTTCCATTTTCTGCCTTCTTTTATTTACACATATTTGTCTTTATTACATATATGAAAATGTATCCTAGATGAACACTAACTGTGGAGAATGTTTGCAATCATCTTAAATAATTGCCTTCAATAACTGTGATCATCTTTAGATTATCTAATAATTTTGACAGGAATAGCTACTATAATGCTCAATGCCCAACAGAATCACTTTTAACCAGGGATGTGCATATGAACAAAATGTTATGTTGGCTATGTAGGATGATTGCAATATGGCATGATAAAATAAAAAATATAACTGTACACCCTAGTGTGGCACAGGTAAAGACTAGCCTGCTTTTTTTTGAGGAAAAATTATTTACATTTGTATGATTTGATGAATCACGTGAGAGCCGATTCATAAACAGAAACTCATCAAGTAAACGTTTTCTTCAAAATGTGAACCAAATAACTAATTGGTGAATATTTCGATTCAGAAGGATGGCCTTTCGAGCCACCATTCTCTATGTAGGAAGGAGACGTATCTGCATCTCTCTGGTCCTGCCCAGTCTGAGATTAGATACAGAGATAAGGTTCCTCACACAGATGGACGTATGGAGAGGAGGAGGAGGGAGAGAGGGACGTCCCCTGAAACTGAACTGGGTTTCGAAGTGTGTCCAGGAGCTCAGACAGCCTTCACCTCTTCACCTCCTCCACCACTTGGCTGAGAGAAAGAGAGAGAGAGAGAAACATCCCCAGAGCAGAGATCTTTGATGTGCCGAGGCAGGCTAAAGCATCGCAGCAGAAAGACCTGGCTTTGCTTTCACAGGTGGACGAGCAGGGCTTTAATGGAAGCTCTCCTGTTTCAGTTGGCGAAGGGTTAGGGAGGTTGTACCCCGAGCTGTGTTTGAAGTATTTTGAAGAATAGAGTCCTCCTGTCTACATATGCTGACAGATGTGCATCATGCTCTCTGACAGTGTGCAGTGGGCTTTCTACCACTAAACTTCGGGCTCGAACGTTAAAGGGAAAAATCTCTGAAAAGTATGAATTAAATAATGGTACCCTTACTTTCTCAGTCTGTCATTGAGCAATATGTGTTTCTGCCATCTCCTCTCAGCAGATCCACCACAAACTCAGCTTACTGCCATGCAGTCTAAAGTGTGTGTTTTAGTCCTTAGAGTCTTGAGAGATTTGGTTATGTGCAAGTCTGTAATGTAGATGTGGCTTGACTTTGTGGCAAAATACGTAAACTGTATTTCTTACATGGGTTCAGAAACACATTCTCTGTTTGGAGAACACTGATAATATTTGGGAATGATTCTCTTATTCTAAATGCAGCTTGTATGTTCACTCAGCAAATGTCCAGCTCTAAAGAGAACAATCACTTAGTCTGTGTTTTAGCAAGATGTTCCTAAAAGCAAATCACTGTTAGCCTTTAAGGTTAAACATGATTGTACAGGGCTGGTGTCTGCCATATGCTGCTCTAATTGGTTTGTTCCTCCATTCAGCCAGACTTAAGGTTTTAAGGTTGGAAGCAGGTGATAGAGGCGTGTTTGTGGGTAGAGGGAGTGAGGACTTCTCCTAGCTAAAGCACTGCTGTGTTTGTCTTTTGTCCTGAACAGCCCTGTTTCTCTCATTCTCTCGTTCCTCATCTGGTTTCTATCAGAGCTGCTCTCACTGCCAGCTCAAAAATTCCCCATCATCTCTCTCTCTCTCTCTCTCTCTCTCTCTCTCTCTCTCTCTCTTCCCCCTCTCTATTTTCTCCCCCAAACACAC